>JAAAKM020006971.1:139293519-139309632 GCA_010016025.2 Alatinidae sp. Z8VKAUB7J3 | reverse complement strand
GTCAATATGATCTCATCGCTGCTCCCTTGCTAAAACGTGCGCAATATCTTTACATACAGATGAAATTACAGGAAAATGTAAGAACAGTAACAATATTTTTTTTGCTGTAATTTTTTGGAAAGTTTCTGCTAATGACATAAGAAATTGGGAGCCACGCCAAATTTCGCGTTTTTGTTGAAACTAGAGCACTTCCATAGAGTGTAAGCCGGTTGATGACCATCACCTTACTGGACCACTCCAACAGAGAACTAACCCAATAGGGTTCCCACTGCAGTAATGGCAACGTCACGATCTTGCTTCCTCAAAAGACTTTCCTTCTCTCATCATAAACTGCCATTTGAAAACACTCGGTTAACTTTAACCAACTGAGCAAGGGACTGCGATACCAAACGCCTAGAACTAAATTCAAAACTGGTAGAAAAGCACATAGCATACCTTATGGACCTTAGTACCTGCCCTCAGTATATGCTTCACACCACACAACTATTCTATACTTGTTCTTTCAAGTTGTGTAAGCTGAGTTCCACTGGAATTTGTGGCGATCACATAAAGGTTCCAAATCGACACAGATGGCAACAACGATTTGTTTTCGTTATACCTCTGGTATACCATGATATCAGTAGTGACCTCCCTAGTCTGTCAAGTTGGCATCTACAAGCGGTGTAAGTGCCTGATAGAAGGTTTGATCACCCAACAATTTTCTGCCTAGTAACACTGAGCTATTCGGAACCTCCCCCAAAGTAGTTCACAATATCAGGGGACGTAGATGCGACTAGCTGGTTACGAGGAGAGAAACCTTTTCTAGCTGCTAGTAATCTTTTCCTTTGGGAACCTCAGTATGGAACATCAACACGTGGACATCAACAAGATGTCTACATAAGATTCTGCTACAGATAATACGGCAACCATCAAAGTATGTCAGAGGGCAAGTTCATAATAAATAATACTGGATGTACGTACATGCTCCTTCTACGTCGTAGTTTTCGTATGTCGGGTCAACCGATCTTGAAAATTCCAAAACACTATTCCATTGATCTCTATTTATGACTTTGTACTTTGTTTGCTGAGATTAAGAAATGAAAGGAGATGTGTGTTAAACCTGATCATCGAGCATATACATTCGAATATTAACAACAATG
Source organism: Alatinidae sp. Z8VKAUB7J3 (assembly GCA_010016025.2). Lineage (NCBI taxonomy): Eukaryota > Metazoa > Cnidaria > Cubozoa > Carybdeida > Alatinidae > Alatinidae sp. Z8VKAUB7J3. The sequence goes on along the minus strand of JAAAKM020006971.1, from coordinate 139,308,493 downwards.
GTGTTCGATTTATAAGTAGAGCCAGTCAGTCAATTAATCGGATGTTACACAGTTTTATCTTCCAAGTTGGCCTGTTGTTAGTTGTCCCGTCGGTCGAGACGGGGTCTACCTGTCACGTAATTAAGTCAACAATTCATCTGTTTGTCAGTCTGCTAATCGGCTCGGTGGTTATGTTTTCACTTCATCCTTCGTTTTACCATACAGGGAGAAACTAAATCCGTCTGTTGGTGCGAATAGATGCCAGTGGGTCACTAGATATGGCAATTAACGTAATGGTGTATGGCATACTACTAACCACTACAACCCTTCGGCTTTTTTATCCGACAATGCCATGCTACGATATTTATGACGACTGCAGATACGGAATGCCTATTTACTAGAGGATTGTGCACCTCCATTCATCCTTAAAGGCTTAAGCCCTAATTTCAATTAACAATAATGAATACTCACCCCTAAGAAATTGATGAATTGGCCAAGTTGCGGCCATGTGTCCTTCAAAAGTAAATGTAACATTCCTTTGCCAGTTTCTATCTCTAGACTCCTTTGGTCTTTCTCCTTCAAATAAACAAAGGGCAGATGAGAAGAAATGAATGTATATAGCATAATATAGCATAGTATAGTACAGTATAGTATGGCATAGTTAGGGATATTACAGCTTATTATAGTCAAGTACACCACATTGCAGTGTTTGTATGATATACATATATGCTACTACAGTGAAGGTATGGTATGCTAAGCCACGCTGTGCTATGGCACTACATGGTCTGGAATAGCAGAGTACAATACCACACGATAAAGTATAGAATGTTATATTTTAATTAAGTATGACATTAGTATAGTATAGTATAGTATAGTATAGTATAGTATAGTATAGTATAGTATAATATAATATAGTATAGTATAGTATAGTATAGTGTAGTATGGTATGGTATGGTATGGTATAGTATAGTATAGTATAGTATAGTATAGTTTCATCATTTACAACACAACGAAATTCGACGATAACCTGCAGTGATACCTAAGCAACTACTTAAGCAACTCCAGGCCTGATTGTGGAAAATTGCTAAGCAACTCCAGGCTTCAACCTGAAAATGGAGCTGCTTATAAAAAAAACGTGTAGGTGGAAGTTTATTAAAGTGTCATGCTTTGTTTTCATGCATTGCAAGCTTGGAATTATAGGTGGAAGTTTACCGAGTCTCGAGCAGCCAGAATCCATTGGGACCCGTTTTAATACTGTAAACAACACGCTGCAACAGGGAAAATCGCCACTTTTGGTAACTTACATCTTGGAGACTTTATTGATAACTGGCAAAAGCTCTTTGTAGCTGCATGGCTGATTAGCTTTTTAAAGTTGTCTGAATTCCAGGGATTATAACGACTACTTGTGAGTCTTTTAAACAGTCGACTTTCTTAGCCTACAAAAATGGCGGAATAGCAGAAGCTTAGCTCTCAATGCTTACCATTTGCATATACCCCCTTAAAGTTCTAGTAGAGTAGTTAGTTTTATTATTACAAGAAAAAGGAAGTCGCTTTTCCCGTCCTTGCCTTGGCTTTAGGTAGTGCTATAATGGTTTTAATAAACGACCAATGATCTTCCCAGGCGTATTGAAGTTCTATGAACTAACGTTTTCAAACGTCAAAGGGGAGTATTCACAATGGATTTCCAAGAGCCTGGTTTTACAAAACTCTTAGGAGGCGTTTTATACAGCTGAAGTCAGCCCGAGATTATATTCAAGTTTCCTGAAAATGGTGTTCATTCGCTGGTAGAGATTCCGCGACGAAAGACCGGAATCTGACGTATTTTGGGGATCTTGGAAGACGTCACAAATTATTCATCGAATTTTTCCCACAATCATCGTATTTATAAGTTTCATTACTAATCAAAGCATCGGCCTTGCGTTAAAGACGTCTAGGTCATCTTTTTTCGTATTCCTAGCTCGTGCTTGTAACTGGACCGTTACTGCAGACCAGTATTTTGATTTTCAAAACGCTACAATACTGAAGGGGCATTCTAAAGTTACTGATTTAAGTCAAAAAGTACTTAAAGTTCCTGAAATTGCCGCAGTTCTTATCATTCTTACCTTTACACGAAAATTACTTCCGACAAAGTAACCGAAAACACCCAAGATCATTTTGTTAGCGATGAATTTTGGTGCACTATTTTATTATCTCCTTTATTGCATGGCATTTGGGGCATTAAATGGAATCCTTGTTTAGATACAAAAATTGCCACAAAGTATTGAAATTGCAATTAAAAAGTCGCAATTCAAAATTGGTAAATTGTAAACGACAAATTGCTCTGCTTGAAAGATGGTTAAAGGCATAAGAAACTATATCTCTGTTAAAGACATCGTTGCTAACAACTGAGATTTGATATTTGTAGGGATAACAGTAATGCTGTACTTGGTACAGCACGGAGCGTTAATTGAGCAAACACTGTTCCAAGACTTGACTAAAGTATTCTTTATAGCTACCATGCCTTCCAATCGGCCAAACAGAAACGCCCATATTGCTAACTTACTATTAACTTCATTGCAGCGTTTCTTCTAGTATTGAATTGCGTAGTAACTTCTGATTCTGCATTTTTCTCAGTAATTACAAAAACTGTATTTCGCAAAATGATCCAAAAGATTTAATATATTTTTGCAGTAAATTTTATAATTTGTGTATTGATCGATATCTCATTGTATTTTTACCTTATTGTATTTATTGTATTTTAAGTTTGAGATTTCGGGACATAAAACCCACTTGTACATTCTAGAATTTCTAAAAACGACCATTTATGGAAAAAGCTCTGAACTTTGAATTAGAGTAAAATATAGAAATTAAATCTCGTGACACTAAAGGCATCTAAAATTTTGGCTTGTGAGCTCGATGTCGCCCGCCTTAAATATTGATTTAGGAAGCAATTTGGTTAGTGAACTTGTGTCTTCGTTTGAAGTGCATTCAGTATTAGTCTACCTTTGACCGTTATTACACGATTAGATGGAAGGCCAATCCTGGTAAACGGCTTCACTATTACAGTATAGAATCTGATAAAGGGCGAGAGATTTGTTGAAAGCCACTATTTGATGCAAGCAAGAATCTTACTCTTTGATGAACTCTTTGCAAGATAATTAGACCCAACCGCCTTCTTGTGGACAGCATTATACTGCCGTTTAACTGACTGTTTGCTTCTTTCTTAGTGTCATGACTACATCTCATCGCATAAATATCATGAATGCAGGGGACGATCGTCATTAAAACATGAAAAACTCCATTGATTCGTCATCGCCACTTTAAAGGTATCTAAATCTCAAGAATGTGCGGTGCTGTACCGCGCATAAAATACCTGAAAGACGCTTTTATTGCCTTACAAATATGAATTTAGTGTACCTCAATTGTCCCTAGTACATGAAGTAAAAGCTAATACATGAAAATGTGATCGGAGACACGACCACATCCAAGATCCACAAAAGGCTAAGTAGACTTTTTAGACAAAAAGTTTTATGTTAGTAAATTTCCTGACAAACTCATTGATCTCACAAAGCTAATAGTATGTTGCAGTGTTTTTCATTTGCACCACTTGCAGGACAAATAAATTTTACCTTCGCTTTTCTCAGGTATTATTCAAAATTTCGTTTTCCGTGGTCCTGTTAACAAAATTAGGATGTACTATTAACAGTTTATTGTACGTCGTACTTGATTGCTATCCATGGCGAGACGCAATGCTTAATATCTGCTGACCCAATAGCGTACTTTGTAATTTTGAACAGACACTCGTGAAATAGAAAGTAAGTCACCACTTAGGATCGAACGCGTGACCCACGCTTTCGCGGCGTGTGCTCTACCAACTTAGTTAGATGATCTCCGATGTTAACATACTCTATTTCTCTAATTGCTACATTAGCTCCCAGTTATTCACCGGTGGACTCGACATCAAGCTTGCGCACTAGCCCCTCCAATTTCTGTATCGCTAGAGATGACGTATACATATTGAGAAACCTTGGTTTAGTAGATCCTCTACTTTAATGATCGCAAGACGCCAGTAAACCACATGCTAGGACGGCCTTGGTTACGCGGTAGCAACGAGATGCCCAGCACAGTATTTTCTACGAGATGCGGAAATTATTTCAACAGATTTAGACGTATCACCTAAAAAGGACTCCTTCGACCAAATACACTTGTAAGTCCATTTGATTTATCAAAACTCTTTGGCATTTCTTGTGTGATGCCTCCAGTAGTGTAGACATTTTTGCAGCGACAATAAGAAGAAACTGTATTAAAAACGCCGTTGCCACCACGTAACCAAGGTCGCTATAGCCTAACCATCGTTTCCGGTTTAGTCGCGTATAAGGTCAATGCGTGGGGGCGGGGGAAAGGGGAGAATATTGTAGAGACAAATGATAACGTGCACAACTAACTTATTTACCTATCTTCCTGGATCAACTAGGCAAAATAATGCAAAAAATTGATATTACTTTTTCATGTTGCTTTCGTATCTTTCGACAATGAATCGAACTATACAGTTTGAAGTTGTCCGGCTTCTAAAATTCCAAGAGAATAGGCCATTGTATGTATTTATTTGCCATGTATGTATTTATTTTGCCATATAAAAGAAAAATAGTTAGAAAACCAAAGCAAAATAATAAGTCAAAGTTACAGTTTTTAAGATTTTAATTATTTTACAAACTTGAATAAAAATATTTAAGTCACTCTAAAGAATACAAAATATAAGTAATAAAAAACAAAGAAATTGTGCTCAATAAACCCCTATTTATTAAAGTTGGTAGGGATAGCATTAAAAAGGTTCAGAAGACCTTGTTTCCATAATGGTCCCTCTGCTGTTACGTCCTTGTTAATTGAGCTGTTTGTAAGACTAGTGGAGATCCTGATAAGGAGAAATTGAAAATACTGGAATTATAAATTGTGTACCTAAATCACCAGCCGGTTGTCATGCAACAATGGAAAAACAGGTTGCTTCTCAAAGTAAACTCGAGTACAGTTATTGAAAAGACTGTACGCCGTAACTTTCAGACGGGGGTACATCAATTAGAGGGAGAATAAAACGTAGCATGACACGTCAGCTAGCCTGAAGTCAAGAAGAGGACTCAGGGCGGCGTCATAGCCACTGATAGTGTGAGAAAGTAGCCGAGAAAAAAACCCAAATCCATTAAAATACATCGGAGCACTAATCGTAAATTCAAAGTTTGAACTAAACATTGGCGCTTTCGGTAGCACCGTTACCTAGCTGTGTGGCGTTGAGTCTTGAGTTTTAAGGTTTAAATCCCGATTGAGTCTCTTAGCTTACATTAAAATAGTATGTTCTCGTACTCTATACTGAAAAAATAACCTCATCTTCTTGCGACAGGTGCTTCCGTTTTATGAATCAGTATCGGGAATGAATATTCTATTAAATAAGTAGAATTTTGGAGGTGGAAGAATCGTAGTATCACGAGAATCGAAGGCCGCTCTCCTGATCATAATGCACACTCCCCTCCTTAGTATCACCTTCCCGTAGCATAGATTCAGTGAAGTCGGTTATGTCATATCCTGATAAACGTCATTACTAATCTCTTACATACACATGCGACTTAGTCTATTACTCTAGGGGCAGATAAGAGCATCCTCCCTAATTCGTGGAAGAAAATACTTCTCCAAACCCAGTTTCTAACATCTCTGCTAACTACCAAATTTCGGTGTAGGAGTAATTCCTAGAAAAGGGGTCTACGTTCATGAGGAGAGAGAGAAAGGATGTTGGATAAGAAAAGTTGTATATCATCAAAAAAGATTGCATCACCTGATGAAGTACTTAGGAATTATTGCATCACCCTTCTTTAATTTTTCTGCCTATAATGTTATTTCCTGTAGCTATACGCATTTTGGGAAGTTTCCGTAGTATTTCTTGTTTATAATATAATGCACACAAAGAACCTTGACAGGAGTATCTCATATCAGGGTTGGTTTACAACGGGCTGACCGGTACAATATTATTTGCTATTAAATCTTTTTCTTCAATAATTAAAAATAGTCTGTGCTATTTCTGTGAATTGTATTTTGGCATACGTATGTACAATAATTGGTATTTTTGAATGAAATTAAATTTGTCAGGACGTGAACGCTATGACGCGAGAGGATTTATTGCAGCAAGTTAATGTTCTGCAAGCTTATTGTAAGGTCGTTACAGAAGAACACACCAACAGATGATATTGTTTACCCCAGGCTGTAAAGCCAGGTATCTAAGTATTTGTCTGTTCATGTGCCCCCCTGCAACAAATCTCCATGCTCTGTTATGCGTAATTGATAGTGATCTGAACATAGTATAGAGAAACTAGGCAATTATTCTCTATATTCGATACTGATATCGAGAAAGTGCGCAACGACAGTTTTGAACACTCAAGGTATTTTCCAGTTTTCTGAACTCTATAATTTTCTATTTGAATTCGTATTGTTGTGATTTTATAACGTCCGGTTTCGATTAGTTAGGTTTTGAAATGTTCACAATAAGAACGACAAGAGAATTAAAGACGGCAAACATTTTGCCCAAGGCAATCCTAGACAGAAAATATGATTTCTCACTGTTGAGTAGTTCAGTGAACCATTCTTGAAATTTCAAGCATTTTAATTTCTAAATTCAAATTAGTTATTTGCCGTTTCTCAGATCTTTATTGAAAACAAGGCAACGAAACGTCAGTGTGTTATATATATATATGTAATACGGTACAGAATCATCTAGCATCACCTTGAATATCATAGTTGTGATTTAACTGGGAAAACAGAGACTCTTTAAAATCTGATAAATAGGATGCCGTTAAATTTAGATGCCCCAAGATGTCTAAAAAGTATATGAAAACCATATTTATTGTTAAATGATGTGTGTGTATATATATATATATATATATCTATTTATGTACTTTATGGTTGATATTGATTGCTCAATGGTTGAGGCGTTGGTTTAGTAATCATGAGGTCGTGGGTTCGATTACAGTTAGCGCCGTTAAATTGCAAGCTATTGTGGTAATGCTCCACTCTTTGAGAATTATATATATATTTCTTAACAATAGCCCAAGACGTGCTGCAAACCTTCAGCACGACTTGGTGGTCATTGACGCAATTCAAGAGGGAAAATAAATCAAAAGTTTGGTTCTCGTTGCAAGATGGGCTCCGTGATGGAATTAATAAATAGAAATTGAGGGAAATGTATCATTTGTATAAATCTTGGAATACGCTTAAATTTTGTAGGGTGTGCGGCGCACACCTAGCACACCCAGAATATATGCCCCTGTTATAGACCCCCTCTAATTAAAGACCCCTTTTTTGGTGCCATCAATTAATTAAAAACCCCTTCTATATCTATATGGAAACGGTAGATATGGATTTTTTCTTCTTAGGACAGTGTCTCTATGAAAATCATTGTTGAGTCATTCAAGTTCTGTGCACTCACTTTACTCATTGACGACTCTGATGATGCTTTTTGTCCCAAAACTTTGTTCTGGAAATTGGAGACCCCCTCTAATCATAGACCCCCCTTTTGGTGCCCTCAATTAATTATAGACCGGTCTATAATTACAGGAATTACGGTATATATTGTACAAGTCTCAATGATGCAAAGTGTATCACCATTACTGGTGGAGGGAAGTTAAATTCTAGAGCAGATTTACTATCATGTTAGTTGATGGATGATGTGATTGTATGTAATAACATCCATGTACAAAATGAAACAGACAATAGCAATGCCAACATTAAATAAAGCTACATAACAATAAAATTGGGTAAAAACAAATATGATTTCTAGGTAAAAGGGCATAACGTCTTTGGTAAACTGCAAATAGCATTAAACATATGTAAAGTTAACTTCTGGAGCTGGGTGCCATCAAACCAACAGTTTAATAATAACTAAGCCTATCATCCATTATTATTATAAAAAGTGAATACCTTTAGAATGGTCTATATCAAGCAGTTCTCAGAATTAGTTCTAAAAATAAAATCTGGCACCTTTACTTTTAAATATATTGTATTAAGTGATGACTTCCAGACACTACTTAAGTTACCAGTTCGTTAAGAGTAATCTAGCTCCTGGAGCTTTGGGAATAACAAGATCACTTAATTAAATCCACTTATGATGTGATTTTTCTTATTTATCTACCCTAGGGACAAAGAGGAGTTTAATCTGCAAATTGCTGTCTTATATATATTGATAATATTCTCCAAATGACTTATTGTGTTATAGCAAAGGTTTGTTGAAATGCTTCTGTGAAACACATAAATGTTGGGATAGAAACAAAGTTGATGTTCAGTGCTTTATGCATGGGCGATACGGGATACAACTGCAACAACAACAACAAATAATGGAAATAATCAGAGCCATAGCTATGGCTTCAGCAACCCGACAATGTACAGCCCTAATTCTCAAGAACCTTTAGGCTTAAAGACATTCCAATTGACATACAAAGAAATTGTATCTCCTTCCTTTAATATACAAACTGTCATTGTAGTGTTTAATTGGTGGAAGAAGTATTGTAATTGTTTTTTGGGTTTATGTAACCTTTAAATGTGATACTTATAATGAAATAGTGAATGTCAAGGTGCATGTTTTCATATTAGCTAATTTGAGATTACTAATTAACTAGGATCCAGAACAGCACATGGCAGGACACAAAATGGACATGGCGGTATGAGGTCATAGAAGGAGAGGTAGACCAAGAAGTAGATTGAAGCATTGGAAGGCAGCAGTCATGCATGAGGAAGGTTTACAAGTAGAAGCTTATGAAAATAAAACATCTGGAGAAGGCTCATACACAACAGTGTCCCCAGATCAAATGGATAAACTGAGAAGAAGAACAAGAACAAAGAAAAAAGAATTAACTCAGATCAAACTAACTCTAAAACCTATTAAACTGTTGCCATTAAACTACAAGATGTATATAATATTATCAGCAGATAAAGCATAGAAGTATATATTGCTAAGTACCTTGTAAAGAAGGTGTCTGGTATCCAGCTCAATGTACGTCTTGATGTTGAAAAGCTATTGTATAAGATAGACAAAAGTTACAAGTTATAAACATACTCACTGACATACTCTGTTATTTTTCTATTTTAAGCAGTATATATTTCAGATTCACCGGCCTCACTAGACATGTTGGTACCACAAACGTGAATGTGTGGGCTGTGGACATAATGAAGTTACATAATGATAAGTTATAATATTACTACCAGTAGTAATCCAAAAAAAATTACAGGTGAAATATAGTAATCCTATAGTAGTAATTTACACAGGCGGTAATCGTAACCTAACTTAGGCCTACATAACGGTATACCATTAATTTAACAAATGCAGCCTAATGTGTGGCATATGTCCTTTAAGTCTTTTAGCTGCATGTACCTAGCACAGGTAGTAGGCCTATTATAACATAATCTGGATGGTGTGTTTTACTGCCAATCACCTCGATCGATCACATTTAAACGGGCAATTCGCATGTATAGACCTACCCCATTTAACGTACGGCAAATGCCAGTAAAGTGTAGGGCGAAATTAACATATGAAGCTCGCTATTCAACTAACTACACTTACAAAGGGAGAATTAGACTGTACAGTAGGCCTATACGCTACGCTATAGCTTAGATTTTAAAAATTCGTACACATACTATCCTAATTATTATTGAGAAATGGTCCCAGATGGGCGCAGAAGTCACAAAATACGATTAACTAGCGCAGCAAGGATATATATGCAGGAACGTAATACTTGCTTTGACATTAAAAATACCACTACTAACCGTTTGCCACCAACATTCAAATGTACAATATCTCCAGGTAGATCCATTTTCAAAGATTTTCTACTACGATTCCTTTTAAGCTTGCTTCATAAATTCTTCCCTTGCTATCTTATATTCTGTTGTATTTTGCATAAACAAGCGATCCCAGATACTCTCATCAATTACGACAGAGTACGTATTTCCTTATATATCTCTGCTTTGATAGCGTGTAGGCTTACCAAAAACGGCAAACCGTTGTCCAAAGTTTCCGGATAATTTAGGGAAACAATCTCGTTAAATAATAGGATCAAGTTCAGATAAATTTAATCAACTCCAGGAAAATCCCATCGTAACCTTGCCAGCGGAATCTCGTTCAAAAAGTTCTGGAAATGTTCAATATCAGTGGCTGCTACCATTGTACGAAGTCGTCGTTCACCAGCTCTAACAAAATCAATACAAGAGCAGCTGTCTCATTTATGAGGATTTGGACATGCTCTGCACTGCTTTCCTTTTTATTAACTTTTGGTGACATTTGTAATCTGCTGGCTTCCAGTCTATGCTTTTAAGCTCCAGAAAAATAAATAAATTTTATATATACTCAGCCAAAAATAAACTGGGAACTAAATCTTAGAGCCTCGTTTTCGAAAACAACGAAGTGAGACGAATGTGCCAAAGCTATTAATAGCAACACAAACTCAGCTTATTTACATGTGTGACAAACCAGCGGAAAAGCAATTGATTGCTCTCTGTGGTTGAAACATATTTATTTAACCACTCAGACTTCCTAACCTCTGACCCTCGCGTTTTAAAATAAAAAATATTTCTATGCCGTGACAAATCCACAAAGATGCTAACTAAGCTTCAGAGGCCCACGCTAAACTAAACCCGAAGAGGGCTCGCTTACAATGCAACAGGGCCATCTGATATCATGTGAACCCACCAATTCGATACAATGTCATACTGATATGAGAGGCCTCACTTGGAGTTTGAAGCATAAGTATTTTTCGTGATTTTTAAGGTCTTCATTATTAGTGCGTTATTGTATTAGACCACCCACTAATTATTGGTTACAGAGAGACCCCCAACGGCAGACATTCAGATCTTTTTTCGCCTGAGCTTACGTGATCATTCCCATTCGAGGGAGGCAAGAAACCCCTTTTACAAGAATTTTAAATCTTCAGCGGCACACGAATAAAAAATTAGAGGAAAATGAACTTGTCAATTCCGTAGTTGGCTTCTTATGCCAGGGTGGGCCACAAAGCAAATGTTGCGCAGGTTTGGTAACAATATTTGGAATTCAGTTCGGAAAGACGACACCCGAAATAGCAATCACCTGTGATTCAACCCAGTGACTATATGATAATTTTAAAACAGTCAATAAGAAGAGTGAGAATAGGTTTACCGGATCATTAAGCAATACACTGATCCAGACTGAGCCCGCTGCTCCCCCTATCCTTGGTCACGCTTGACAGCGACGAATAGTCCGTCGTTACACGTCACTTCTGTGAGAATTGTAAGTGGAACTTTAGCAATGGCTTCAAGCTCTCGGTTAAACATACTTCAAAACGGTTTGTCCTTTGACTTTTTGCAAGCTGAAAGAATATCGAGCAAATGCCGAGGATGTCGCTGTACGTTTTCGTACACGTAAAAAATGTTACTTTTGATACCAGAAACAGAGAGGAGATTACATTGTTGTGCAAGTGTAATCAATCGATGCGGAAAACAGAGAAACCTCATTCAAACCATTTTAAATCTGCAAAAGGCTAGCGCACTCTTGAAGGAGTAAATTGTACTTGTGTAAGCCGAAAGTTAGTCAATATTTGTAAACAAGCAAGACAGCAAAACAAGCAGGTTATAGTCAAGAAAAAGCATTATTTCTTACTTTAACAGCAGGTCTATGGATCCAAATCAATTATTTTAGTTGGTCTAGTACAAATGCAGTCGAGAATGAGTGAAACTATTAACTTTATAATATACAGGAGTGCAAGGATACTTTTTTTCTGAGTTGTCTTCACGGAAGCTTAAACATAGTGTTGTCGCGATATGGTTGCCCTTTCGGTTTTCTATTAAGGCAGACTATAATTTCTTTGCGGAGAGAAAATGTGTCGTGTACGTACGAGCGCCTTTATGTTTCTTAAACCCTGGTTTACGGTAATCGTGGAATATGCTCTCTGAATATAAAACTGTGCAGCGAAGAATCGATGACTTCCTACACGTTTGTTTGCACGTGCCGTTTCAAGTAAATATGTATGCTCTTGCGTGAGGCAAGTAGATGACAAAAATGTAAAGGAAATTTATACTTTGCAAGCATTATTTATAGTCCATCGTTTACTGTATCCTTAACAGAAACACAGTTTTGTAAAATTGCTTACAGATTTAATGGCCAAACGCGAAGCATGCTAAATTTTTCACAGTATTATTGGGTCGTGATTTGCCTTGTGAAAAATTGCTCGTCTTCAAAGTACTGTGCTACCTAAACATGGTAATTTCAGGATAAAATAGTAACAGAATGAGTTTAGTCGCAAAAGGTGATCTTTGATAAAAGATGGCAACAGCGCTGCTAAGAACACTTTTCTTAGATTCTTTTTTCGTTTCAATACCACTGCTTTGTATCTACCATTTACATGGAAATGACTACAAGGTGTTCTATGTGTAATTGATTAATTTTTTTATTCAAAGGATTGAACCTGTTAAGAAATCAATTTAATTTTTAATTGATAAATACGCCGTTAACCCTTGTCCGTACGTGATAACCTAAAATCTATACCAACAACTCGCGGCTCCATATTAGTTGTTGATTGTAATGTTGCTAATGAGAGTTACATTCGGAAGGTTTTGTAGCAAAGATCTCGTATAATGAAGTAGCTATCATCCGCGTAGGAGAGATATAGATTACAAGGATATGACCGTGATTCTCACTTGAGATTCTTTGTGCTTGACGGACCTAAATAAATTGAGCAAAAATTCTTTCGTCCCGCAGTGTGATTAGTCCATTGACGTTATTTGATTGACAAGCTGGATTGGTGTATTTCGTAGATAGGGGCACCGTCTACACTTGCCTCTAAGAGATACGGGCCCTGAATCTATCCAACACTTTTATACCATCTAGTCACCATCATTACCACCAGAGTTCATTGAGAGACTCTGATTAAAACTTGCATGATGAGCAAGAGAAAATATCAATTCGATACTACTAAATGGTGAGAAGAAAAACTCGCAAGGCACTCTGGAGCGCCAAATAAACGGGGGGTCTGAATAAACGGGGGGTGTTCATTACGGTCTAAAGTTAATAAACGGGGGGTTCCAAATAAACGGAGAGGTCTTATCTCCAATCTCAATGTTTTGAAAGTTTTAAATGCGCTTATTTGAGTCCTGGGCGCTTAGTCGGTAATTTATGGTATCCTTTGATTCGAGAATTGATGGTAACTTAAGGTAGTCTCTTGAAAAGTCATTGGTGGCTAATTGACAGTTCAAGAAATCTGTTGCTCTTAAGATAATATGGAGTGAAAAGCCTTGCTCTGGCGTAACAGTGTCAGGGTACTTCTAACAAGTGATGTTACTAGGAAAGACAAGACTGTAGAATTTAGATAATATTGAAATCATCATATTTTCAGAAGTGCAATGAATCAAAATCTATATATGTAAGACTAAATCTGTCAGGATGTATGTTTAAAATGTCCTGATGAATTTGTTTGTATGCTGCTCTTTTTCTCCTACGCTGCTTGACCAAATACAACCAAACTTTGTAGGCTTGATGTTGGAACTTATGTGCAGATTTTAGGCACGCGTTGGTACCCTTACCCCTCGGGATGGATTCGGTGGCGTCAGAAACGTTGCAAATTTTTTTCTATGCTGAAGGAGGCTGAATTTGAGGTCAATGCGTAAAACTGAAAGCTTCTAGCACCCCCAGGCTGGACGATGTCCACGGGTCGATTGGGGCCATCCCCGGCTGCTTCAGGGCCTATTTTATCCCGACAGATCTTTCAGTTGACTTCCAAAGAATTTAGTTTTCAGTAAAATTAAGCTTCAACATGACCATCAACAAGGCACTGCAATCGCTTGTGTTTCTTACTCAATCAGTATCGGGCAACGCCGGGCATTCCCTTTTGTATCATATAATAATGCTGTTGGACCAGACAACCATTTAAATGGTAAAAAATAGTTTCGAATTATTTCAGGGACGATTGATAGAAAAACTATTTGTTTCAACGGAAAGACAAATGCAAGCAGTTTTGCGAATAACGAAGGATCGACATTTATCTGACGTAATTATTTTAATCAAAATGATGATTGTTGTACCGACATTGAGTTGATGTCAAGTCTTATTTTAAAATATGTCCTACCGACATTAGATCAGCTTTAGTACAATGTCGTTGTAACCTCGCGTCAACTTTCAAAGACAATGAACCAGCGACGTCGATTCAACTTAAGAGATGACGTCAATTCCAAGTTGATTTGACCTCGAAATGCAGGTTGGGTAGTTAGCGTGCATACTGTTAAAAAAAATTATGTTGCATCTTCGGCAAATATGTTGCATTCTCAAAAAAGCTTAAAAGTCAATGAAAACCAAATACCTTATGTTTGGCTAATTTAAGCATGGACCCACATGGATTTAATGCTTTACGAAGAGGTGGGTCAAAGTATGGGCTGTAATAATTTGTTTGGGTATTTTCCGGGTATTGCATTTTCGCATTAAATTAAATCTTTATTCATAGATCTAGATGCAAATTAACCTGACTGATTAAAATTATTCGGAAGATATTAAAACCCGGATAACTTATATGCTAAGGAAGTGAGGTTGACTCTCGTTTCTATAGAAGGCAACCCAGAACAACTACTTTTATCTTGCAGAACTTGTCCATCGACGTGCCATTTTCTAAGCCATGTAAGGTTTGAAAGTCCACACAGATGGTGGCTACGTCGTATCCTGAGCGTCTATCATGCTACAGATAATTTACATCAACAACAGCTGCATCATTTGATCAGGTCAGCGGTCTAGAAATTTAAGAATTTTAGAAACGTTATGGAATGTGTTTCACTGTCACTTCGTAGCATTTACGATTATAAAAATGCATTAGAGAAATTGGAAATATGTCACCACCAGGATTAGATTCAATTAACAGATTATTGAAATATTTTGACGCCATAAAATATAAGGTTGAATTCTCTTCAAACGGTTTCGGGTAAATGAACAAAATAAACAAAAATTTCAATTTAAAGTCTGTTTACACGAATCTTTTAA
>JAAAKM020006971.1:139255341-139293419 GCA_010016025.2 Alatinidae sp. Z8VKAUB7J3 | reverse complement strand
GGCTTATTAAACTTCTGTATTTGTTGAATTTGTAAAGAGAGGATGTAATTCGTAAATGTAGTAACCTTTGCGCTTTTGGGTATGTTGCTGAGGCTAGGGGTCATGTATAGTGCATTATCCAAACCACAAAGTTTAAGAAAGATGACGTTTTAACCCTTGTTATCTGCATTTTGCTGACCAATTATGTCATACTCAATATCACGAACTATAATTTAAATTTTTATTTGAAACGCGAGTTAATTCAATTTCGGCGGGGTTTCTCCCGTTTCTCACAGCTTTTTGAACTTGATTTTGACTATTTCATCAGTATATAAGCAGTTAACACTCCAGGTGGAAGAGTAATCTTAGAATAAATATAATGGTCCAGGGAAGGATCTTAAGTGCCAGCCATAGGTTGGGCACAAAAATGGCACAGTGTGTAAAATTACATTGTTTTGTTGTATGTCGCACATCATTTTCAAAGCAAATGACTACATGCAAATTGTCATTCGCTTTGAGAAAGTTGAGCGAAAGACAACTACATGGTAGAATTTTTACACACTGTGACATTTTTGTGTCCAACCTATGGCTGCACTGAAGATCCTTACCTGGGTAGTTATGTTTAGCCCTGACATCAGCCCCTTTCATTGACTGCCATCTTACTACGTCTTTACGGTAGCGAAAAAGATGAATGCAAACTCAATGTTAAGGTTTTGTAATGATTTTGATTAATCTCATGTTGTAGATTTTGTGCCTGTACACCCCATGGTGACTTTCAAGGGTACAAATTATATGCTCTAAGAAAAATAATACGTTCAGTTTTTTTGTCGATTTTCCCAATTTTCAGCGAATCCAAAGATCCTTTCCCAACGTTAAAATCATGCTTCTTGAAAATCGATGACGAATGTAGATGAAAAGATGTCTATTTTTTTAAAATTAGGTAAATGTATCACAGTTGATTGCATGGAAAAAAGTTTGTCACAAAGTAGACCACTTCTAAAGCTTCTTTAACTATTCCATTTCTTTTTTCATTTTAGCGATTCTGAAACATATGTCTGAGCCACGTACCATGATTATATTTGCCTTCAATCTTTTCAGTCATTGTGAAAGGCTTTGGCACGTTCCTTTATGTTTGGTAACTAAGCGATGTTCATCAATGACTTAAAAGTAGTAACGTGTAAGAAATACACCAATAAGTTTCAAATTATTAAATAAGACGGAAACTCCGCGGCTGGCATAGACATAAATAAGATAAAAGATTAGGGAGTGAACACAAATAGACAACTGCTGCTCGCTAAAGATTTGTCATCTCTCTCTTCTACTTGTCCAGGGCCTTAATAATAAATGTTTTCTAACTTCTTATATGTAGATGACACTACAGTTCTTGAGGTCTTGCAGTAAAAAAGACTTGTTTATTGATGCCGTGTTCTGCTTGAGGGTACTATCATAAAGCGAAACTTATAAAGTTTTGTTATTGGATTCCAATACTTTTGCAACAACAAATAAGAAACAACAGCTAAAAAAAGATGGCAGATTTTAAGCTAACATTGTCAATAATGTTTCTTCTTAAATATTTACATTCGACATCAGTAGGCGTACATGATTTCTAGGCGCAAGAGGAAGCAGTAGTACTTGCTTTTGCTGTTGGCAATAGCCTATAATAAACATAAATTAGATGGAACGGGACTAGCAAAAGGGAGCGGTCTTCATGTAACTATGTGACAAAACCCCGCTATTTTATTGTGTTAGATAAGAGTTTCTTAAAGTGATAACAAGGCTATGTTACGTTATTGATGAAGAAATGGGTTTTCATGTCTCAGCATAAATAAATGTATTCTTTGTTACAAGGACATTTTAAGTCATGTTCATTGAGCGTAGAAAGATTCTTTGGAAATCTACCCAGGCTTGACGAAGGATAAAAATAGCTGATATTGTTGTCAAGAAGATTGCTGTAATTTATGGGAAGGACGTATTGATTAGCATGTACTGCACAAACTACTAGGCTTATTAAATAATATAGAACTGACATAGGCATATATGAGGACGATGGACTATCTATGGTCCATGAAGCAACAGGCATGACAAGTAATAAGAAACGTAAGGAAATAATTAAGGCATCTTACGAAGTAGAATTTACGGTAACTGCTCATATGATCTTAGCTTCGAGTAACCTTCCGATGTGACAGATATGAGAATATGCTATGTGGTACGTTTTGCATAAAATCAGATAGCAAAACACCCGTCCATTATGCTAGTAGCAACACTCCGTCAGTCTTAAAACAGTTATCATCTGTAATAAACAAACGCATGTCTAACCTTAAATCAGATCAAGAGTTGTTCACAATTGCTGTGACTATTTACGAATCATCAATTTAGTATAGTGGATATGTCAATCGCCCAGGCTTTAATCGTAACTCTTTACCTTCACGCACTAAACCAATGGAACAGAAGAAGAGGTGTCATCTGAGTTGATCCCTCGTTAGAAAGACAATTACAAAACACGTAGGTGAAGTTTATAATCTCTTCCCTAGGTCTTTTGCTCTTAAACCTCAGTCACACGAGGTGACGTTATTCGCAGCTACTAGTATGGGTAAGACCCACTAGGTAACAGTCGATATGCTACTTTAGGAACCGCACGAGGTGACCTAACTGGCTAAAACTTGTTGCAAACTTGCTAATACTTAAGCAAGGGTATACAGCTAAGCAATTTTGCAACAGGGCTGCTTCAACAAATTGATGTGGTACCATACCAGAGTACTCAAACCACATGCTAAGTAAGCATTACGTAATACGAATAGCAGCAGCAGGCCCTTACCGTCCTGAACAACGAGTGCCTAACTAGACATACGTTAAGGAGCAAATATAATCAATCAGCAAATAGTAGTGCTTGGCCCTTTTTGGGCTCACAGGTGAAGCACAGAGTGTTGAAACTGATAAAGAGACTAGTCCATTTGCAATACCTTTTATCGAAGGAACAGTTATTCTGAAATATGAAAAATGTAGTATTACCCTGTCATTATCATACACAGACCGATAAATATACCTAAATGTATCTAAACTGGTAAACTTTCGCTCTAAAAAAACTATATATATATATGTGTATATATCTAAATCCAATTGTCTTTACTACGTTGACACGACAGAAAACATAGATTGAAACACTTATGCTGCTAAAGCAGTAAGTTTTCTATACATACTTACATATTTCTCCTTTAAAGTTAGGAACAGTGTTCCATAAGAAGGGACATAAAATTCAAATAATTTGATGTAGCACAGACCAAAAGGTTGTTAGCAACGTTTGATACCTGATCTACCCGTTAAAATGTTGTTTGTTTATATTTATGTATAAAAAAGAGTTGTGATTATGATAGTAATGTTGAAGTTCAAACATTGGTTATAAAGAAAATTATACTGTCCCGGGATATAGACTTTGTGCTCTAGGATGGGTATTCGTGCTACCTGAACTTTTTTAAAATCTTCTTTCTTGATTATACCTTCACCTAATTTTCTGTAGCTGTAATAGCAAAATGTACTGTCCATTTGACGCAAATTTATAACTATGCAGAGGGGATCTGCTCAGACATAAAGTGAAGGCGCGACAGCGTAACGTCTCCCTTCGATTTCGTAACTTGAATATTAGATTTAGACGCAAGCTAAGGACTCCAAATATGCCGAATGGTGTTGAGTGGCCGGTGTTCCAACATCGAAAAGTCTAAGTGAATAAATATGTAATATGATGCCATCGTCGCCTCCTTGCCATTGAAGCGACACCGACACTGTTTTAATAACACGAAGATAGTCACCAAGGTGGATGCTATGGAGTTTAACAAGTCGGTCCCTTCAGCGTCTCTGAATCTGATCAGCCTTACAACTGGTAGAAGTTTAAATCGAATTTTGATAATTATTTGGGGATCAAAAACTGTGCGAGCTTGGCATGTACACTCGCTTCCCAAATAGCTTTACCACGAAAGATAGATTGCAGAAACGCATGCTTCATCAATAAAAAAAAGATATCTATACACGGGGCTTCAACAACCTCGAAAGTAGAATGGACCGTCAGAATGCTTAAATGATAGGGTTAAGAAACTGCAGATGCAATTTGGTTGAATTTCATCTCAACAGAAGAAAAGAAAAAAGCTGAGGCTTGGACCTCTGCGGCGCAGGTAAATGGAAAAGACACTACTGCAATGTAACTTACATAACTTAACATTTATGGAGTCCAGCGCTCGGTAGTGCAATTGGAGACAGTAGTCATAAATTCGCTCGTCACTATCGATTGGAGGAACTACAGTCATTCTCGCAATTTTCCATTTACTTCCTGCGTCATTTTACATATAAATATATATAGTACCTATAGATCAATTACATAACACCTAATTACAGGTAACATTTGATTGGTTAAAAAGAGTTGAGGAACCGTGGAAGTTTATGTCTTAGTATTTGGTTGGTTGTTAACTTCCGGACACTGTCATTGGAATCATGTTTGAAGAACAACACTCATAATATTTTCGCGTAATGAGTGTTTTTTGTTTGAGGACCAGCTACTTAGGGTTTGTGCGAATCGATTAGGCACATGCTGCCTAGAAATAGGTGGCGCAATTCCTACATCAACAAGTAATTGTAGGAGCGACTTTTTAACAACTAGATACCAGTTCTTTTACGATGCCTTCCATAGCAGTGCTTTTCTGTTATGAAGTGATGTATTATTACATCTGTTCCCGCGATTGCCAAAACTTTCAAATAGCAAGACTCACTTTCTCTTATCCTGTATAGCCCACGTCGAAAAGAATATCCGTGGCACGTATATCCCGAAAGCTGAAAAAGGAAAGGTCATCAGAAGCCAAGGTCTCCGTGAGGGTGAGTTGAATACCAACACTCATTAGGTCCCTATTAATTCATTTAGCCCCTTTATTTCAGCTTTCGCCGAGGAGTTTACAAAAAACCTGCCCCTTACTACCAAGGGAGAGGTAGAATTAATGCAGGATAACAAATTTACGTTCATCTGCTAACTTGTTGTCGCCATTTTATTTTTATTTTGTTTTTTTTGTTGTTTCACATTTTATGCTGCATGTATTCATCAATCATGTATCAATTTATGAGCTCATTTGCGTTTGCCATTGTTGAATATTTGTGCATTTTGCGGTTCTTTTGCACATTCAGTCGGTCATCCGTTCATTTATTTACTTATTCTTTTTTATTAATTGCTTCCTTCATTTTTTGCCATCTTTACAGTCATTGCTTACTTTACTTCTGTAGGTTGTTCATAAACGATGGTTAAAACCTGCCATTTTGAATAATGTTTGTATCACTTTCGTATATGTTTCTTCTTTAAAGTTAAAGGCTTATTTGCCATTTCGTGGCTGATTAAAAGTTTGTTTGGCTCTTGTTACAGGAGGCGTTATCCTGGAATACGATGCATTTAGCAGCTGTAAAAGCATTAACAAGTTATTACCTTGAAAAACAACAGCAGGTATTTTATTCTTTCTTATGCTTTAACTTTTCAATACGGTAGAGCAATGTGTTGTTTGAATCTGTTATGAAAGCATGAATGATAGACGCGTAAAAGATCTTCCCGAAAGACCTAGGGTTTCAAGTACTCGTATAATATTGTATCGTATAAGATTTTATTTCCCGGTACGAAGTACGTAACAGTAACATAGATAATGTATTTCCGTTCGCGATATTATTTGCAGTTAAGGAATCCCATGACGACCATTCCCGGATAGGTAATTTTTGATAGTTTGGTAATATTTTCTGATGCTGGAGAGTAAGCTGGAGCACATTATTGAGAAAATACCCTAGTTAAAGTCATAACTGTGTCGGTTAAATGTCATTAAGAATCTAATATTTACAGAACATCTTGAGAAACAATGGTTTTCTTGGAGTTCCTTCGACGCCCATTTGGGCTGGTTTGAGACAAAAAGATGGAGCGCAACCCGATAGAAGTGCAAGTGAGTTAAACTGTATCAATATTACATCGACAGAAGGGCAATAAGATCCAACTGTGACAAACTTAGATCTCACAGTCTGGCAGTAAGGAATTAAAATTTGAGGATAAGATGCTGTCACTTTGCCACGCTGTACTATTCCTTAGGTGACACATTTCAGTGGGGCAGTCGTCAGGTGATACCGGGAGGTTAAGAATAATTGCAGAGAAGCCTAGCTAGTACATTTCGTTTCAACTTTCTATTTCCAGGAATTCTTGTTGAACTTCCAGTCGGCAGAGAAAGCTTGGCGTGCAATGGAAATCGAGCTGCTACGTGAGCGAGGAATTTGGGGTCCACAAGACCCTTCTCCTTTGAATAAATGCTCGCTTGATATGACCGAAGGTACACTCTTGTTTGATCTGCTTTACACTCCTTATGCATACCAATTGTTAGTTTGTAGTAACAGCAGTGCAACCACACTATCCCTGTTTTCACTGCTCACGTGGTAATTATTGTCCTCAGCAGGAGCAGGAGCAGTGATTAATCCCGGCAGGCATGTAACTGACTCTTGCAAAGGCTAATGGGAACTGTTGGACGCATAATTGTGATCCCTAGCAGACCTTCCGGCATAACAGTAAGGAATATGTAACCCTTAAACCACAGAGTTGAGAAAAAGACCAGCCCCCCAATCAACTTTTTCTTATTTTTATACGCTACTGTACTTTTCCGTGCTTGTTGCCCTGCCAGAGCCGAAATCACAATCAGATTGACCGAGGATGTACAGTAGCATAGTCTTATGGAGATTAAGGGTTGTTATATGTATCATGCCAGAGAGGTCAATTTTGTGGGTATTCAAAGCATATTTTGCTATAAAATTTTGTATCTATCAAAGATAGAGCAACATAGACGGTACCAAATAGAAGAGCAAGGTTTATTCTAAATACCTATCCACATTCATTATTAATCAGTATTGCCGTGAACTTTTAAAAAGTACAGTCACACATGAAATAGGGAAAAGTATTTTTGTGAACAGGTCTAGCGGAATATCTGAGATCAGCAACAACCTTCAGAGGTAGTCAGGTAACCAAAAGAATGGAATACCATCGAAAGTCACGCGATTGACCATATAACATATAATTATTCGATACTACAAATACGGGTGCAACGCGGATTTGTACATGTTACACATAGTGTGACAAGACTGTCATTGCCTCCAGTTTGGTGATGCAGGCGAGCACTGTTTATTGTATTGCCTTTATTTGTTGGAGACGCGTGTTGCATCTTGTTTTCAGAGATTCAGCGAAGATGTATGCAAATCCATGTTGCAAACTAAATTTTCCAGACAATAAAATTAGACAAGACATAAATGTGCTACAATACCTTTTAAATTCTGTTGTGTTGGAGGCGTTAACTAGTACTATAAGTAATGAATTAAATTCAATTTCTGAAAAGATTAGGTAAGGCATTTTTATTAGATACCAAACACGTTTATTATCCCTGGCTCTCAATGTTTTATCATCAGTTTTAGTAATGATATAAAGATGATCATCAGTTTTAGTAATGATATAAAGATGATCAAAGTACATTATAAATACACAAAAGAATGAATATGCAGCAGCGGAACATAAACAATATCTTACAAAATTGAATGGTGTATTTGATAACACGGTAGCAATTAAGATGGCGTTAAAATAGTGAGCGGGACAGGTGTTAAGTTGAAAAATAGGCCTTTTTTGCTTTTGAACAAATTGTAAAAAGGAGAGAACATTATAATTAACGTTTGTCACCTCATCGTCATTTATCATCCCCATTGCCAACACCGTCATTATCATTATCATTATCATCATTATCATTATCTTCATCGTCCTCATCGTCCTCATTATCATCATCATTATAATCAGCATTATCATCATCATTAATATTATTATTATCTCAGGTACAGTATCGATTGATCACCAAGAATCTGCTGTCGTGGTCTGTCAATTTCAATCCTTCTCTTTGACTTTATTGTTTTTTTGTTTGCAACGCCTTTTCCTCTACTAGGTCCGAAGTCCTCAAGAGTTCTTGCTTACGCTTCCATCTATAAATTCGCTCTTGCGTTTTTCATTTCTCCAGGGCCATTCAGGATGAGAAAGAGACTCGTCAGGAACGATGCATTTTACCTTCAATACCCATACAGAGCAGGAGCGAGTATTCTGGTATGTTGAAACAGTTGTCAAGTTGTTGCCCTCTTGAAGTACCACTCAACCTTTTCGAAAGTGCAACTCAATGTCTCAATAACCATTGTGTATTGCTCACAACACGAGGGTCGTATAGGGTGGAGACATCTTAATTCAAGTCCATCAGTCCTATGTTCAAGAAATCTGGCAACGAACTGTATGTAGCAGGCTGACGGTATTCCCTTGTATCAGGGTATTATTCTTTAATTTCCTTTTCATCTTCGAAACTCAGGATTTTTTAAGGCGAAGTTAATGTCCGATAGCTAGATACTTTTGGATTTTTTTGACCTAAACTTTTTTTAAAGGGTTAGCGTATTGTTTACATTCTTTATCTTTTTGTCCACTGCAATTTGGTCAATAGTTATAGATGTTTTATGTTCCTAACAGGGCCTTTATACTATCAGGCTCACTATACTATTGCTTTATCAGAGAATAATGCAACATCTGTGTAATGATTTCTTTTAAATTGACCTGGGAAATGATAGGATTGTGCCCAATTGACCTTGAATTCTTCTAGGATTTGTTTTTTGAGAATTAGTGGCAATCCTATGTATGTAAAATGAGTTTAGTCTACTACCGCAAATCCTAAGAATGCGTGACAGTTTCCCCTGGTCTCACTGCGATAGAAACTTCATCATTTTCGTTTACTGAACGCTGTGCAACTGGTACGTTTTCTTGGTATTTCCATTGTGCCACCAACAAGAAAGATTGGGAGAAAGCTATATTTTTCTGCCTTATTCCTTGAAAGCTAGTGCAAGTAAAACTTTTTTCATTTATTCCTTTGTATTTGTATCCCTTTGTATTTGTCACACATGAGTGTTGGCTTCAAGTGTTTCCTTTTTTGAGACAACTGAATTTTTCGTTTTGTAGTTTAACCCACCATTCTTTACTCGTGTATCACTTTATTGTTACCGCACCAATCGAGGTATTTTTTAGCTCGGGTACACTGGATGTGCCCACTAATCTTTTGGGGTCTTCGATCGAGGGACTTACAGTGTTGACCCCACCTTCCATCTGTACGTAATTGGTCATGTGAGAACCAGCAATTTGAGTAGGAGTAAGAGCGGCGCCTACACCTACCCCCCATGCGGCAGCACCGAATTACAGGGTTGCCACAGGTCCTGGGAAGCACTTAAAAGTCCTGGAATTTTATGTGTACTTTGAAAATGTCCAAAAATTATTCATCATGCTTGCCCCACGAATTCTCCTTTTTCAGGTATTTTGAAATATGTTTTTACCATGTTGATATATCCGATATTCCATAAGTTTTTTTTACCTTCATCTAGCTTTAAATGATAGGATTCTCTCTTATT
Source organism: Alatinidae sp. Z8VKAUB7J3 (assembly GCA_010016025.2). NCBI lineage: Eukaryota > Metazoa > Cnidaria > Cubozoa > Carybdeida > Alatinidae > Alatinidae sp. Z8VKAUB7J3. The sequence continues at coordinate 139,283,981 of JAAAKM020006971.1, read as the reverse complement.
TGAGATAGAACTTATTATTGCTTTGTGATTATCTTGAAAATGTGTTTGTTTGAAGTTTAGTATTATTGTTGTGTCCAAAGCCAGTATTGATAACCCTTCAATGAAAGGCTAGGAAAATTCAGAGATGTGACTGCATTGTTTGAAAAAACTAGGAAAAGTCCGGGAGTTAAGGAGGCAAATACTCATAAAAACAGAGCCGTCATGTTTCTCTTAACTGAGCTCGGCCATCTTCTTCCTTGACCTCATTAGAATACAATGGATAAGGCAAACTTCATAAAATGAACCCACTTAATACATTGTGGTAGACATAGACTTTGTAGACTCTGACAAATACAATCGAACATGTAGAAGGGTCTTTCAACAGCTTTAATAAATTGAAAGAGATAACTGGCTCTCTGAGGTGGTCCTTTTATTCGCGTAATTTTGATGAAAAAGTTTCAAGTAAAGCAACTTACGAAAGCCCAGTAGCGATTTTAGGCTGAGTAAAATTAATTGGAAAATTTATTTCATTTGAAAAGTGCATTTACTTCTGAAAAATGTAAATGCGACGATAAAATGAACGTTGAGATTTTCGAATAAATACGTTAGATAAAATTAGGATTTGCTTTGCATTATTCAGATGATTGTTTAGATTTGACGTAAAGCAAGAAGACTGTGCTTCTTTTTTTGTCTTTTTATCTCTGTATAAGAATGCTTTTACCCCGCAAAAATTTTGCGTACCATTTCTCACCCTTGTTGGAGTTTATGGGACCTGAAACGTCTGGCTTGTGCTTTGATCATGTCTGTTGTCGGTCATCATATAAAATGTCTTTTTATTACAAACGTTTTTCGGAACGGTTCAAAATTTGCGTTTGAAAAACGTGAGTGAGTTAACCTATAACAAAATAACACTGCCTTTTTTTAGTTTTCAGGTACTTAGTACCAGCAAATGAATTTCAATACCTACCTTAAATATTTGCCCAATTTCAAGGAAAAATATAAAATTTCACCGAAATTTTGGTAAAACGGAATGCTAATAAATGCTAACCTTGGTACTCAAAAAAATCCCTAGATTGAAAACTCTAGCGTGTAGAGCCAAACTTTTCCCCGCCATTTTAGCACCTACTGGTAATGCTATAAGAGTGCCACGTTGCACACCTTGAGCTCCAAATGCCCGCCCGCTACAAATCGTACGTGAAAAAAGAAAGAGCAGAACAACGTAAACGGAATTTTACCTCCAAAAATAAAAGTCTGGGGGTAAATAAGCCAAGATTTCAATGATCAAGCCATAATTTCATGAGAAAGTATAAAGTAGGAGCAATCAGATAACCGCTAGCCAAGTATAAGCATTGCATTATCTCTTCACAACAGCAAAGTTTCTGTACTGTCTGGCGAGTGCCACAGTCCATTGTTTTGGCACGTTAAATAATCTCTTCATAATAAATATTGTGTGCAAGCTTTGAGTGTGATACAAACTACTGAAAAATACAGAGTATCTGTATTTTTTCTCGTTAACGGGATACGTTGGAAAACAAAGAATCAAATACTTGTAAGCTCTCTGGGTATCAATACAAATGTATCAAAGCGAATGTAGGTCTAAACGAACGAACGAAAAAAATCTGGGAGCTTTAAAAAACTCAAAGGGCGTGCCAGAAAGACGTTAGATTAATTTCAGGTAAACGAGTATAAGAATTGCTATGTCCCAAAAACACTTTTGGAAGAGAGAAATATTTTGCTTAACGACCTTTCATGCGTTAGGACACTATCTCATACATTCAAAACTTATTGTGCCATTTTCTTGACTTGCACGGTTCCCTTTACCTGTTAAAAAGATTCCTATCTCTGCAAACGGTACAGATTTTGTACATATTTTGGATACGGGTAAGTGTCGGGCGAGGATAGTGGTAAGGAACGTCAAGAAGTTGGACCCCCCTACCGTGATGCCATACAAAATCATATCAAGAACTTAGTACAGTCAAGTGCTTGTGTATGATCACAAACATTGATTTGTCAGGTCTCAAACAAAAGAACATTGCAAAGCAAGTGACCTATTTCACGCCACTCGTTTTTAGGGTGGTGTACTCAATGATATCACATGTGTAAAATGCAAGGCCATCATATCTGTAATGGCTACAGTTATACTAATTTACAACGATTAACTTGTGGTTTCAAAGTATAAAAGGGGGAAGAGCAAATTTACCCATCCATTAAAAATCGATAAGCGAAGATTCTTGAGTTATCATAAGGTCATCAAGTTTGTCTTTTCCTTCTATTTTCAGCTCCTAGAATGGAATAAAAGAAATTTATTACAAAGACGTTGGGTGCCATATCTGAGTACGAAGAAAACGAGAACAAAGTCGCTCAAAATGGGAGGTAATATGGATGATCCTCCTTCACTAGTGATCAACAAATTTGTGGCAAGTGCGAGCACCATGTTTTTCTCTGGTCAAACATAGACTTCTAGAGCCACTGGCAGTCTCTCAATCAAAGACCCCTGATGAGCAGTGGGCCCAACATTGAAACTACTCTAAATAAACAGAAAAAGCACCAAACGGGCTAACTAATAAATAAAGGGCAGCTGGGGCGTATACGGGCGACGCCCCTCAATTTAGGTTACTGGGCAGAGAAGCGAGCCATGAAGCATGCTCAACCACCCAGTAGGACCACCTCTCACGGACCATGGAATGAACCTGCCATAAATGTGTCATTAATGAGAACAGATACAACACATGATAGTAGCCAAATGACCGAGAAGCCACCTAGAGCCACTGGCACAAACATCAGCATTCGCGAAAAATAAAAGGTTCCGTGAACCATGGTATCTCCTGATAGGAGCGAAACCAAGTCTATTAATTTCTAGGCAATGCCAGTACCACTGTCATTCTGTCTGTCTGTTTTTACATAAATAGGTGTATGCAAGAATTTCTCTTTCATCAAAATATTTATAAGGCAAATGCACAAGTACCATGCAATGCATTAATGATCTTCTGTATCTTTAAACGTAGATGAGGCAGTTTCGAACCGATAGTGATTTGCGAAATCGCATGTAATACAATAGTTTGGTATTCTTGTAGTCATGTGTAAGGTCCAATCGGGAGTTCGGTCGAATAATTTGCCATTTAAGGTAGTCGAAGGATCTAATCGATCTGCTGCTGTTCGTCAACAAGCAGTGAGTAAAACATTTAGTTAATAGGTCCATAGTTTTACTATATAGGTCAAAAATGTAATACTCAAAGTGATACGTAGGTGCTCAGTCGTTTCTCTTAAACCGTCCTTTAGGTCTTGTCCTCGTAACTAGACATACTGTTTCCGCCAAAAGCTGCCAATGCGTTAAACCTCAACTAAGAGAATGCTTTAAGGTAATATCAGCACCAGCTTGGTTACAGCAAGGAAAACCATCATCCTGATGACTGATGATCTTAGGTTACGACATGAGCGGTTTGCTATTTAGGCAATACTAATAATTGGACTACTGGACGTGTCTAAGTGTAATATTTTATACAATTATATAATGGATTAGCTACTATTAACTATCCATCATCAAATGAATGCAGTTTTATAAAAAAGAAAGGTGTGATATGGCTTTACTGTGAATTAAAATCATGAAAAAAATAAAATAATGGGAACCCTCAGCTGTTTGAAATAGATCTCGTGCTCTCTCGTATTTGATCCTGGTAGTTACCAGTGATCTCTTGATCAAACATACAATATTTTAGTTTTATTCACCACTAACGACCTTTTCAACAAGCAAACTTTGCGTTAATTACTAATGTAATAGCAAGCACACGGTCAACTTGCTAACTTCCTTAATACTAAGACAGTAGAAAATCTTAAATCGTTACAGATGGGTCGTCTTAGAAGACTGTATAATACAGTTCAGCATTTTAGATAATGTTAACATTTCCCTCCTGTAGCAAATACTGTCAAAGCAAGAGAGTCTTGATTCTTACTTGAATCACTATTACGTATATACATTACATACTTTTCCTTACCAGTACAATAAAAGGTAATTTTAAAAGTCACCCTACACATGGTACAAGTGGCTCCATTCTATATACTTTGGAACGGTTGATCACGGTATTTTTATCTAAGTCAAAAGGCAAATGTTAGAAATGCCTCTATAGTTTGCGATGTCTAGAGAGGCTTCATTTCGTTTTAAACTGAGACAATGTTAAGTTTCACACACGTTCTACCTATACGATAACAATTATGATGATAAAAGAGAGTCACAATTTTAAGAGTTTTGAGGTCCAAACGGAGGATTTGAGGGTCTAAAGGTGTGGATGGCTGAGTCTTAACTTCTCTATACAAATCTAAAAGTGTCTTACCACCGATAACGGAACTCAAAGCAAACATCTGCCCCTTCATGCTAAAGCTTAGCTTATGTTATGGTGAGGTTGTCTAGGGCAAACTATTTCCTACGCAAGAATTACCCCTAGCCACGAAGCTTTTAACAATGAATAAAGCGGGGTTAAGATTCAATGTAATGATGCATATTTGTATTACATTTGCCGCTAACCCAAACAATCAATAATTGATCGACTGTAACTTTGGTTCATCTTCAGAAAACCATATTGTCCCTTGTCTACTATGCCGCAAAGACTGTCCTACCTAGCTCATAAATTCGTCGCAAATGGCTTAAAGATTATCAGTAATTATCGTACACGAAGAAAAGCGCACCGTGCTTTGGGTCCTGGAGATATGAAGAGTACACGGGGGTGGGCGGGGTATCTCAGATCTTTGGCTTTTAAATATCACCAATTATTTGTTACAAATAGAGCTTTTCACAGAGATCGCGTCTTGCAGTTAATTTGATTGGAAGTTGATCTTTCGGGACTTTAAAAAGATGAAATGTATTATTTCAAACCATTGTTTAAAACGAATTTATCTTAAAGTAACCATACTGTTAAAGCTATGCTTTACTTGTAAAAATTGTAAAAAAGATGTGGTTCCAAAATCTATCGTTTTCCAGGTATGAGGCATTCGATGTCGATCGGCCATAAGCTAACTTGGCATTTTCTATAAATTTTTGTGACACTCAATTTTGGCGTCACATTAAGCTATATTTTCTTGGCAGACTTTCGAAATCTTATCATTTGTTTTAAGTAGGTAGAAATAATTGCAGCGTTGTATGGTTCCATACTTAGATATCTAAGCTCTACTTAATTCGGCAATTTTCCTAATTATAAATTTAATGCAAAAGCTACGATGGGCAATGTTTTGGGTTGGCCAACTTTTTCATGCATTGGAAAAATTGGTTGCAGTCTTTTGTTAATTTCCTTTCAGGATATAAAACATTCGCATTCGGTTTTTGAAAAGTCGTCGTCTTATTTTTGAAGATGGTAGTGGTAGCAGTACTGAAAAAAGCAGTTTGAAGTTGCAACTTTGCTAGTTTTCCCGCCATGCCATGCCTTTCTGAAATACATCTTTAATAGCTGATCTGACGCATTTTTAAGGTCAAACTACCAATTTCTGGTGGCAGACGTATTATGTCAGGGAAAATCAGACTTTTAAGCTAGTACGTGTTGGGACTGGAGATGATGTGGGGCCGAAAAATGAAAAGGGGGTATTGCCACTGCAGTAAACACTGACCTCTCCAAAAGGTGTCTAGTTCAATTACTAAAACAAGCAATAATTAATACAATTAATCACAGCCTTCACAAAAAAGCTGTATAACATAAACTGTGTCAAAGGAAGACAATAACAATAGCACTGGCTTTCTAAGAGCTATCAACATTTGTTTCTGTTTGGAAAATTTTAATTTAACTGTTATGAGCGCACCAAAACCTAAGTGCAGAGCGACAATTTGTAGTTTTTATGTAAGTGGCTTGTAAACTCTTCAAACAGTCTCAATACTTTTAGTAACCTGTTGTATGTTGCAGAGTAACCACTCCAAAACAGCGAAGTCGTACCCATCGAACTCAATCTTGCAATTAGCAGGACTTAGGATTTAGCAAAGGAAAGGAAAGGAAAGGAAAGAAAAGGAAAGGAAAGGAAAGAAAAGGAAAAGAAAGGAAAAGAAAGGAAAAGATATTTTAAAGTCTCGAAATCTTTGAGGCATTGCAAGTCATCCAAAGCAAGCATAAAGAACTATTTATAACGTAGGAGTCAACTTTTACTGCGATGAAGCACAAATCGAGCTCACGGATTTCTGCAATTTAGCGATGTATGGAATTCATATTAAATATGTCTTTTGATCAGCCTTATTGTACCATCAGGTGGCACGTGATCTGACATCTAAAAACAAACTAATGGCGGCAATTACATCTAATAGGAGATACTTATACTGCTCGTTCATAACATAAATCCAAACAAAAGCTGGAATGGGCAACGTTTCAGGTCAGCAAACTTGAAGTGGAACACTTGGCTTCAATCTTTTATTAATTTGATTTAAGAGTATAAAATATTTATGCTTCAGTTTGGTAATTAAGAGAGGTCGTCGTGTTTATCAAGATACTAGAACACAGTGGTAGCAATACCAGCGGCATATCCATTGCATATCCAGGAAACAATATCCCTTATTACACAGCGTGTGTCGATGAGATATTTTATGTCATTAAAACCAGATTACTTTAATTTTTATCCTATTTACGAAGGTCAAAAAAATATACGGAAGATTCCTTTTGGACATTATGCTTAATGAAGGACTCAGTGACGCTTTTATACTAGAGATATTTGCAAGTAGAGGTTTGATAACGAGGTCTTTTAGTAGTAGTAGTAGTAGTAGTAGTAGTAGTAGTAGTAGTAGTAGTAGTAGTAGTAGTAGTAGTAGTAGTAGTATCTGTTCTTCTAGATTGAAAGAAACACATCCTGCTTTCTGTGTCTAATGTTACTCTAATGAATAAATCACATCCGTTGGGGGTTTAATCGTAAGCTTCTTTTCAGTCTCCATCTACATATCTATCAAATACGCAATGAAGATTTCTTTTTAATGAAATTGTTTTCGTTTATACGAGCTAAATATCAAGTACCTTGCGCAATTCAATCAAGTAGAAATAGTTGCTTTGCGAGGTCTTATCTTAAATCTTGATAGCTCTCAAACATCCGGGTACATAAAAATCATTCTCTTGTCATGCGAATGCCTGCAAACACTCAGGCTCATGGTTTAAAGGACATGTCAAACTGTCTTAAACAGCGAACTAAGTTATTTTATGTATACATGGTGCCCTAATGTGTCGAGGAAAATTTTTGCTGATTTTCGACAACTGGATCGTGCCATCACCTGATATAGGTGGCAATCTCACTGCACTCGAGCCCTGCTTTCGGAGACTGCACTACACCAGTGGCTTACAATCCTGAAACATGGGCTTTATCCAAAACTTCTGCAGCTACTTGCCCAAGGAGCTTCTCTGTAAAACGAAGCAATAAATGAAAATCAACATTTGGATTGCGCGTGTTAAGGAGCTGATGTGTGTTGATCAGACGGTCTCCAACACAGCACCTCAGTGCAAAATTGGGCCAGTATTTAACATCTTACCTGAATTACACTATTTGGTAGCTTTAATAAACAGATTAGTGAACCTGGAGTGATTGAAAATGCTAAACACAATCCAAAACATAGGTATTGTGACAGTTTACATTTATTATTTGGATAAACAATTTAGTAACAATTGTAAAATATGTTTGAGAAAATTTCTTTTCCAATTTTTGATATTTAATTTTTAAGTACGTCTAAAAATGTCACTGTCTCACCAAAAATTGAAGGCTTTACATGTCTTTAAAGTTAAAAATATTAAAAACATGCGTTACCTCGTGAACCAAACTATATGCTTTCTAGCTTTGAAGTTGTATCATCATATAATAAGGATCAAAATTATAGGAAAACACAAAATGTGATAACACTGTTTGTAGCATTTTCTGTTTAAATTCTTTGGCAGATTTACGCATTACTAGCCTTCAAAAACCTTTACAAAAAATTTTCCAATTGGTAACGACGGGGATTTTTAATATGTTATAGAGCATTAAAATTATCTTTAGAATGGTATAAAATTTAGCTTGTTCGTAATTTTTTCCCGGTTCGACCATTTTTAGGCGTTCAACACCTAAACTATATAAATCGTTGTCTGTAGTGACTGTCATTTACACGTTTTTTCTTTTCTTAAAATGCGAGCTTTTTACTGCTCCTTATCAAGCGACTTTTATAATGAATCGAGTAATATAATTTATGTTGCCAGCTCTGACAGCTTTTCGTGTCAGTTTGTGGGACTCCTCTATCTATTGTCAAAAATGGGAAAAGTGCACTGAAAGTAATCATTCTCCCCTATTTTTGTTACAAACAACAAAGTGAGTTACATTCACTATCTCATTAAAGATGGAAATTTTGCTTCATGCACTAGCAAGTGTTGGAAATGCCGTGTTATCAAACAGAACACGATCAAAGGACAAATGGGATAGAAAATGGTGGGAAAAGGCAAAAGGAAAGACAAGAACGAGAGTAAGTAGACAATGGAAAAGCATTGAGAGAGAAAAGGTTATTTCACTGTATGACCCTTTCCTTTCTAATATTGCGGCGAAAGACATAATTCTAAAAGAATATAAACTTGAAGAGAAATCTGGTAGCTAATGGTTTACATGTATATTGAAAACTATCAGTAATGTTCACCTGATGTGATCAGGCCTGTCCCTTGTCTTAATCGAAAGATCTCATTTGAGATTCATAACAAAATAGCTTCACAGTGTGATGTTTGACCCAATAAATGTGACTCATGTACTTGGTTTCATTATAAAATTCAGCACTTCTTGAAATCTTGGAGGGTACAGTTCAAGATTTATAACCAATGTCAAATGAAAAGAACTTATCAGATGAGTGTTGAACTGGCTCATGCAGCTTAACATACCACACTATTCCCCAACAGACATTGGTGAGACTCGACCAGAATGATTTAGAATAGCTAAAGAAGATTAGTTCATTTCACTTTATGTAGTATTTATTATGTTCCAGGTTGTTTAAAATTTGAAATCTATGCAAACGTTCATGATAGATTTTATATCAGAATCAAATGTACAATATTTTCCCAATTATGGAATTTCTTCAGGCATTTTCACCAAGAATATCTAATTTCATTCAAGATTTCTTGATTATAATAGATGTTTCCATTTTTTACCAGAATCTCTGAATGTCCGGATTTATGTGGGAATTTTTAAATTACCGAGGGGAATTGTAGCTTAACCATAAGACATTTCTATGAGTGATTTACCCTTCTATCTTACTATTACTCTAATTTTTTCTGCAAAGGATCATAAGTCACAAATGCTAATTACATTAAAGAGCGGTTGACTGTTAAAATCGGTAAGAGTCTACTAAAAGTTGTTATGCTAAATAGTAGCATCTCTTGAAATGCTTCGGCTCTGACTACACCGCATTGACAAGTTTTAATATCGAACAGCTAAGCTTATTCAACACCAAATCAGCTTCAATACAATTACAAACATACGATACCTGGGTGTTCTAATTACGTCTCTACACGTGCCTTTTATTCTTCTCCTTTTAAAGAGGATACTGTGATGAGGAGATCATTTAATTTAGGCATCTCATTATGAAAGAGAGGTTGTAAAGCAGTATTGTATGATGAGATTACTAGTGCGACGTGACAAGGAATTTGATTTCTCCGAAAGAGTTCTCGTATTTTCATCGTTTTAATGCTCTAATTGAAATTGGAAATACATTTCTTTTATATTCCTCTATTTGTCTTTATTAATATACAGGATTTTGCGACGTCTAAAAATAATGGAAATAAGAGCTTGTTTTATCGACGCGAATTGGCCTAGCAAAGATATCTAATCTTGTTTTCCTCTTTTGGCGTAACAAAGAGGCCACAATGGCCATGGTCAGTTACACGATGTATCGGGTATGTTTGGATACCACATTAGCTAGTGAAGCAGTTTTTGTAGCAGATGGATGCAAGATTCCCCTAGGATAGTGTAGGCACAGTTTAACTAAAGGCAATATCCTTCATTTTTATCTACCCAGTACGAACTATATGTAGTACTCTCTCACTGAGACCTGTGAAGAAATAGATATACATTAAATAGAGACTTATAGATAGTCATAAGAAACGCATATATAAAAATATGCAACAGTCATTTACAACCAATCTTCAGTATTAACTGAAACAAAAATTTATTACATGTTAAATTGTATTTCTCCCACGTAAGGCTGGAATCAGGGAATACAATATTTTTTATGTGATGTGCTGTGAGTTATCGATTCATTTTCTATTTCTTGTTTGTTATCGGTTTGTTAGGAGGTCTGTCCTATCCAACTCCAAGATGGCCTCTACTTTAACCGCAACGGAACAAGACAACTATCTCAAACATCAGAATATGATAGTATTGCTTGAATCTGCAGCATAAATAAATATGTAGAAGTACTCAACTTAGAAAGAAATACATCATTTGAATTCAGTATTGGGCTGACAAAAAGATACAGTAGCTTTACCTTGTGATGTGTTCTTAAGAATAGCTGTTTCAATTCTAGAAAGATTTATTACATGGTTACTGAAGACCAACGCTGATTATCGAATCCTTATCGTTTCCTCTTTGTAGCTTGTGACTTGTCATCATGTGACCTGTTTCTATCACGTAGGTCTATCAAGGGGATTAAGTACTTGCTCTACTTAAATGTCAAGGGGTAAGAAACTGAAAGGCCTATCAAGTAAATTTCTACGTCTCCTACGTTGTAATCTATATTACGCTTGTTATAACTTATCCCTTTTTATTTCCAATGCAAAGACGGAGATGTTGACAAATTTTAGTCCCAAATCAGATAAAACACTAAAATTAGCTACAATATTGTATAGCATATTGTGAGAAAATTCCCGTCCGACATATTTTCAGCACGATTTTGTTTGCTATATTTTGTATACTTGATTGCTTAATATTGTTTAAATTGCTTTTATCTTGTGATTTCGTATGCTTTGTTACATTAATCTGAAATATTTGTGTTTATATGCAAACTTTGAAATGGTTTGTAAATGGAATAAACATGGTATCAACTTTTGTGCCAATGTGTTATGTGCCAATCTCGGAATTTCCATAAATGGCTAACAACTTCATTTATAGATCTCAAACAGATCGCATTATACGACCCCCGATTATTTCTGACATCGGTTTAAGCTTCTCATGCTACCGATTGTTCGTTATTTCATCCTTACATGAAACGTGTACTGTTGCCCTCGGCAGCCCTTCTTCATATTAGCTTATCCTGTAACACTGAACGTCGCATACAGCTCTGGACAGGTCGCAAGGGTTTTGTGTTTTAAACCACCTAGTATTAGCCTTAGGAGGAAAGCCATCTAAACAACCACGCTGTTCTCACTTCCTTTCCAGTCAGATCTAAAGAGTTGGTTAAGAAGATAATACTAAATATTTCATAGCAAAGACAAAGAGTGTTCACAACATATTAAATATCTGCTATTAATGTTATAGTACAAGCTTTATAAGACCGTTCATAAGACAAATATTCAGACTCAAGTTATAAGTCAGATTTGGGGAAAAAAGGATTGCAATCCATAAAAATTAGCACACATTTTTTAGGTGATGAAAAAATATTATGCTTTTTTTTAATCTAAAATGTCTCCAGCCCACAAGAAACACTTTTGATGCTTTGTTAATCTGTTAAAATAGCTGCGAAAAACATTTTTAAAAAATCTCCCAAACATCACACTTCACACAACTCTACAGAATTGTTATCACCCATACAATCAAACACCCTCTGGTCAGAAAGCACTCATTATAATTTTGTCATTCTGTTGCCACTCTCACCAGTTTTGCCAAAGGATAAAGTAACTGACTTTAAATCAAGTTTGTATTACCGTAATTTTCAATTTCTGGTAATTTGAAGAGCCATTTGTTGTAGTACAGGTAACTATGGAATCCGCACTTACTTCCTACGTCCGCTCTACATTGTAGGTACGAAAGTCAATAGCTTCTAGAGAAAATAACAGGATGGGCATACAGAAGTCTGTATAGGCCTAAAAGGATGACTAATGACTTCCTTAGTTTCAAGTGAGCAGCTGCGAGGTGCAGTAAGATCGATAACTAGTAAAGAAATGGTAATTGATTGATGGTTTGTAGTGAAGGTTGGTTAGGAAGCAAGCCTATTTTGTCATGATGAAGTCTCCTCAAAAAAAGTCTACTTGATGTCTTATCAATGCTTTCTGCTTTGCTTTTTCTAAGGGAAGACCTACAACAAATACTAGGTTAAAAAACTAATTTTTTGTTAATACGAAAAAAAAAGCAATGAAAAGAACAAAATCTTACGGTTTGATTAGATGATTGTAAGGCAAGAAGGGGCCCACTGTTAAGGTTTCTGGTCAGCAAATGAACAAAACATGACAAAAATTGATTGGAATACAAAATATAACAGAAATCAAAGAAATATTAACAACAAAGCTGTCGGGTCTGCTTGTTAAATTTTTAGTCCTGGTTGTGCATCAGATGAAAAGATTAGGAACATATACTTTAGCAAAATTGAGATATATACTGTATGTTTTGCATCAAGATTTAGATTGTAACAGAGATTTAGGGTTTTAAATTTCTTAAATCTTCTAAGCATACAATGTCTTCATTGAATTTAAAGGTTATTAAAAGTAAAGATAAAATTGAGGCATCAGAGTTAGCTAGCTCTTGGAAGCTATCGAGATAGAATGTCAAACATGCGTTTCTGGTGCTTTTAGGTTTGCTGATTTGTTCTGGAAACTAAAGTCTCCACTAGTTCCTTTTTTCCACTTTTTCCTAAAGGGGGCAAAAGGATTGGCGAAGTTTTCTACTTTTCCCTAAAGGGGGCAAAAGGATTGTCTAAAAAGTTTTTCAAATCTTAGAACGTAGCACAAGAGATCATGGAATGCTTATTAAAAGGAAGAGAAGGAGGAGAAGGAATAGAAGGAAAGAAGGAGAAAGGAAAAGGAAAAGAAGGAGAAAGGAAGGAAGAGAAGGAAAGGAAGAGAAGGGGAAGGAAAAGGAAAAGAAGGAGAAAGGAAAGAAGAGAAGGAGAAGGAAGAGAAGGAGAAGGAGAAGAAGGAGAAGAAAGAAGAGAAGGAGAAGGAAAGGAAGAGAAGGAGAAAGAAGAGAAGGATTTTTCCGAGGTGACGGGCAGCCTCCTCCAAATGATATTCTACTTGCGTTTCTTGTGATCATTGATAGTTCATTGTACTTTGTTGAAGTGGTGCTGTTACATATGAACTGCTGTAGCAGCCATTTATTTGTATAGTCGTATCCGGACAATGGCTTCCCTTGCCAATACCTTCTTGCCTTCCCAAAGAACGCACGTTGTGTTCCCTGCTCCCGGAATTGTTTCTCCTTGAGACGACACTGGAAAGTGATACAATAGAGTATGGTAGTACACTCTGGTCGATTAGGTTTCCCAGGTAAAACTTGTCATACTTACCCCTCGTCTTTCAAGCATCTTCTTTACTTGCGCTAAATACAATGGTCACCTCCCGTTATTAAGCGCCATAAGGTGCATTGGTTTTGAAGAGGGAAGACGTATGTGAAAACGTAACCATTGATAGTGATGCATTTGGAACACGGTAGTTTGAACCTATATGAAGCCTGGAGGCTTCATGTGCTACAATTTAAACATGATTTATTTTGTATTTTGTGTCTTAAAATCTTATGAAGCCTCTCTCCTTGAATAATTACGGCTTCAAGACGTACGTAATGGCGTCAAATATCACATTTTTAAGTCGCGCATTGAGAGCTGGTAGAACCGAACGTCTCAAAAAGTGGATTAGAGAATGTTATTAACAAGTGGAAATTATCATGAAGGGTGTTCTTTGGGTAACGCCCAACATTTACCAACCGTGGTTCTATATGTGCCTTTGTTAATATGTAGATTGATGGGCAGCCCTCTAACCCGCTGTCGTTGTCTGGAGTCCCCAGATAACGGTAAAACTGAGTATCGATGACGTCCCCCTCCCCCCGTCTGTCATGAAGTGGCTTTAAGAAAGATCAAACTCTTAAAAAATAAAATTTCAATAGAGTTTCAGTATGAAACGTATGGTATATTCTCCATAAGATACCATTGTAAAACAATACCACGAAGTGAAATTATTTTGATATAAAATATGTACTCAAGTGTAACACAACTATCTTTTCTTATGTTACAGAATCAACCTGCACACGAGTTTTTCTCGGGTGCTCCATGTATACGATGCGGAAGTGGATGCCAAGGTGGATTGGATTTGCACTTTTGGAGGTAAGCTAATAACATTTCACCGGCAATACTCTACCATCGGATGAGCGAAAATATTACTTTTTGGTACTTAATTGGTTTGCAATTGTGGTGACACTATTCGTTTACGGTCATGTGGGCGATGGTCTGGACTATTTCCCATCTACACTTGTTCCGCAATGTCTTCCATGGGACGCAAACTTGTCAATCTATTAACATATATGTTGGGAAAACCCCGCAGATTGCTGTGACTTGATTATGTAATTGTTAACATGTTACGTAGGAAAATTATTTTAGTATGACCTTTGCGGACAATACACAAACGTAATTGCACTGTCATTAACGCATTTTCTAATCATGGTTGTTGTTTGATTATTGAAAGTTATATTTAATCATTTCCTGTTTTGTGATATATGCTAGATGAATTTGATGTAAACGCCAGAGTAAGAGACGGATATTGTAACAGATTGGAGTGTAAGGATTAGAGTGTTTTAATTAATAAATTAGAGTGCGATAGACCGCCTACAAGGAATGCTGGTGTTTTTATTATGAGTAGTACGTCACTTATCCTGAGAACTAGTGCAAAGATAGGCAAGTCGTATTCGATTTACTTTATCTAACACTATCCTCGTAAAAGTTCCATCTACACCTGTTCCGCAATGTCTTCTGTGAGACGCAAAGTTGTTAATGTATTAACATATCCCCGTAAATGTCCCATGTACACCTGTTCCCGAATTTCTTCTATGAGACGCAAACCTGTCAATTTATGAAAATACCCTCTTAAACGTCCTATCTACACCTGTTCCGCAATGTCTTCTATGGGACGCAAACTTTCCAAGCTATTAAGATGTCCTCTTACATGTCCCATCTACACCTACTCTCGAATGTAGTCCACGGGACGGCAACGTTGAAGATGACATCTGTTAGTTTGATAGCCTTCACTGAACGTCAGTTCTTTCGGGGTTTTTTTAACGTTTCTCACTTGTCCCTTTATTTCATACCTTCTTCGAAAGATCATTGTTGCTCGAGTAGGGTTTTAAATATCAATATTATGCCGTTTTCAGGCATTATTAATTGTTACCCGTCAACCCGTTTGTACCTGGGAATAGACCGATCACTTCCAACGCAAGTGTTACTCCTGTTATAAATCTATAGCTTCCAACTACAAATCACAAATACAATCGCTTAAATACAAACGTTAAGATATATCATTGTATAGATTAACGTGAATTGTAATACGTACCGATGTAACACCCCCATCACTGAACCAACACACGCTTTTTACGTTGGCACCCAGATTAATTTCTTGTCTACAAGTGAGGCCTTCGTTGCAAATTTCATGTTTAGATCATTTTAACGTTTCACAAGGATCACTTTCTGACCTTTCTTTCACGGTGTTTAATGCTTTCCTAGGAAACTCTGCAAAAACTGTGGCTGCAAATTCGAAGATCATAACATCAATATGGATGAAAGGGTGCATCGACAGATTGTCCAGAATCTGTTCACTGCCTCAGATGGAACCATGACCATCTCACCGAGGAAGCAGAGTACGCCAGTCTCTCCATCATACCCAGTAACTAATACCAAGTACACACCCATTCGATCCAGATCACTGAGTGTAAGTGTTTAAGAACGTTACAGAACGAACGATTAAATCTTTTCCAGCTTTCTTAGATGTCGAAGTGATATTCCACTTTTTAAATCGTAGTGGAAATATGTTGGCTTTGAGGTACCGACTTACGTGGATGGCCCTCCTCTCTGCTCAAGTTGCATCGCAGGGGCGTCCGTAGGATTTGTCTAGGATGGGGCCAACCAGAGTGCAAGTGCGCCCGTTGATACCCTTTGCGAAGTACCATGTTGTATGATGCAGAGGTACTGCTGGCCACTTCAGAGGAGGTCGTGAGGACCGAATTTTAGTTTGGAAGTCACAATTATCAGATATCAGTGTCGTGATGGTCGTGATATGTTAGTTATGACGGTAGTCATGATGATGGTGTGGAGGAGGATGATGATGATGATGATGATAATGATGATGATAATGATGATGATGATGATGGTGGTAGTGATGATGATGATGATGATGATGATGATGATGAAGATGATGATGATGATGATGATGATGATGATAATGATAATGGTGACGACGATGATGGTGGTTGTGGGGGTGATATGATGATAATATTATGCTGCTGATGATGGTGATTGTGGTGGAAGTTATGGCCATAATGATGATTATGATAAAGAGGGGGGATAACAAGGTTGAAATAATAGTGTAAAATAACTGCAAACTAATGATATGGACTTTGTTCTACACTTCAGGAGAGCAGTACGTCAAATCCATTGCTGAGGAGGAACAGTACAGGGAATTATGTTACCAATAATCGTCGACAGCAGATGATGAAGCAGCTTCCCCCTCAAGATTTTGACTCTTACTACTGTCACAACCTGACAGAAGCTGAAAAACTGGCGCTGGAACGATTCTCAGAAAAATCTAGGAAGAATGCAGCAGGCAAGGGCAAGCCACGTGAGAATGCAGGGATAGATGCGTGGGTATGTAGTCCTAAACAAGCTTTTAGGGACCTAGTATGATGAGCAACAACCTGTTCTTTGATGAACTTGTCTGCCTGTTAGTAGAAACTCATCGTGATCTGCTTTCCTTGGTTATTTAAGTAAGTTAATACTGACTAATAACAGTTTCTGTCGATCGTTACGTCCTTTTTTTCGAATAGACCATGCGATGAACATTTTATTTCGTTGTCGATGACGGACAAGCAGTTTCTAAGAAACCTAAACGATTTTCCTATTTCATATCATTTTATTTTTGCTAGGATTAACAAACTTCTTGATTGGGATATAATCTTTGGCGTTATTTTCTGAAAGAGGTAATACATACCATACACATGATTGTACCTTGTTAAGCTAAAAATATTTTGAATAAGCTACGCGCTGGAAATTGATGATTGAACTGGTAGTCTTTGATGTGGCCATAGACGAGCGGTGGCTGAGTGTGCCCTTGACTAATTTTTGAAAAAATCGTTGGCGCTCCAGTGGCCACCACATCGTGCAGTAAAATGGAAGCCATTTACAAACTACAACTTTCTCTAAAAAAGAAGTAAAAAGGTGACGTTATTGGTGCAGATATAAGGGAGGTTCCGAGGGGTCTACCTCCCCGTGTTTTGGCCACCAATCGTGTTGAACGGACCTGCATCAAAACTGTTGTCTTGTAATCCTTCTTAAGGGCTAGGTCATGCTTCTGGGAACGTACAGGTTTTTAAATGTTCGTCTGGTAGGCTGCAAGCCCCCGTAAAGGTTGGCTAACGCCTGACGCACGCGTGTATACATCTCTGTAGAATCGGACTATCCGTGAATATTTTATATAACTGCATTGCAACATATTTTCCAGGCAGAACAACCCAGATATCCATCCCCGGTGCAGGAGTGATCAAGCTAGCAGTAGCTCCTTTCCGTGAATGTTCCCTCAAAAGTTATTAACCTCTGCCAGTATTTAAAACGAGAAGATACAGGTAGCATGGACGGGGACAGCAATTGATTGTAAGAGGGGGCCTTAAAAACCGAGATTTCAGCACTCCAAAGGATGGACTGTATAGTTTTTCTCTGCCTTATCCTCGAAAGCAAACGTATTCTCATCGTAATTATCGTTGTTGAACGTTCTAAAGCAAGCCAAACTGGCCGATTCACCTATCTTTACAAAGCGGACAATCTTTGGTAGGAGGACTGTCACCTGGCTATCCCCTGGATCCGCCATCGTCTGACAAGTGGTTGTCAGTCGTCGTAACCTACAGTTGCAAGTTGCAGTCATAAAATTGTGTTTTCTTTAAGCTTTCCATTTGTCCAGCAAACGTTCTTTAAAACAATACCCCGCTACAATTGGCTGTTTTGTACCCAACTGACTCTATTTGTCTCAAAGGATGCTTGTCATCTGAGAATTTAAAAACTTGAGATGATAGTCCAACTCATGGGATAATACGTTTTCTGTCAAGACACAGCGTTTCGGGACTCGCAGCAACCGTTCTCCAGATACAGTATAAAGTCAAATTAGGGAAATACAATACATCTTGCTAAGTTTATGTAATAAAATGCCTACTTATGTATTTGCATGAAAGCTAGTCTGCGGCACAGGCTCTAACAAAGTCCTAGCAATGAAGGTCATTGTTTGGGTCTGCAACACAGGACGCGTAAAGGGCATCATCAGTCATTAGTTGCCTTGTCTTAAGGCATTGGCTGCCATGACTGCCCAACCCTTTCTATCCTTGGCCAGATGTAGAAGGCCCACTGGCTTTATGCCATTATTCAACCGATCACATATGTTTGACAGGAAAGTAGTTCTCTGCCCTCCCCTTGCTCTTTTTCCCTCTATTCTCCCAGTTAGCACCAACTCTTTCCACTCTTCTTACATCGTAACGTGCCCCAAGAAATTTAGCTGCCTACTCAGAATAGTTCTCATCAACTGTGGTGTTGTACCTGCTCTTCTAAAAACTTCGCGTAAAAGCGTAAGCGTAAAAAGCAGTTGTATTGAAACCACATATCATCGAGAAGATAGGATTTGAAATATTAGTTTTAAACAGAACACTAGAGAAATAGAAAAGCATGTCACCACGGGGGATCGAACCCGTGACCCACGCTTTCGCGGTGTGCGCTCTACCAACTGAGCTAGGTGACCTCCGATGCTAACATACTCCTATTTCTCTAGTCGCCACATTAGCTCCCAGTAGTAGTGGTAGTAGTAGTAGTAGTAGTAGTAGTAGTAGTAGTAGTAGTAGTAGTAGTAGCAGTAGTAGTAGTAGTCCCTCCATGTGGTAAAGTAAAATATTAAAGAACGATTCATGATTTTTGATGACTTAAAAGAGAACGTTTTAGTCTATCTCCCATGATTCTAACATGCACTAACATTTAGAGGGTTCGTGACAGAATGTTATTTAATCTAAGATGGACAACATGTTCCCGATTAACACCGATCAATTGGCCCTGAATCTCTCTTAAATTCGCCACGCAGTTTCCATTTATAGGGTTTAACCCTCCCCCCTCTCTCAGCTTTGACCCATTTTTACACCAGTGGTGTTTTAAGAGAGGTATCCTAACGTGCCTTGATTGACAGATGTGATATTGTCTTGTGTATATGATGAAAGTTTGAAATTCAAAACATTAATTTTCCAGTCTTTTCTAGGGAGATAATGGTCTAATGTAAATCCTAAATTTTCATTAAGATCTCATGAGCCGTATCTCTTTCTCTCTCCTTTTGTTTAAATTTCTGTGGAACAAGGACAACCCATGGCGAATCACGCAGCCTGGGGTAAACTCTACTGAAAAGATATCTTGGCTAGGAACGTGCCTGCCTGCATGCTCCGTCGAATGAATAGTACGAAGGATCTCGTTTAATTTTGGCAAGGTTAGAGTCGTGTTTGACCTTCGGGTATGTCTGTCTCGCATTGGTGAGTTCGGAATACAAGACGAATGGCTAAACAAATCAAGTATGGCTGCAATGTTCACATTTTCAGCAGGTGATTGACAGCAAAAGTGTAAAGTTTTTACAGCTAGCTCTTCTTTACTGGTAAATAATGAAGACAGAAACAAGATTTCTTTTACAAAGATGTAAGTTAAAATCTGCGCTATTAAGACTCTCCATCTGTAGCTTTACCACAATGTAGAACTGATATGTGACCGCCAGATTTTTTGTGGTCGCGATACTCATCCCTTTGAGTACTTCTTGCATTTTTGCTTTATTTTAAAGTTGAAAAGTTTATCTTTTGGTCCAGAATCGTCCACCAAAAAGTTAAGTTGATCTTAGGTCTTGGTTGATTTGAGGACCTTTCGACGACTCAAACCCAGTGACAGAAGATCAATCGAGCTATACCAATAAAGCAGAGAAAGAAATATCTAAGAGAGAAAAATTCTATCATTTAGAAGGCGCTATTATTTAGGTGTTCATCGTCTGTCTTGCTAAGTCCCCGGTGTTGTGGATTTTTTAGGCTTCCCAGATCGTTGAGCTTTGTGATATAATTCTCGAGTAAAAACCACTGAAACGAGATTTGCAGACCTTCTCATGATCTTTGCGTTTCTAAATACAATCTTATTTCGTTTTACTTTGCCTTAGAAATTACAATCAGATAGATAGCAATAATATACTTTCTTCTTTATTTTAACCAGTGAATACTTTCATATAACTTCCTACCATCCTAAAATTGGATGACATATTTTCAACGAAACGAATGATTTACATAAAATTAGAGAATCTTGTATCCGCTTCTAGGGTTCAAAAATTGCGGTCTGAATGCCATACGGTCCGCAAAACGGTCGGCAGCGCAGGTACTCATTGTTATCAATTGCATTACATGCTAAATAAGGCAAAGATTCAACTGTTCAGTGAAACATGTCAATTTTAGAGGTATTATCAGACGAAAAGATTCTACAAACACTTATCCTACCATTTCTATTGGAGAAATCGTTTTATGGTTTGGTTATCCAGGTCAGTGTTCCGCAACCTGAGATCCGCAAAGGGTATTAAGGGATCCGTAACCTATTAACGATCGCAAGAAATCTGTTATACTTTTTGCTTATTTATGACAACATTTCAAAGTAGAAGCGAGAAAAGTAATAGCAGTGCTGTTCCTATTGGTGAGATTCCTAACTGAACCCTTGCGCACATGCACATTTTGTATTTTGACCCAATTCTTTAAGAGGGATCCACATGTGATTCTTCTTACATAGCGAGGAATCCATGGGCATAGAAATTTTGCTGACAACTGATTTAGGTAGCCCGCCCTTTTTGTTTATGACGTCGAAATGATTTACAATAAAACTTTCAGTAAATTCTCGAGATCATGTTTTTAGAAATGGGTGGTCTATACAGCAGTCAGAAACATTTTTCTTCACACAACCTCACTCCAGAAAACTCAGATTTATCAAGCTCGTAAGTGCAGTGGTGAAAACCCTCTTAAGGGCTCAATAACTTATTCTCACACATGAGTGTCCTTCCTTCAGATTGTCCCTCTTTTTGATTAGTAAGTTGCGATCGTGATCCAGGTTAGTTCTATTAAACAAGTCCGTCCTTTGGCTTACTATGCCCCCCTCCTCCTTACATATTATTTGCTGATCCCCAGATGAACTTAGCTCCATGATGCAAATTACTAGTAAGGACAAGCATCACTCAACCATGGATCCACCATTGGGCAAGATAAAAATAATTAACATTACTTCTCCCAGACCTACCTTTTAGCAGCCCTTTGCCATCGATTAACATCGAGATCAACAAACTTTGGTATTGTAAGTTCCGCAGTGCTATCTTCTTTGTTCAGAGGAGTCATCTACAGTAGAAAAATACGACCTGATTAGTAGATGTTATCAAAGACCTGAGGCATAAAGTTAGGAAAACTAAATTACAAAACTATTAGTTACCACTAATCAGAAACTAGTAACCACTAATTAAAGAGACCATTATGGAAACAAGGTCTTTTGAACCTTTTTAATGCTATCCCTGCCAACTTTATCAGTAGGGGTTTCTTTTCTTTCAATTTCTTTGCTTTTAATTACTGATATTTTATATTTTATTCTTTAAAGTAACTTAAAAATTGTAATTTTGACCTTTTTTGTTATTTTTTTGTAACTTTTTTTCTATATGACAAAATAATTACATACATATATAACTACGTATTTGGAGAATGATCAAGAACTATATCAGCTCTGAAGCGAACCACAGACACTCAATAATATTGGCAATTTATTGACAAACTTTTATTGATAAAGTTTTGAGTCCTCTACTGACGGTTTACCTTTATTGACAATACCACTCATTTCACTAGCTCCTCTCATCAGGGACGTAGCAGCTATCCTTCCTTTTGCTTTCCAGAAAACGAGAACGCAGTTATAGCAAAAGAGACGGACTAAATGGATCAAAGAAAGGTGTAGAGTGTTGTATACTGCCCTAACGTGCCCTCACTAATCAATATAGTTATAGAACTTTCGATAAAGTACACAAGTGATCCCGGTCACTTCACTTATCTTTACGCCAATCAATCGTCTCTTTACAACATCATTTACAATCATATTTAAGATGAGTTACAGAACTGCTGTGTCATGACTTACTCAGGATGAGCAATATAGAATTCACTGGAGTTTACACAGAAGATTCTAGATTAAGATCTTATGATCAGACTATGACATAGAGTATCGAAGTACTGTACATTTGGTTTATATGCTTGGTAAGTTCCAGCACACGGTGAGGCTGAATTTGTAAACTTATTAAATTCATTCCAAAGGTCGGTTGGCAGGGTAATGAAGCTATTCCATTGAACCGTTTCTTCTTTTTTCTTGGCTCTTGAAATTAACTCTTTACTTTATATTTTCCAGTGCGCAGTAAGTCACTTGTGTAAATAAATTAAATTCTTTTTCATGTTTTACCTTTGGAATACTGGGCATAATATTGATCACGTGTTGCAAACAGTGCAAAAATATTGACGGATCGTCAATAAATAGTTACGGTTTATGGATTTCGTCAATATATTGCCTAATGTTTTAATCATTGCCCGTAGAAGATCAATAATATTGTCAATATACAGTTTTATGAATATTATTGTCAATGTTATTGAGCGTATGTGGGCCGCTAAACGTCTTGACGATTGACTTTGGTAGGCAATGCTTGTCGCTATAATGAGTTTCCTTGACAAGTCTCTTACAGCGGGCCTCGAAAGCACTGATATACATTAGCCCAGTGGTTCCGAAGCTCTATTAATATTTCAAAATACCTCCGGGCTTAGAAAGGTGAGAAATTTTCTCCCCATCAATATATTGCAAGTACAATGTGGAATTAACCGTCAATAAAGAGTCCTAACCAGATGTGAAACAAAAAGGCATAGGAGAATGGCGGAAACAACATTTTTTTATGTGTGTTGTGAAGAGACCACACGAGAATGTGGAGAAGAACAAATATGTAGCGAATTCGACTTTCCACTTTCTCTTTTTTATACTAAATCGTTAAGAACCAAACATGATAATAAAGTTCGACCATAGAATACTTAAAAGTGATAAAGGACTACGGCTGGCAAAATGCCCACCTTTCCCTGCCAAGACGTCTAAACATCCACGCTACTGAAGCGGAAACTGATGACTGACTACGGCTGAAATTTACAGTCGTAATAACGTGGACCCGAGAATTTCTGGGACTATCCCTTCTTACAATGTCATGCAAGACAAAAATATGCTATTACCTTTATGTAATCAAGGACTTAGTCAGGAAATGTATCGACAAGAAAGGATTTACGATAAAATGTCAAGTTTTGGTGTGCCTTGGACTCCTCTAGTACCCCTTCTTTCTATTTTACTCCCTTTGTAATCTTAAATACCCACTAAGAGGCCCCTTGACCCCCTTGGAGAAAACTGCCGTAGCCGATGTTTGACCGTTTAGGTTTCGTAACCCTATCTTCTTTGCAAATTTAATTGGCTCCTGCACAAGAATGAGCTATTTTATCATTTGAAAACGTAACAACAACTATGGTTGCAAACAAAAATCGTTAGGTGTATCCTTTGCCGTTTACTGTTGTGGTTTGCTGTTATTTTGTTTTTTTAATTTTCATCTTTAAAGTAGAGAGTTTTTACTTCGAACAGATCTAGTCTAAGCAACTAAACAGCATACCTTTATACTAGCTTTGATTAGGATGCTAAAGAGTGAGATATGTCTGACTCGTTTCCTTTAATGTTTAATTTCACGTCCCTAATTGAATATTAACATCTATAATTGTTATGTTATTTACAAGGATACATCAATGATTCATTATACGAGTCGGATTCCTTCAAGTTTCTAATCTTGCAGATGAAATGCTGACTTCGGTACTGGGTTTCTTTGCGACCCAATCGCAAGAGAATTATTCTTGTTCGGAGAAAGAACTTGGTCACGCCACTGGCAATGGATATCTGCAGATGTTTTGAGGACTCTTGCTGACGATAATTTAATGCAACCGTCTACGGATTATCTTGATATTCTTGTTTTGTTATCTCATAATCCTCTTACTTTCACAATCCGAGTGAACAAAGTGGTCACGCAAGAAATGGAGCAAGTTTATCTGAAACCGGATTCTCAGATCAAAAGGACTATGGCAACGTACCATAGACCTCAAGGCAAAGCAGTGCATTTTTGTAGCCTTGAAGGCTAGTTACATAATCTCTGCCAAGAATATAAATGCAAACGAAAGTACTTTATCAAGGGTAAATGCTGTATAAAGGGTAAAGTTATGGGGATGGAGGATGAGGGATGGAGCGAGTTACAAAGTCAGTCCTATAGGAGTATAACACGGCATGACCAAGGAAAGCCGTTGTCCCGGAAGCAATAGAAATTCAAGATTGCTACGTCAGTGCGAATTTAATGTCAGTTTGTGTACCGAAATCTTGCGTGAAACGTCGTTGCCAACTTGACTCACTTTGACTTAAATGCATAATCTTTGTCAGATCTTTGCATATTTTGCGTTCACTACTTGCTTCCATCGATGACCATCCATTGCGTTTCGTTCTACTGTTAAAATTGGGGTCTGCATTTCCTTTCTGATTTGGTCTGACCAAGGCTTCGGAGGTCTCCCTTTTGCTCATTGCCAATACCCCCTGAATTAATATTATGCACCTTCTCTGCATATATCTATCCCATCCAATTTGACGTTTTAGCTTCAATAAATGAACTGTTCAACAAGAATTGATGCACACAAATTTTTAAACGGAACTCTAGAGAAATAGAAAAGTATGTCACCACCGGGGATCGAACCCGTGACCCACGCTTTCGCGGCGTGCGCCTCTAGTTACACTCCTGACCTTCTACGGTTTATCCTATATAAAAATCTCGTTCGGCCGACATCCACTGTACTTTCCTTGAAAGCATCGTACATGACTTATCTATGATCCCCATCACCTTTAAAGTATACCTCATAACTGTACTTTAATGTTCCAAATGGCACCTAAAATTGACTTTTGTAATTCCTACTTTTGTTCATGAAGCTGTTAGTCAAATATCAGATTCATCACCAGACATTTTGAAGACTACGAGCAAGGATTACACGTAATTGTAAAATAATGCCTTCTTACACTCCTAGCATCCAGATCTGTTTAGTGAGAGCGCGCAGATAAGTATCTCATAATCATTCCCAAAATGTATTTAATCCTCACTACTCAAGGTTCTGTTGACTTTAGTGAGAACCAAGTGAGATTTCTCACCGGAGGCAATGCGAGTCAGCGGTATTTCAAAGATGAAAGTGGAACCTCTAACGCGACTATGTCTTAATTTCCTGTGTGAGCATTAATGCCCTAAAAATCGAGTCCACAGCTCAAAGTTTAAATGACTTTAGGGGAAATCAGAGTTGACAGTGTAAGTTAGTCTTTGAGTTGTTACTTGTGGACAGCTCAACATTTTATTCAGTTCTCCTAATTCTAGATGACATACACGATCATTCGAGGGATTTTGTTACTGTAGACAGAGAGGCCGAATGGATTACTCATTCTACGAGGTACGTCGATACAATGGTTACTTTGTAAGTAGCTAAGTATGTACTGACCTGTTACTGGCTGCTTGCCAGGATTTTAAAGTTGCCTTGTAATGGTTACTAATCAAGTAGAAATCTACATCGTACCCGTAACAAGATTACCTCCACTTTTTTTGACATCCGTTAACTATCTCTTCTTCTATTAAACACAAACAAGATAACATCTCAAAGATTTTGCGAGTAGGTTAGGAAATTAAAATAGTATCAGATAAATTGACAGTAAAGTTGAGAGATGAGTTCAGCCTTGACCTAGATCATGTAAGCCTTAGAAAGCCAGGATGGATATTGATTTAGAAAAAGGTGTCGGTAGAGCTGTTCGCGCAATCGAAAACTTCGTTGGATTCGTACCATCCTAGAAAGACTGGAATACTGTAATACATAAGAGACGAGGAGTAAACATTTAAGGTATTCTGTTTCAGCTAAAAAGGAAGTGATTGCTGTGATATGATGGAATTGCACTCTGTCCATACATCCTGATTATGTTTATAGGTTTTTCATATTCGTCAATTGAAGTGACAATTTTTTATTGCCTAGATCAACTGCCTGATTGAGTATTGCACAGTCTAACGTAACATTGGTAGGAAAGGGTAATGTTACATAGGGAGAGATCAGAGCATTTCATAAGAAGTTACAGAAGCTCTCTAGTAATAAAGACGTTATAAACTCACTCTGAAGATATCATCATCGTACTTCTTCAGATATCTAAATTCTTTTGAAACGAAGAAATAGCAGAGAGGATAAACACGAGTGTTAGTAGTTAATTGGGGTTGTATATGTGCTGCTCTGGTTGTTACAATGTGAACTAGCAACGAAGTAGGACTTTTCTTTCAAAGCCTGTCATTGAGACTTTGAGCTGTCTTCGGAGTCAGCTTCGTTGGAGTTACTCGGTGCATATGAAGAGGAAAATGATCGAATTATTATATAAATAGCTGATAATACTTCAAAGTGCTCTGAAGGGTGTGAACTTTAAAAATATAGTGATTTGTAAGGTAAGGAGACGTGACCAATTGCACAAT
This sequence comes from Alatinidae sp. Z8VKAUB7J3, assembly GCA_010016025.2. Classification (NCBI taxonomy): domain Eukaryota; kingdom Metazoa; phylum Cnidaria; class Cubozoa; order Carybdeida; family Alatinidae; species Alatinidae sp. Z8VKAUB7J3. The sequence continues at coordinate 139,257,279 of JAAAKM020006971.1, read as the reverse complement.
CAACGACAGTGCCAGGTATTATGGAAAACATTAACCCGTCATTTGTGATTTTAGTTACCCTAATCTTCGATACTAGCACGTGCTTATCCCAAGCGTGTATCTGAAACGTTATCGCTAGACCGTGACGTGAAAATATCAACTGTTTGTTGACACTAAAAGTACAAACAGTCTGCTTTATATATTCTCCATTCTCTCTTCCTTATTGAAAACCTTTATAAATAGAAGGTATGCCAATACAATTAATTCAAGTAACTATTTCAAATTATCATTGTCCGTTGAATGCATTATTCACTATTTAAATTTCAAATACTATCTCAACTTCTCTTCATCGTGGAACCTGCTGTGTCTTTCTACTTTACAAATATAGATGATATTGTTTGTTTTATGCATTATTATGATCATTATAATCCTTATTATCAATTTTGGACTGTATTACTGGACCAATTTTGGACTCTATATACCTTGGCTCTATGATGAGTTCTGGTCACAACACCATTCCGTCTCTATCTAATACCCTGCTACTTTCAGGTTTCTCACTGTACGAGTTCACGCGATATATCGTCAGTTTGTGAACACAGATATTCGAATTACATGAAGATTCTCAAATGTAAATATTACCGTAATACCTCTCTTTCTAGCGCATGTGCTTATAAGCAAAAATTGCAAAAAAGCAGAAAAAATTGATTTACTTATAAGCGCATGCACTTGTTTTCGAGTTCAATCTCATACGCTTAGAAAGACTTTTACAGAAGATAATACAAGCTAGGAAGTCGCTATATTTTCTCGTTCGTTCAAAATAAGCATCAATAAGAATTTTAGCCTTTTGGACATGGTGTCTTGGTCCTTTTACGATATACTGAACAGGTATCTCAAGTCAATTTTGTCTTTTGTTCTCACGTTTTCCTCTTACTTTCACAGCTATCTTTCCACCGCGTAGTGGCAGATACGACACCCATTTACAAGCACATGCGCTTATAAGTGGTTGCGCTAAAAAGTGAGGTAATACGGTATACTTGAATGCAATTACACCAGTACTTTTCGTTAACCAAGTTGAAACCATGGCTAAATGAGTTTGCTATATTTTGTGTTGTAATCGTTAGCCAAACTATGATTTGATAAATGATTCTTCAACCATCAGTTTGCTTGATAATAAATTGATCATAAACCAGTTTAATTGTATACCAAACGGATATACGCATTAATTTGCCATCCTTTGCCAAGAGGTGCACATTATAAGTTAACTATACGTTAAAAAATACGGTTTATATTAGTGTAGTAAATAAGAATCTTACAGAGTATGATTTTACTGGTCATTTTCATGGGATTCGGTCTGTTCCTAAAAAGTGGGGCTAGGGGACCATGCAGGCTTATGTCAATCTTTCATGAGATATAATGTTACATTTTCTTATTCATCATTCAACTACGCCGACTGGTATTGCGATATTATGGCCAAAAAATGCAAAAATTTAAGGAATCGTTTGCGGAGACAGTGCCTTTATCCAGCTTCGTGTGGAGCACGGATGTACGCGGATAAGAAATTATTCCGAGGAAATTTAGGGAAAACAGAAAAAAAGGATGCCTCTCTTGCTGGTATTTGAGGGGGAACCATTCTCTCTGATCCCTTACAATCCACGCCTATTGTCATTTTGCAAAGCTTATAAGATTTAGAGCGAAGAAAAAATAGGTCGCCTCTCTTGCTGGTATTTGAGAGGGAGCCATTCTCTCTGATCCCTTTCGATCCATCTCTATTGTCATTTTGCAAAGCATATTTTGCGATTCCGTAAAATATTTATTAAAGATGACAGCCTCTCTGTTGGCGTGCGTAGCCTTGTAACTGTGAAAATCTGTTGACCTGCATTTGCTGTTTTACACAGTAGAATCTGTAAAAGTATTTTATCTCTTACGGCTTACATAATATCTACAAATAACCAAGACTAT
>JAAAKM020006971.1:139177021-139255241 GCA_010016025.2 Alatinidae sp. Z8VKAUB7J3 | reverse complement strand
CTGTTTTACACAGTAGAATCTGTAAAAGTATTTTATCTCTTACGGCTTACATAATATCTACAAATAACCAAGACTATATTCCGTTTTATTTGCTTGTAAATGTTACGCAGGGAAAGAAAGTTTAACCGTTGGAACATGGCAAAATCTGTATCTGTATACTAATAATATTTTGGGGGTGTTTCATAATGTTTTCAAGCAAAATAAAGTAGGTGCCACTACTAGAAATAAGGTTTACTGCTTAATTGTCTTATTTTACAACTTACCTTTTTATAATAATGCCTCCGTTGATTTAAATAAATAAAAATGACATTTATACGGGACGAGATTATACCTACCGTAGATAAACCTGAATCAAGTTTTTGTTATTTTCAAACGGTTGTATTAAGGGGTTCATTTGCTTGGCGTAGTTTGTATAGATTATAGAGTTCTGCAAACGCACTTTCAAGTGAATAATATGCGTGATTCTTACATTCAGCGCTATCTTAATTTCATGCAAAGATATGCCGTAATATTGGACTTTCATGACGCAAGGTAGGGATCACGTAGTTTAAACCTGAGATTAAAGTCGATGTGCACAGTTTGATCTTAGGGGGTTCTTTCCCTGACTCGAGCCAATAATCCCAGCAGCGACCATTAAACAAATCTGTAAAGAAACACAAGTTGTAATGTTTTGTTTAGAGTGTAATTGTAGAAGTTACAACTGTAGTGGGTAGAAGATCAGGAGTCAATACAACAGGTCTTCGTACGTGCATCCTTGACTTACAAAAGGCTGATTAAATCTCAGTATCTCCTATATTACAGGATTTTTAGGTGTTGCGTTAGCGTGTCGACTTCAACAAATACGCAATACTACAACAGACGTACGTTTCTGCCCACCAGTACCTGCGTCACACCTTAAAATCATGGGCGCACTTCCAAAGGGGCTGAGGGGGTTGCAGTCCCCCCAGTTTGTTAAAATGTTATAGTTTTTCGGGCAAAAAAAATTTCGTTTCATGTTAAAGCTACGAAAGAACTTAATTGGTTACAGTACGAGCCAAACAAAGAAGAAGACACAAAGTATTTTAGTTTGGAAAAAACATGGATTGAATTTTTGCATTTTATAGCCAAAGAGACCATCAAATGGCTATCTAGCGTAAAAAAAACTCGTAAATACTGACCCACGTCAGATATGTCTAAGAGTTTTATGGAAACAAACGTTCGGTCACGTGCGTGCATGTGCGTGCCTTTCATTGCCGTAGTTTTAAGGAAAATGTTTCCAATTCAACGTGGCGGTAGTCTACACTGTCCTCCTTTGATTCAACCGTCTGCAGAAGGGTCAATTTATGTCCCAATAACTTTCGGGCAAAGGAGTATTTTTTCGGGAAAATAATCCACAGTCCCCCCCAACATTTTTTGTCCGTTGCACCTACGCGTAAAATTCATCGTGCCAATTGTGACTTACGTCAACAGAATATACAGGAGCAGACATATTGTAACACCAAACAAGTTGTATGTTTCTTTAGGTTACAGTTCGAAATATGTACTTTGAATTTTAAACCCCCAAAGTTCTCTAATTTTTGGATTGAATTGCATTAGATCTAACACTTCAGAAGAAATGGGTTGGAAAAGAGATTAGGTTCTGGGTTGTTTGTAGTGGATTTTGATTTTTAAATTTGATTATATGATTATTTTGTTTGTGGTACAAGACAAGAATATAGCACGAAATAGCGAAAACATTGTGTACAAAAAATCCTTTTTCGTCTGACACTCCAATGCAATGTGACTCTGCCATAGGGTAGCACTTGCTTGAGAACCTAGACTGTGCCAAAATGTACACTGGCGATTGCTTCCGTATCATAAAAAAGACCAGGTCTGCATTTCATTTGGCCGTTCTGGAGTCAGTCCAGATAAAAGCAAGAAAACCTTTGCTATGCAGACACAAAGAATTCGTTTTCTCACTAGGCCTATTAAATTAATCTTGTTGTAACGGACGTTGTTTGGCCCCAAAACACGAGCCATTCAGGCAGTCCAAATTCTAACTGGCTCCTTTAAAATACAGTTGGGTATACCCTTTCACACATTCCACTTCGGTCATTCTGACATTAGTACTCTGAGAAGTGTCACACGAAAAAAGCTTTTCAGTAAACAATATTTTGGCTATTTCGTGCTATATATTATTATGTTGAGGATAGAGGTCTATGCAAGAGAAAGCGTCTCACAGTGTAGTAAACTCTAATGCAGAGGAAGGATCTTGTCTGTTAAGCCAACAAACGAAACCTAAGATGATTGATGGATTGATGGATTGATGGATTGATGGATTGATGGATTGATGGATTGATGGATTGATGGATTGATGGATTGTTGGATTGATGGATTGATGGATTGTTGGATTGATGAATTGATGGATTGGGGGATTGATGGTAAAACTCTTAACCGAAATGTCCTTGATGAGGTGAACATTTAAACATACAAAGGAGTTGAACAATCTCTTTTATCTGAAATTGTACTTACCAATATTAATTTCTCCAATCCAAGACACAAACTGAATTTGCTTTTTAAAGAGAGTTTCAATTATTTGATCCAACCGTATTTTTTCAAAGACGATGCCAATTGCCAGTACGGTATTACCATCTTTTTTGAAGAGGATACCTTCAACTTTAAGACCATTCCATCCCCCAATAAGGGCAGTCCCGCTGACCCTGAGGGAATTTGAGAGATAAAATTCATTTTATTGTATTGTTGTGCTAAAACTGAAGACTGAAGACAAGATATGGAGACCTGAGGGAGTGCTTTTAATTAAAAGAATTCCAATCTAAAAAATAATTGTGTTCTTTTGATTTCTAAATGGTACAAGTAAGAAAGTAAAGTTGTCCCTATCCTAGTGCCGCATCTGGAGTGGATCCATTACTCAACGCTATATAAATCATGTTATTGAAATGCCAAAATTTACTATGTTGATGCGGACAAAAATCAATCAATTGGGAAATACCTTACTCGATTTCCTCTTAAAATAGGAGAGTGGCAGCTATTTTCGCAAGCAAATATCAGTTCTGTTTTGAGCACAAGATTGTATGCTGTTTCCTTTCCAATGTAATATGATACTTAAGAAACTATCACGTTATCGCGAATACTGGGCTCCAACAATTGGCTAGCAGCTAAACTAATAACAAGAGAAAAGTCATGAAACAGATGCCGTAAAAGGTCTCTTACACAATCACTGTTGATGCTGCCTCCTAAAAATTGCCAGGAATACGTTCCTTTGTTTGTTGATTGTATAACTTTGATTGTATAATCGCAGCAGAATTTAAATGGGAAAGTTGTCGATAAAAAGTGGGCATGAGTTTCTTAAGTGTCCAAATTTCCCGCCTGGCATAGATGCAGGGTATGCCATAAACACTTCCCCATTTGTAAATACACACAACAAATACACCTTAGCATCAAATTTTGTAATTTACACTAAGGAGTTCTAAGCTTAACACAGCATAATGTGCAACTTTCTTACCTTATGTTAACTGAACTGCCCTCAAGCTCAGCTGATACCTTGAAATCCTGGACACCAAAGTCGAGAAACGAGAATTTCTGAAGCAAAGCCTGAGACACAAATTCTGCGTGAAGCCAGCGTGCTATCTGAGACGTCTTGATTTCATCAATTTCACCTTCGAGTTTGTACTTCGAGTCTGTTTTTGAAATGCTAATGGTCAGGGTGACTTCTTCCATGATCTTTTGGACTGAGGAAACTGAAAAGTCCCAAGACTTTTCCTTGATCTTATGGATAATTTTTAACTCAAAATTCTCAAGACTAAAGATGTTTTTAATCTTCAGTGGTCCCTGGATCTTAACGCCGAGGGTAAATGTCATACTTTGGTAATCAAAATTTATTTCCTCGACGTTAATTTTGAGAGGCCCCTCTCCCTTTAACCATCCGGGAAGTAAGTTGACCGCTTCTGGAGATAATGCTGAAAGAATCTTCAACAAATCACTCTTCCATGTCTCCGGGAAGTCCAGTTTCACCTTGCCACTGACAACACTGATTCGGAGAAACATGTTTTCTGGGACATCATCTGCGTTAGTGTTAGGAGAGGCCTTTGTGATGATATCTCGCACTGGGAGCTCTAGTTTGAAGAAGATTCCCTTGGGAATAGCATCGTCATCGTCTCCATACGCTTTGAGAGCACCAGAGAGTTCCGAATTATCAACACCATCAATGTCTTTGTTGGCAATAGACACTGCGAAGTTTAGTGTTACATCTTTTAATAAAGGTATGTTGGATAGATCCTTTCCAGTCAATTTAGTTAAGAACTTTGTTGGTGAAAAGTTTTCAAGGGATGCCACAACCCCTACTGCAACTCCACTTGATTTCTGTTTTCTGACGATCACAAATACGGTGCCTTTGAAAAAGTCAGTTTCGGGAAGACCAGAAAGAGTAATCTCGTACTCACCCGCGGGATCATACATGCCCGTAACCTTGGGATTTTTGATGGTTAGCTCAGTTAGAGAGCCGGTTTGAAGATCGGAATCCCCTTCTGAACGTTTCCTGGCTAGCATCTGTCTGCATTCTCGAAAGTTTGCTTCGGCTGACTTCATGAACTGGGCATAGTTGGAATGATTCCCTTGCTGTAGGGCGCCGGACATAGATTCCTCTGGTAAATTATCACTACCTCCTGCATTGCTATCTGCCTTGGCGTCTGTAAACAACTGTGTAAAGTCGGAAATTGACAACTTATCAATTTCAAATTCAATACTGATTGAGCTGTCTTCTTCTTCCTTCTTGAGAGCAAGGCTCACTTCCTTACTGCCTACCTGTGCTTTGCCACTGATATCTAACTTTAGCATGTTCCATGCCAAATTGCCGGAGCGGAAGTTGAAGCTGATACTGATCTTCGATTCGGTAAGCGAGAGGCGTCTGGCAATAATTTCAAAACTTTCAGAGCTGTGGCACTCAAATGAAATTTTATTGTCGCACTTATTAATTGTAATTCCATCAAGAAGAAATTTATCTGGGATCAGAAAGGATTTTGAGCTTTCCTCCAGGTTTTTACCAGGAAAGAAGTGTTTGATGACTTTACCGAAAGATAGCCCAGAAGGACAAGCATCGTCAGACGGCTTAACGGAGTATTCACAATCATCCTTTGAAAAGTCCAGGACGCATCCCGCTAGTTCAAAGGTTGCCTTGTTGCCAGCTAAATTTATGATTTCACTGATTGTGGGAATCTTTGGTATGGTACGAATTGCAGCATCTAAAGGAAAATTAATGACGAGCAAATCATTAAAGATGAGATAGAAGAGTGAGGGGGGAGGGGAGGCATGTAATTAGACTTTCATTTTAGCAAAGGGTGAGAGTATTCGTAGTTTGGTATATATATCTTAGGATGGATATCTCTTGGATGTCAACTGTTTATAGAGTTTATCAGATGATGCTATTTAGGCTGATAGCACTATCAAACTTACTTTTTATTGAAGTGGAAACGGGATCAACTGAAACGCTCAGGTTATGCTTTTACCCATTGCTTACCTGTTTCTTTATTGTATTGTCATTGTATTACTAGAGTCAAAACAAAGGCGAGGTTCACAAATGATGACTGACATATTCATCTCCTTGTTGCAGCATTTATTTGGTAAACAGTATATTCTAGTTATACAATTAAACCACTTTAGCAAAATGTTGAATTACTTATTCCCTAGTAATTAATTTTACCGCCAAAACCAATGACTCATTCCTACTAGACTAGGCTTATAGGAGGATTTTAATGCCAAGATACAAGAATGACTTGACGAAATGTCTCTTAAGTTGCACGTAGAAGTACAACGTCTATCCAAAAACCACGTATGTCAGAGAGTGCACATAAGTTTAGTTTGAGAATTGATGCACAGCAAAAATAGCACACAATAGAATAGCTTTCAAAAGTTACAACTGCCTGTTATTTATTCCACCCAAAAGCTGCTGCCTGCTGCCCCAAAAGATGTACTATCTGTCACACATAACAGTTTATTAGTTTATAAAATTACGTGTCGCTGTGCGAGCGAATACCTTGGTCGTACGCTGCAGAGGTTACGCCGTCGTTAGTGGACGCAGTATAGATTCCAATATTTTACTGAATCACTAAACCAAGGCAAGTCAACACATCACAAGACAGACTCTTCAATAGGACAGCATTTGCTTGAATAGTTGTCATGTGCTGACAACTATCAAGAGGATTCGTTTAGGGTATTAGCCAAAGCATGTCTCCTGTTCATCCTGCCGCTTTAGAAGCTGCATTAATCACAAAAAAAGAAGCCGGTACTCTGTCGACAAAAAGAGTTTGTTTATAATTTACGCTCGTTTCCTATAAATTCATCGCTAAAGCTTTCTCCCTTCACTCTACACGAATAATGTGATTAGTGTATGGCGAAAACGTTTAACAAAATGAATCCGTTACTCGACGCAATATTCAAAATATATGCCACTAACCAACTTTTCGAAAATAGAATGCCAGCATTTACATTGATGAACGAGATAAAATTTGAAAGGTATAAACAAAGGGAAAAAACAAAATAATGGTAACTGTAATTTAGAAGTAAACTAAAATGATTCACAAGTTGAAAAACAAGAAGAAGAGAAGAGATTGAAAGCTGTTGATACTATCGATAACAAAAATAGTAGACAGAGAATGTAACTTGAAATACAAAATCAGCATATACGATTGTTTGATTGTATATGTGTATAAAAGTATGAAAATGTAATAGAAGAAATGAGGAAAGGACTAGAATTTACAAATGTTAGTGGATTTATTTGTAAAACTACTAATTGATCTGATGCACAGATTGTCATTCCTTACAAATTGCTAACACTGATGAAAATATTAAATATTAGAAAAGGTTTCTACTTGGAGAAAGTTTCGTCGACTTACCTCTTGTCATTGGCTGCTTGGCTTTAAACTTTTTAACTGCCAATGCATGGCCAGTTGTTAAGAGGACAGTAAGCAAAACGGTCCAACCGACAGCCATCTTGACTTCTTGAAGACTGCAACAAATGATTAAAAAGAGAAAATTATTATTTTCTGCAATATTATAATCAGTATATTATTATTATTATTATTATTATTATTATTATTATTATTATTGTATGTGTTTCTGTAATGAAGCTTTTACCATATAAGTCAGATATGCCTATGCAGTGAGTGTCTGACTTAATGTTTTCGTACCAGGTGAAATTAAAAAATAAATGTTAATTTATAATTATTGATTATTATTATTATTATTTAAAGTAGTTGAAGCGTTGACAATTAGCTATAAGGACATCATTCTTCATCTTTAACAGGTGGAATAAAACCTATACCTCTCCAGAATTATACTAATACATGTAATAAACAATCTGCAGTATTGCTCATGGTATAATTTGTTGTTGTAGGTATGAGTGGGTATATGTTGTTTTTGGCGTTGTTTTGTTGTTTATTTTCTACTTTTGTTTTTTTATGTTTTTAATTTCATAAAGATTACTATGTAACGGATAGCAATGCCTCGTGTACCTCGCCGGGAGAAAAGAGCAGGAATACCATTATAACGAAAAGAGTGCCAAAAATGGGAATGAGTTTAAAATCTTTGCTTGTGACTATTTAACTTCAACATTCACCATAGTGCATTATTATAATTTTTTTACACGGAGAACAGTTATAACATTAAAATTGCACAATATTAAAAAACTTACGTAAGGCAATACATTTTAATAAACCAAACTACGTATTTAAAAGTGAATTTGCAGAAAGTTGCTAAGAGCGAGACTATGGGGTATCAGTTTCCAATTGCTTGCAGCTCCTTCAGTAGCGCTAAGGAGATGGTAACTCGTAATAAATAGCAGCAACAAGAAAAATCATAATAAATAGAGAAGAAGATTTAAGAAAAGACAAGAAAGTGGGAGGGGGCGAAAGAAAACAGATACAAACACATAAACTTACAGAAACGAAATATAAATATGAAACGAGGGGATGGGACTGCCTTTACATAATATTGGAGCAAGTGCAGTAAGGAGATTACAATGTTTTTACATCAAACTGTATTTTAAATGTGGTGATCGTAATATTGGAAGCATCGAATACGTCGAAAGCAAGGCTATCTCAGAATAACGTCCCTTATTATTTGTACATTGATGGTTATTAACGTTTAAGCAAAAGTTTTATTGCTATCTAATTGTCTTCAGCGCCCATAGGATCAAATGTTTACGTACATGTAGTATTAAATTTTCGAGTCCCAAAAATGTTGCAGATTGTAATTATTAATCTATTTCCTTTCCTGTATCAAAATACATCCATTACTCTCTTTACAGGTATAACGGATCTAGATGATATGATATATGTTGTTACCATACAAGAATTCTTAAAAGTTAAGGAAATTCTTAAAAGTTAAGGATTTTTTTGCACTTAAGATGTTTTATGCATATCGGCCCTGGTCTTAAGATTTATCTGAGATTGGTAAGTCCTGCAAGTCTCGCTGCTCGTCTCCGTAGTATGCCATGCAGGTAACAGAGATGACTTTAAACGCAAGCTATGACAAAACTGCACCGTATTTGGGGGTTGGGCTCGTGTCATCAACCTGATAATCCTCGATCATTTGATATCTATTTTGCTTCGAATGCGAGGCTAACGCCGCTTGGATGTCTTTGTAGTTCAATCGAGATAACGTCTCCTTGTCCAAAGCAAAGGCTACTGAATTCACAGCACCCAGGGCAGGGACTGCTATGACCGTGGCAATCATTAAACCGTAACTGGGCTCCTCCTTTCGATGGAAGGCACTGTAAACTCGGTAAATGAGGGGAGGTATAGTAAGTATCAGATAAATAAGGGGGTAAACAAGCAAACCTTTGACTTCATTTAGTAGTAGCCCCTTGCTTTTTTCTCTTTCGAAATCAAATGCACCATCCCATTGACGTGCCCTCACGAAGACCTTCATGACAATATAACAATTCGTGGAGAGCATCAGCAGCACTAAGATATACATTGGTACATACCAAATTGCAAGTCTCCAACCGATATTGCTGTCAGTTATCCAACACCATACGCCTGCGGGGCCGTAAATGTTTCCAAGAAATGGAAGAGAGGCAAAAGGGGCAGGAACTATAAAGCATAGGAGACAGCACAGTGATTTACAACGAAAGTTCCTCTCTCTATTTGTTGCAACGTGCCAAATGTAGAGCGTGATGCAGCAAACCACAAGCAAAGTCGACCAATCGAAATAAGATATCAGAGCTGCCTGGGCATAGCACAATGCTCCAGTTTGTTTACCATCCCCTATTATATAAAAGATGCTATCCGCCATCGCAGACAAAGATAAACACAATATCATCCTTTGGGAAAATTCCTTTAGTTTTTTGAATAAAAAGCAAAGAAATATGATAAATATGCAGCCAAGAATCGACAATCCTGCGACACCTCGTTTTATGTCAATGATAACATCACAACGATCTGGTTTATCAGGATAAAGTGGGCAGGAACTTGACTGGTTCATGTACACCATGACGAACAGTTAGACTCAACAGAGATTAGTGTACTCCTATAACACTTGTAGAAATGTGGCTGCGAATTCCTTATCAATTTGTAATATCCTCTCTTTTCTATCCCATTTCCATACGCTAGGTAAAAGGAGATTTCAGGCGAAGATTATCAATGCGAGCATCAGTCAAGTAACAGAGACAGGTCGATATCTTTCATCTTATTCCACGTTGATTTCCTCTCTCACGTACTTGTTTCTATCTAAAAATAAACCCGAAGACGTGCTCAGCTTCTCATATCACACAACAGCGGCGTTTCGTTTACTACCATACGACCTTGGTTCCTGTCAGTTGGATATCGAAATGAGTTGTTTACAATTTTCAAGGAAACGAGGCTCCTACAGAGGACTTCGTGTCTGGTTCGGTATTCAATCCATTGTGACACACTCATTTAAACAAAACAAAATTCAGTTCCTTTCGTTATCATCTTTTGACAAAAGAATTGAAAATTCGTGTTCCTTCAACATCGCCATCCAGTTAAAATATTTACTTGGTTTAGCCCTACTGTCATAACGTTTATATATGAATCACTAAAACCGAGTGAGCGTCTAGAATGTCATTAGAGGTCAAATATCAAACATCCACGAGGCAAAGAAAACGTTTGAATAAAACGCCGTATCAATTTACCGGTTCATTGACAACAATTTAAATGAAGACAAATTCTGGCGTTGATTTCATGCACAGAAGATTATGTTCCTAACGCTGGTTTTGACGAAGAATAGTACTATCAACATACTTAATTTAGATCTTGATCCTGATTGTTGGCTTTCTTTAGCCAAAAAATGGTCAACATGAGTCAGTAAGTGCAAAAGCAACTCAATAGGGCACTACAGTGTGACGTCACGATTTAACGAATATCAGGAATTTGATACTTTTTTGGACTCATTGCTTTCTTCTTGTTGACATAGATAACCTGTCCAAATTTGAGAACCATACCTTCAACAATCGTTGAGATGAGCCCTTTCAAACTTTTTAACTATGCCTATCAAAACTTTGTCAAATGAACCCAGTGCATAATGTTACGAACTGTGCAAAAATACCAGGGTTTTCTTAAGGAGTCTTTCATACTAGAACAGCCGTTTCTCGTAGCTGATATGAAATTTGAACGTGATATTGTGTATACGGGCATTTGGTGTTAGAGTTAACACTGTGATGTAGTTATAATTGTGCTTCCTCTAAAAAGGTTTTGTGACGTCATCGCTTTAGTACTTAAATGTGACGTCACAATTGAACGAAAACGAAACGTTTCACAAGATTTTACACTTGAAGGGGCATATGCAACTGGCATCCTTTGCGGGACGTATGAAACTGTAAACAGACCACTTGCAGTTAGAGGAGATTATTGCTTTCGGCCAACACACACTTTCAACTCCATGTTTTCATTGCCAGCCTCTACTATTGCATATACGTGCAACCAGGTCTGTCTACAGGTAGTCGCAGAAAGTGGGGGGGAGGGGGGCTGGCATCAGTCAGAGGGGGCAGGAATGTAAACCATACAGAAAAAAGACTGGGCTAGAGTGCTCACTTCATGACGTGATCCGTGAATAATAGAAGATGCTAATATGGCTCTAATAAAGTGGCAGTAAAAAAGCACAAGAGAATTTACGGAAACAAGCTTGAAAATCGATCACGAAGCTGGCCCTTTAAGAGAGGCGGGGCGGTTTGGATTTCTAAAATATCAAAGGGGACCTGGTCACAGGTTTCATCATTCTTTGGAAATAATGGTATCCATTCATTGCCGCCAAGACATTAGTTTAAAGTCGTAAGAGAAGCTTGTTCACTAAAGCCAAAAGACGCAATTTTTGCACAGTTCTAAGGTTGCATCTCACGGAAGGCATTTTTGAGGAATATTTCAACAAACATACAAATGGACATACGGGCAAGAGTCATCCCATAGTCGTCCCATAGGTCCAACGTTTTCTGTTCCCGGTACATTATTTTATGCTAAAGTCAAAAATGTGAATGCCTATAAGAATGTCAGGTGAAGTGGAATAAGCTAGTGAATTCTCTCAAGTGGGCGGCGCCCCATCTAGCCCCCTCACCTTCACGATCGTTTCAAATATTTCAATCGTGGAGAAACTTTCTAGATCAAGAACATTTTCTACGCGTAAGTTGATAAAACGATCTGTGAATAACTGAAAGCTACTCTTGGCTCTTAGGCCTTCTCAGTCAGCCTTCGCGATCTTGCCACGTTAATGGAGCCATTATGGATTTGCATTTCCTCTGCATGATCAAACAAAAGAAATAACTTCAGTTAATCGCTCTAACCCACCCCTTATAAAGTCAACAAAGAAAATTTGCTCTAGAAAGATATAACTTTGTTTATAAGAACGATCTTTTAAAGAAATGAACGAAAGGTCCCTAAAAATTGACCACAATTCTAAAGCAATTGAAGGTTGAATCACAGTTTCAAAAAAAGTTGTGAAACTAAATCATCCCAAGAATCAAAAACGTTTCTTCTTGTGGTCGATCCACAAACAAACTAGTCACAAAAACATAATTGTTATAGGAACAAAATAAGAGCAGATGAGATTAAAATATGACAAATAAATGGGAATGGTGAACCTCTGCCAAAACCTGGTTCTTATAAATAATATGTGTTTTGATTCAAAAGCAAATAACTTTAGCAACATGACTATCAAATATACAACGAGGCTAAAAGCAACTAAAATCGAACTTAAAAGGTTTTGAGGAACTGAAGCACTGATGTTCCAGTCTGGCAGCCAACCTTTGAAAAAAGCGTGCACTTTTTGTTACAAATCCTCTTTTAATCCACGAATTCATTGAGTCATAGTATCTGTGACAGGCGCCATTCAATTGCAAGAGTCGATCCTTAAGTGAAACGAGAATGATATCGGCAAAAGGTTTATTCGAAGTCAAACCCTGATTATACACAATAACTTTGCGCACCATAACTCCAAGATATGCTTTTTTTGTAATTTTTCAGCAACAAAAGATGTTCAAGTGAGAACATTTTCTATAAACATATTTGTTATTATCGTTTAACTTTGCAAAACTACATCTTCCTAGCAACTTTTATTGATATGAAAGATATACTTTGTGATTGTTATCAATACAATAACTATATTTTTCTCCTTTCCGAAATGTAACAAAGAACATAGGCAACCAGTTAAGCAACTTCTGTACTGTTTTTGGCTTAAAAATGTAATCAATCAACACAAGGTACGAACAACTCCATATCAGTAAATCTTAGGGGGGGCACTGCGTCCATTATACATACGATAATAGATGTAAAACTGAGGTTGGTATTAAACTATTTCAACATTTGTCAATCTAAATACTCCAGGAGATAAACTTGGGCTCGCAGACAAAAAAAAGACGAGCTAGCACCAAAGGTTTGCCCTTAAGGCCTACACTTAGTATAAACTATGAAAACCCACATCGATGTCAATTAAGATTGAATGACACCGCTTTCATGTTACCTGGTAACGTAGACTCTATTACAATTTAAGAGAACTCGCTTTTCGGCACCGCACTTCTCCTTATGTTCTCCAGGATGGTTCCAAAATATGGTCTCCAAGCAAACTGTTTTCACTGGTCCAAACTTCAGATAATACGAGCGCCATGTTATGTATATCTTGTCAGCCATGTATTTAAGGAGAAAAGGTGTCCAGCAAATAGTGCAAAGTGCTTAAGTAGTAGAGCGGTAACGTATGGATATAATAATGTAACCATCCAATGATGAAAGGATCCACTGAGGGAAGGATCCAATAATGTGAGAATACAATAATGGAAGGATACCATAATGTAAGAATACAATAACAGAAGGATTCAATAATGTAAGAATAAAATAATGGAAGGATCCAATAATGTAAGAATACAATAATGGAAGGATCCAATAATGTAAGAATACAATAATATAAGTATACAGTAATGTAAGGATACAGTAACGGAAAGATACAGTAACGGAAGGATCCAATAATGTAAGGATCCAACAATGTAAGAATCTAAGAATGTAAGGAATCAAGAATGAAAGGGCCCAATAATGTAACGAACCAAGAATGTAAGAATACAATAATGGAAGGATACAATAATGGAAAGATCCAATAATGGAAGGATGCTATAATGTAGGAATACAAGAATGTAAGGATACAATAATGTAAGGATCCAAGAATGTAAGGATCCAAGAATGCAAGGAATCAAGAATGAAAGGGCCCAATAATGTACCGAACCAAGAGTGCAAGAATACAATAATGGAGGGATCCAAAAACGGAAGGATCGAATAACGGAAGGATGCTATAATGTAGGAATACAATAATGTAGGAATACAATAATGTAAGGATACAATAATGGAAGGATCCAATAATGTAAGACTACAATAACAGAAGGATACAATAATGTAAGTATACAATAATGTAAGGATACAGTAACAGATGGATACAGTAACAGAAGGATACAGTAATGGTAGGATACAGTAACGGTAGGATACAGTAACATAAGGATCCAATAATGGAAGGATCCACTGAGGGAAGGATCCAATAATGTAAGAATACAATAATGGAAGGATCCAATAATGTAAGAATACAATAATGGAAGGATCCAATGATGTAAGAATACAATAACAGAAGGATTCAATAATGTAAGAATAAAGTAATGGAAGGATCCAATAAAGTAAGAATACAATAATGTAAGTATACAGTAATGTAAGGATACAGTAACGGAAAAATACAGTAACGGAAGGATACAGTAACAGTAGGATGCAGTAACGGAAGGATACAGTAACGGAAGGATCCAATAATATAAGGATCAAAGAATGTTAGAACCCAAGAATGTAAGGAATCAAGAATAAAAGGGCCCAATAATGTAACGAACCAAGAATGTAAGAATACAATAATGGAAGGATACAATAATGGAAAGATCCAATATTGCATACGAGTCAGGGAAGTAGCCTGCCATGCTCTGTGTTTTGAACGAAACCGACAGCAAATCTTCTGCCTTCGAGAACAGCGGCACACGATCAAAAGTCAACAATGAATGTAAAACTTTAGAAACGATCGAGTTAAAAATTATCTTACGATGATGTGATGAAATATTTGCTAACAAACTGGAAGCGGAATGTAAGATTTGGAAGCAGCGTGTTACAATAAAGTTTGTGTAAACTTACCGTTTTGCAAGCATGGCCCGTGAATTGATCCCTGGCAGACAGTGAGGACACAGAATCTATGCTGTGTTTAAGGCTGAGATCAACCGTCACCGAACACTAGTTTCCTATTCCTGTTGTAAGTTATAAGCTAAAATGATCGAGATGAATATTAAGTTTACGATGCATCTGAGGCTTACTAACATTTCCCAAGCACAGTCTGCTGCCGCAGCTACGGAAAATCTACACTCATAAAATTCAACGAGTAGATTACATGGGTGGAGTACAGGGGTAACCTCATTTAAATTTTATAACATTCACTTTCTGCTACACGGGTAAAGTAAGCGAGTTTAGCTAAAGTGGTAGCTCTACAGCAGTAGTTGGATTTTTTATAACATTCAGTTTTAGAGTACTCTTGTAATTTTGGCTTTGGACTGCTAAATTACCCGTGTAAATACTTTTATAACATAGGCCCCAGTTTTAAAACAACCTTCTCAAGTGGAAGTCCTTTTTCTCATCAGTTGCTTGACTTGAAAAACATGATCTTATTAATACCGTTTATCAACGTGTTTCCCCAGAGATTCACACGTCTTCATTAAACCTGCTGCCTCCAATAATACATTAAACTGAAGAAGAACCACGAATTATTTTTCGAGTATCAGAAATTTTAATTAAAACAAAGATAACCTTGTGGCATTAAACTCAAAATCGGTTCTATCTGCGGCTGAACTGCATACGTCGTTTCCTCGATTAAGATCCAGAGAATAAGCGTCGTAATTGGATCCAGCCTAATGTCCCCAAAATTTCTCTTCGACCGCAAGCGCAGAAAATTAAGTTGTTGTGAGAACCGCACACTCTGTCAACAAACAAATGCTACTAAAGTTTGTTTTGTTACTACTGGTTACGTCCTATTTTACGTGTTATTCGTGTGATGCTAATGTTATTTAGTCTGGAATCATTCAACAAATGATGCAAGAGGCACAAAATGATAACAACAACGTCTCAGTTGCAAGTTGATGCCTCTACATTATATAAGGATGTTTAATCCCAAGAATAAACAAGGAATCAGAGCTGGGTAACATTAGACAACCTAAGTTCTGACCATTGTTTGGCGAATGCTTACAAGAAAGGGGGAGCATAGCGCATGCGTTGTGTCGGCAAATATGTATAGTAAGTAAACATGACAGCAACAAGTACGTGAAAGAAAAATAAAAGCACGCGCAGTTAACTATGTCTACGAAAAATAAAACCAATGTGAGTTTTGAGAAGACACTAGGGAATTGAACCTGTCACCAGAGGAACTCGACCCAGTGACACACGCACTTGCGACGTGTGCTCTACCAACCGTGCTAGTTAACCTCTGATGTTAGCATTCTTTGTCGAAAGACAAACTTGGCTTTAAAAACATGTGTTAAATCTGGTAATAACCAGAAAATCCGATAAGAAGAGGTACCTGATAAACATAAGTGCTTGGAATATGTTGTAAATACGGAAGATCAACAACTCCTTGATGTCATTAGAAATGCTAAGCGGAAACACAAGAAACGAAAGTAATAAACAGATAACGTCGTATTTATCAATCGGCAACTGCTGAAAAGGAAAGAGAACACTATGGTGCTGTGCTACTGCTGCTAGTGATGTTGCAGTCGCTGTTATAGGAGTTGTTTCAAATACTGGTGTAGGGGCAGGTATAAATACTGGTTTTAGTGTTCGTGTTCGTACTGGTGCTGGTACGGGTACTAGTACTGGAGCTTGTACAGGCACCGGTGCTAGTCGTGATACAGGTGCAGGTATTTGTACTTGTGCTTGAGTTGGTGCTTGAGCTGGTACTGATACTGCAGTTGGTGTTTGTATTGGTGATGATCGGATTGTAGCGGCTGAATGAGAATCCAGAACTAGTGCTCCACAATTGTCACTGACAAGCTTACAGTAAACTCCTCGGAGGTTCTATAACTTGGGGCACTGTTAGCGCTCTTTGAATGTTGGATAATTGTGAATTGTAAAAATTTTCGGTAGCGGGCTATCTGCACTGACAGTCAGGCCTTTGTTGTTGTTTTTTTAATGTTAATACTGAACTGTTAGGCCAAATCCAATACCGTAAGATACAAACCCTCCATAGTTTCATTACCTTTCGGTAACAGGCTATTTGACATTTTTGCAAATGGACGAATGGTGTAAGACACATGAACCAAATATAGTCAGTTTTGGCAAATCGACCTTTCGTCGAAGATTTTTTCACCATCTTCGATCAAGCTACAGTTTGAACAATACAAAGTCATCATCTCTGACTTTCCTTTTGTTGTGTCTGCTAAAATATCATAATGTAGAGAAAATGCACCCCTTTCCAATCTATCATTTTCGGCGAGTTGAAATAAACAAAAGAAATGTAAACACCGGGTACAACATTCCTAGTCCATAATGTAACGCCATTCTTGAATAAAAACAATATGAGCATTTGGCTTGAATTATAGAAAACGACCGAAAGGGCAATTATCAAGGCGGCAATGTAGCATTAAACATTACCGCTTGCGATAATTGTCAGCTTCGCGCGGTTTTGCTAACAACATAAGGACTGGGTTGCCACTTAAATATTGCGAAGGAAACAAAATGCTAAGGATACTTCAATGTTTGATTCACAAGGTTGCAAAACACGGGCATTAGTTACAGAAGTTGCTGCATCAGCAACAACAAGTCGAATATCAAATAAAAACCTATTTTCACGCTCGCTGTTTTGTTGGAAATTGGCCGTATTACCTTGGTGACCGCAGAGTAACTTTTCGCTGTAGCACTCGTGTCCAACATTGCACGACAGTAAGATACCAATAACGAGGGCAAATGAAAAAGACGCCTTGTTGGTACATTACACTTGTAACTATTGAGAATTTCATTTACAAGTGCAATTCTGCAGTCTATTACAGACACTAATTTATTGAACTGAATACTGGCGAAGAGAAACCAAACCGCAATTTGATACCGTTCTAACTTAAAAGCTACTCGTTTGTAGGAATTTTTAGCTATTTCTGATTGCTGTACTACGTACACCTTATCACATCATTAACGTCATTATATCCGTAATATTTCCACCAGTATAACGATAACCAGAACTAAAAAACTTAATAGTCTTTCTTAGCTTGAGTTTTCTTAAGATAGGATGCCCTTGAACGACAGTAGCAGATGAGATAGTTTTGAGCCATATCATTAAGCCCATATCCGGGTTGTGAATATATCGGCGATGGCATCTTGAAGACATGTTACTTCTATTGTTGATAATGGCTCTGGGTCATGCCTACTACTCCATCAATAAAGGAATCTGGTGTACGCCAGTGATACGGTCATTCCTTTCTTTGAGCCCGATTCCTGAAGCACATGGAGATGCTGGGAGGAAAGCAAACAGCCACAACATAACGATGTGATGAATCAACCACCGGAAAATACTTTTCATGACGGTGAAAGGGCACTCAACAAATCTCCCGACTCTTGCAACTCCTAAAGAGGAAATGATATTGGTAATAAGACGCATGATAGATGAAAAGATACGCCATGTGTTGTTAGCGGCAAACAAATGTAACTAAAAACGTTATGCCTCAGTACCGAAGGGAGTATTGAGAATAGCGGTCACATTGCAACGACATTTTTTGTTAATCGAAGCTTTTCGGTCGGCTCTTTTTAAGATTCTAACGCAAACTACAAACTCAATTCTTAAATACTAAATCAAGATATGAACAATATACATGCGTATTCGCGATGAAAGAAAAGAAATACCATGATGCAACTGAGAGACTATTACAAAGAACGTGAAGTAAGAATGTAGTGGCCAAAATTACAATAAATTATTTTAAAAAACCAATAAATCAGCTATAACAACCTCGCTTAGAACACAAACTCTTTCTGTCTAAACAACGACAACTTCCGTAAGTTGATAGCGACCGCCTCAAGTACCCTTAAATGCAAGGCTGACCTAGCTATAAATAAAACACTGAACATCGTAAGGCGTAAGAATCTTGATAAGAGCCGACCGAAAATCTTTGATTAACAAAAAATGTCGTTGAAATGCGTCGCCTCTTATTCTCAATTTTCGAGTTCTTTTCCACAAAGAACATGTTCAATTCCGAAGGGGCCCATCAACAAATGAGCATACATGCTACTTGCTACTGCGGGGCCCCGTATAAGTCCGTAGAGGGAACTTTCACTCATCTACAAAAAGAGGGCTTGTAAGCGATTCCAAAAATACAACCAGTGTCAAACCTGAACAGTTAACTTCTTATCAGTAAGAGAATACTTCTTTCGGGAAAGCTTGCATAGACTGAATGCGCCCGACAGCCACGTAAAACTGCACGTATATATGACAAGGGTTTATTCAACCCAGTAATCACAGGCCACTAATCTATGGACGTTAGATAGGGCACTCACCCCTGATCATTCTATCTTTCCCCACTACTAGGTACGGAAGAGTACTGGAACACAAGACATGCACGTGAATGGTTACCAAACATACAATAACCACACATGGGAGCGGGCTTCGGAGACGGTGGGCCCTCAATACGATAAAAATTATGGATATGCCATCTTCACCGTCGTAGTGGTCTTTTCCTTGTTGCTTTTAGCATCTTTGTGCTAGAAACTCAGCTGAAGCAAAAGAAGCCAGATTGTAGCCTACCTTCACTATGTCAAGTCCTCCAACAAGATCTCCACCAACATACAGCTGGGGATAAGTTGGCCAGTTCGAGAATTTCTTCAACCCCTCTCTCACCTTACATCGACAAATAGAAAAGTACCATTAGGAAAACGTAAAAGAAAAGGTTTATAGATGTACTTCTAAATAAAAGAATTAAAGTCGGCCTCATCGGGTACAATTAAACGTCAAAATGAGGAGGTTTCCAGTCCATATGCAGTTTGTTTGTACTTCATCAATGCGATTCCAGAAATCTTACACAATGCATTCTAGAAACGTCGTGGTTCTCAGTGCCATTCCGGGGGCCAGTCTTATAACAGACGAAGTCGAGCCACAACGCCTGTTTGTGGTCGGTGGTGATTCCATACCTTAATTTTCCTGTCTCCAATTGTTTATAAAACTTATGATGAGGTGCATATAGGGGTCTTCTGTACCACTACCTCTACAAATCTATTATAGACCTGCACGACGTGACCTAACAAATAAAAATCATCTTACGATTTAAATTTTGACATATCTGGGTACGAGGACAATCGCAGCAATTTTAAAAATCAATTTCCGTAAATTGTTGGAAGAGCAAGAAGAACGTGGAAAACAAAAGGTAAAAAAAGAATAAGGTCAACAACCAGGACTACTAAGATCCCTTAAATAGGGAACTTCGACAACCATATAACACGAAAGCAAGAACGAGCTGCGCCTACTGACCATAGTTTCTCAACTTAAAGACGTCTTCATCTAATCTTAACAGCTTTCCACTGATACTTGCCATAAACATTGCTTACATACCATTTGCCTTAAATATTAAAGATAATAACCCCAGCAAATAATGAACTTAGAAATAAACAAAATAAGTTGACAATAAAATAAATATAGTACTAAACAGGAAGTAAGAAACGTACTTCATTATCTCCCAGAATATCAAAATGGTCGTATTTGATGCTAAAGGGGTAAAAATTATATAAGTGAAAGATTACAACTGAACTAACTCGATTACAGTTCCAAACATACGGACATGGCCTTAATCTACTTAAAACTACGGACTGGATTTCTAATGCATTTCCGAAAGGCAAGCATCTGCATAACCATCCCAATGGATTCTCGTTAGAACATCATGCCCGCTACGACAGTAGCACACAAAATTGACTACGCCACAGACACCATGAAAGGTAAGAGGTTTGACAACTCAGGGACCACGAGGCTATAAGGGCAGGGAAGCTTAAATAGGAGTAAAATACGAATGTCCGCTATACACAGGTTAATTTTAAGGCAAATATTCAGGCGGTTCCAAGAAAATGTGTCCGCTATAACAAATGTCCGCTATAAAACTGTCGGCTATAGAGAAGTATTTCAATGAGAGTTTGACCATGATTCGGCCCGTTCCTAGAAAATGTGTCCGATATTACCAGGTGTCCATTATATAGCATGTCCGGTATAGACAGGTTCGACTGTATATACTAACCTACATCAAAATATAGTATACTACTATTTTATATACTAACTTACAGCATAATATACTTTACCTTCCAGTACCATATTACATAACACAAATACGAGGTCATACATAATTGATTTGTACCTCAATTAATGACCGTTCAGAAATGTATGACGCCAAACAAAACATTAACAAACGATAATGCATTGCTATCGCGCTAAAAACGAAAGATCGTTCTTCGATGCAATCAATGAACATTGAAATAGCGCGGGAGTAATCTGTGATAAACGTATAAAATTTGTGCGCGGGTCAGAAAAGGCAAACTCAAAAGGGGTCTTCTAAATACATACATATGCACGTATCTAATACCTTAACAATACTTCGGTGACATCATCATGCAATTCTTCAATCACGTCTATATTTTTTTTACGTGATACGAGGACAGTTTCTTGGCAACACAGTCGATATCATCCCTACCTTGACAACCTACTAAATAAAAACCCTTTCTGCTGTGTGTGAACATATGTCACCTAATTAGTTACACAGCTGTCTCAAGGGTTTCCATTGTGAAAAACTGAATAATTTTGTTACAAGGATAAATATTAACAATTTGAATATGTTTTTAGTCAAAGCCGACGGCGTTACAAAGACAGCCTGGTGTTAATATTCTACGTTCTCTGGTTTATATCTTTGAAAACAACAATTTGTTTTTCACCCCATTCAGTCGGCCCTGACGACCAAAATAAACAGGAAAATTGCGAAGTTTGAACCTCAAACCGTCAACGCTCATTAGCCTGTAACGACCTTGGTTACGTGGTGGCAACGGCATGCTTAATACGTTTTTCTTAATACTGTTGCAAAACGTCTATACTATTGGAGGTATCATGCAAGATATGTTAAAGATTTTTGATAAATAAAATTAACTTTCAAGTATATTTTGGTCGATGGAACCCTTTTTGGGTGATAACTCCAAACCTGTAGAAATACTTTCAGCATCTCGCAAAAAACTGCTGTGATGAGCATCATCTTTGTAACGAATAGCTAAGAACATTCTAGAATGTGGTTTAGTCACGAATAGATGTTATCTGACTATCTTCTTGATCAAGCTGAAATGATCTATGTTTGAGATAATATAAAGCCAAATACTTACTTTCCTCGTGGTACTATACGAATTCTTTTTACATAAATCTAAACTGCAAATGCGAAAAAACTTAAGTAGCTCCAGTACCTACATTTTTGTCCAGTAAGCATCTTGAAAATTTAGCTGTGTAATCTTTTTAATACTTTTTTGAAAGTAAAATGCATACGTACGCTTAAGATACTCTAGGTCAACCCTGACTTTCGTCGATATCTAAAACAGGATAGTAAATTCACGTTTCACGAACTCTCGTACTCACAATTCTTTTTCTTATATGCTCAAAACCAACAGGACCATACAAACAATGATAAGCATTTTCAGGCATGGAAAATTTAGCAACTGAGATCTTACTAAAAAGTAAGTTGTTTGCCAAAAATGTAGTCCGAGAGGAGGTTCCTTTAGCTACCCTGCGTAAGGCTTTTAGCTAAGAACACTAAATGAAGTTTAAAGCCAGATTTATTGTTTACAATTTGATGACAATGTCATGCAGATTTCCAACTAAAGCATGGACTTCAGTAATCTTCACATTACGCGTAAACTTGGTTAGCTTACACCTAATGTCAATGCAGTGACGTCACGATTCATGAGGCTCCCATTCGGACAACCAAAATCTCCTACCATGTCTTGTCCGTTTGCTTCTGCGAGGGCAGACTGATCATTCACATAACAATACAACTTACTGCCACATTTCCCGTTGGCTTTCCGCTGCCTATCATACTTGTATTTGCTACTAGAAACTAATCTGCAAGTCTTTAATTCTGAACACATGTAAATGACCATTGCATAGATGAGGCTGGGGACGACTATGGCACGTAGCACCTACTCTCTAGGGATTCCTTGGGCTTGTACGATTTCGGAGACTTATTACACTAAATATTTACTCCCTTTGGCTTTCCACCCTGCTCATCTGGATACGTACTGCTCTTGAACTTTAGTTCGAAAACATGGTGTTAGGAATATATAATTAGTTATAGCCCTACCCCTAGTAAAGCTCCGCGTCAGCATCGATTCAGCACGCATATCATGTGATGTTGCATAAGTAGAAATTGCGAGGGTAACCACGTGCTTTAGTGATATTTAAATGGCATTATTTTGTAATTAGTTGGAGAGTTTTAGGTTGAGTCTTTCGTTGACTCTTCTTTGCGATGTGTATCGACGAATATGAGTATAAAACACATCTTTGAGTTCTTTTTCTTTCTGAGACTGAGTTGCTGTTTCAAGTCTTAAAGTTCGAGTCAGTCGTCGCAACACATAGTAAACTCATATATCTAGTTAACGAAAAGCTGGTATATCAAGCAACAGTACAAGGGCGGGGTTACCTTGTGGCAATGACATTACATGTCCGTCCACCGCCTATGATTGACTCTGATTGATCTCTTAAAGGTCTGTGCTCCTATGCAAGCGCCAAGATTTAAGTATGCCAAGCGGGAAACGTATCTCATTATTTGGGGAGATTAGAGAATTTGGCTGACTACGTCCTTATAATAGAAGTAAACCAAATTGAGAATAAGACAGCAGCTACAAATTTAGTTGTGCTTTTTCAGACCGGATGAAATTTTAAAGAATCAGGAAAAAGATATTAAACGTCACTGTTTTGGCATGGAGACATTTAACAACGACTGGATCTTCTGACAAATGGCTCGGTGGATAGAAAAACCTCGGATTCACCATTAATACTCAATTCAGCAACTTAGGTGTTCAAGAACCTTTGTCCTCGCTTTCTGACCTTGCCATAGCCACTTCAATCGATTTTGCTGGCAGAATTCCGCCGTTTGCAAGTCCTCACCTACTCGGTCGGACTGCCTCATACTCGTCTATTCTACCCTTCTTTGCCATGTATAGCAGCTTTGGTATATTTTCTTACGTCGCATATAACGTCACTTGATACTAAATGCAAATTTCATACGAGAAATATACGACACTACCTTTCAGTTCTGTACTTCATCAAAGCTAAAGTGGACATCGCATCCAGCTATAACAGGATTCGCAGACTCACCTTGGAAAAAATTTCCCTGATAATTTCCTGATTTCCCTGACGAAATTTATAAAAATACCCTGACAACTTTACAGCCGAGTATTGGCATACATGCCTTGCGTAAATCTAGCATTCCATTACATTAACTGCCATATATTGTATGAAAGCCAGTTACAAAATTCCCTGAAAATTCCCTGACTTTAATCACAAAATGAGCCCAGCTTCAAATTCCCTGATAGTTCCCCTGATTTCCAGGTTGAGTGTAAACCCTGTATAAGCAATCTTTGAGGCCAGTCTCTTTGCAACATCCAACTTGGCCATTGAATCCCTTCCATGTAATAAATCTGCCCAAAGCACAATTAAAGTTGTAGATGTGGGCAACGGAATTAAAATGATAGATTCGAATAATTAAGTACATCATTCCTGGGGTACCAACTCTTATATTGTCTTTTTATAATAAATTACTATTCGAAGCTACCGTCTGAGGGCCATGCTCCCGCAAACTTGACAAAAAGCACACAAGAAAGAACTTAGAATGCACAGGTTGGTACATCCAGGTTTTGCTCTTTGTGGTATTCAGTAAAAGTATCTAAACTGCTCTCGCACGTTTACAATTTAGGGGTTGGAATTTCCATGTTGGTACGATACACAAATTAATACTACGTTTCGAATATTAGCTCTGTTAATAACAAAGAGCCACTATATGCCATGATAAGTATGAAGGAACAAAAACGGTCAGTGACATGCAACATGTATCTCGTGGAGAGTTCGGGAGTCGTGTGCTGGCTTGCAAAACAAAATATCTAAGGGCAACCTAGTGTACATGAAAGTACAAAGACTCATAAATATCAGTAGAAGTAGAAACTGTGCTATTTTTTTACACGGATACGCGTAGTGGTCTCCAATTCGGGGCTTTCGGACCCCTTGAAGACCCCAATTTGAATTGTTTGGATCCGTGAAGTCCAATAGGTTTGACAAAGGAAACAATGATTTCAAAGTACATGAATATTGTCTTACATACTTCTGTAACGTACTTTTGTACTGCTAAGATAGTACACAATGATAGTCTACAGTATTTTTAGCGAGCGCATATATCAACATACTACCGTGACACAACAATGCAGAGGAAAGCGGTAAGTCTACAAGATCATACCTTCTAATTCATGAAGCCTCTGCACCTTTTCTTTCAATCCGTCCCTAATCCTTTCGGTTCTTTCCGTAATCTTTCCCTGATCTGTAAAGAGGATATCATACGTCCCATTACAAGAAAAAAATAGTACAGGCTCAAAATTAATGTTATACCAACTCATGGAAGTATAGTATCCACTAGCACTTGTTGCAGTACAAATTTGGCTTTACACTTCAGTTTTCTTTCTCCCATTTTCATTTTTCCGTTTTCTGACTGTTTCCGTTATTTGACATAGATAATCTGCTTCCTTGACGTTCAACCTACTTATTGCTCTATCTTGTTACTTGTTATCTATACACCTTAAGGAAAATAGAATAAAAAATTGTCTACATCCATTTTTCAAAGTCGTGGCAAAAAGTATCATAAAAATACACTCAGTGTGCTACTAAAGGCAGCATACGTGAATAAGAAAACTGTGAAATGTTAAAAAAGGATAAGAGTCTGTTATTGTTCATTTTTCTGCCTCCCTGATGTTCAACCTTCTTGCTCGATCGTCTTGCCAATACACCATCATATTGCTCTTCCTCCTTTTGTTCCGCGGTAATTGCTCCTTTTTTTCACCTGTTGTCCCATGTTTTAATTGCTCTTGTCGTTGCTCTTCTCTCCTTGTTGCTCCATTTCGGGTTGTCCCGTATCCTTCATACCCTGTCTCTATCTTTTGTCTCCATCTCCGTATTCTGCGTCCCTGCTGCTATAGCTGTCTTTCTGATGCTCTGTATCGATGTCGATCCATTCACATCTTTCTCCACGTTGCCCTTACCCCTTCCCCTTCACAATCAATGTCCCTCTAGTCCCATCTTGTTGTTTCTGTTTCACATACTTGGACGTCTGAATTTCCTAAAGTAGCACCTGCATTCAAACATAACAAGTTTGCTTTGCCATTGTCAGCTTAATCCTTATAGCTTCTTTCTTACCGTGCTATAGTCAGTAATTGGCAACACGTAAAGGCTTTCCCACGAGGATATTGCCGCCAAAACTAGGGAAACCGATGTCTTAAATTATCTTTAAAAGGTCGAAACACGCCCAACACAGCGAGGAAGCATTGTAGAAGAGCATTGAAATACTTGCAAGTATTTACAAACAACAAACTTTCAGGTCCACAGTATACACTGGAAATGATAACATTAATTAATGGCGTTAGGTTGTAGAGGCTCAGTGGCCGAATCATCAGGTAAAACTGGACAAGGAGATCAGTCACAGATTTCAGAGCGACTGCAATAAATGGAAAAGGATAACTTATGCCACGTGTTCCCGTCAAGTGGAAACGAAAGATCTACAAGTGTGGTCAGACCAGCTATTATGTACGCCTTGGATATGGCAAAGATGAGGAAGATGGAGGAACGAAGCTTGACGTTGCAGAGATGACAATGATAATATGGACGTCAGGCGTGACAAGATCGGAATGAACCTGAAATGAAAATACCGGAGAATCTTTAAAAGTTATAGAAATATCTAAAAAGATACCAGAAGCAACGATAAGATGGTTACGGGCACATCATGCGACCGCCTCTCGCGGATTATGGAGAGCATCTGTCATCAATAAGAACAGATACTACATCCATTCCTTGCCAAAAGGCCCAGAAGGAAGTTTGTCGGCACATTCATATGCGATCGCGAAGTGTTTCCCGGGAAAGGGGGTATTATTGCGCTTAAAAATACATCCTATCGTCTCTTGTAGACAGTGAGGGTGTAAACTGACATACAGTGATTACAGACATCATAAAGGTACCTAAGTAATATATTTACAACACAAGGTTACACTTTAATTTCACAAAGTAAGCAGTAACACAATAAGCATAACAGTACAAAAGGCACTCTCTAAAGCATAACGGTAATACGTCTAATTAACCCAGGCGGTGCAAATAAACTTTTGGGTAGCCGGAGAGATTGAGGGGAGTCAATTACTGAAAGGTTTTAAATACAGAGGGCGTCGATATATAATTTTTAAATATTTCGAAGCATACAACCCTTGAACTGAGTAACACGAAGAAAGATGTTTACTTGAAATTCTCCGTATTTTATGTCACAGTTTGATCATATAGAGGTCAACATATATTTTATAAAGAAAAGTTAGTAATTTATTTCATTGGCGTGCTGTAACGGTCTCGTAAAATGAAGCGTTGATAAGGTAGAGCGTTCATAAAATTTTCTGGAGCCTCGAGGAAGGCATTTGAAAAAGCAGAGACGTCAATAAAAATTTCTAGAGGCTAGAGGGCGGCGTTAAAAAGAGCAGGCACATGCATCAAATTTTCTGAATGCTAATGGGAAGCATTTGAAAGAGCAGGGACGTCAATAAAAAAATTCTGGAGGCTAGAGGGCTGCGTTTAAAAGAGCAGGCACATAAATCTAATTTTCAGGAGGCTAGAGGGGAGCATTTGAAAGAGCAGGGATGTCACTAAAAATTTCTGGAGGCTAGAAGGAGCCGTTTAATAGAGCTGGGTCATTTATACAATTTTGGGGGAGGATAGAGGGAGCCATTTAAAGACCCGGGCGCTAGTCAAATTTTTGGGCGGCCAGAAAAAGGTGTTTAAAAGAACAAGGGCTTTATTTAGAATACACAGTATCTTAAGTTTACCGTCCATATCACATAGTGACAAAGGTAAGAACGAACTTCACGTATATACAAAGTTAAAAGCAATTATCTTTTACAAAGTAAAACGTCCTCACAATGATGACCCTGTGCAGTCTCCGAAGACACTATCTGGATATTTGAGAGAAAAGTCAAGGTTTCTAAATACTATTTGCTCTTAATGCTTTAAATAAACAAGCACATAAAAGTCCCGGTTGTTTCGTGGCATTAATCCGATTCTGTTTTGCTAGTTGTGGTAGTCTTTCAGCAATGTATTCGGTCCTACAATGAATAATACAAAACATCTTCAGCAATCAGATCATCAAATATTTTCTTGGCATCGATCAAAGTCAGACATTCTGCTTGGAAGAATGGGGGGACTGTAGCTCCCGGAAAATATTCCCCTGCCTTTTCTCATCATTCCGTTCTTTACATTTGTAAGAGCTAAAACCTTCTGACTTTTACGTTTACTTTACGTCTTGACAAATAAATGGAAAACTCCTAACGGCAATTTCGGGTTAAATTGCCTTTTATAAATTTACGACTAAGTAACACTACATTTTCTTTCACGTCAAGTAGTTTTGACAAATAAATGAATATATAAAACTAATATGTGTATTTAATGTACATGTATATGTATAAATATCCTATAGCCCCTTCTAAACAACAGCAATGTACTTTCTTTTAACAAGTGTTCACTTTGTACTGTAAGGTAAATTCCTATCATCTTACATTTGTCGTTATTGTGGATTTTAATACATTTTACCAATTTAAATATGCGTAGCTCTCGTTGAAAGTACCTCTAAGTATACAAGTGTCTATATGTATAGCTGAAGAGTCATATATATTTATACGGTAATTTATGATCAAATAGAATACTCCTCAATAATAAAAGACATATTTAAGCCATACTTACTTGTCTATGCAGTCGTGGTGAACGACGTCATAATTTACTAGCAATTGCCCGTTTGTTGTCGAGATTGACAAATGCAATTTTATGATGGTATTCAAGGGTATACTTGGAAGAATCATGGAAATGCTAAAATGAATGCGAGAAAACGAGAAAAAAAATTATTTAGTACATTGTATAAAATGAGTTCATAAGCTGGATACCCTTAAAATGGATGTGTATTCATGTCTGCTCAAAATACAAAAATGCCCACTGCTTCGGTCACAAATCTATGAAGCTATGACGTGGGGCAGAGTTGCACTTTTTCGCATACAATTCTCACGGAGAGATTCTCAATATAAGTTACTGAAGCAGCGTCAGGAACCCTCAACGTATTTGGGACAACAGATCATGAACACTGAACGACCAAGGGAATTGAACATGGCGGTCCTTTATCATACAGCAATATTCCTCAGACACATAGGGAATCTCGACTTCCAGTAAAGAGGATTGTGTGTAAGGACACCCTGGTACTATCTTTTCCCTGGAAGTGAAGCCAATAAGGACGAATCGACCGCAATTAAGAGGAGATATCACCCATAAAAGATGTTACGAAGTAATGACAAATAAATAAAGCAATGAAAAGTTGATAAAGTTACATATGTGTAAATCATGAAATACTAAACCATGTTCGATTTTACTTAAGTCATTGTCAGCTGTTATAAAATGAAGAGACAAGGATATCCTAATGAGAAACTCCACTGTGCCTCTTAATAAACGTTTACTTTGACGCAAGAGTCACATCACAAAAGCATTCCTGTTACTGAGCTATCAATTAGGAAACGGTATCTTTTATGACGCTGCCATTCTTTGATATAGTATTCGATTTCATTCTTCTTCTTCTTCAGGGTGCTATGTCCTCGCAGACGTTAGCTATCATAACTGTCATTACAACAACAACGCAAACCAATAACCTACAAAAGCCCAAAACAACCTACCTTTGCTTGTCGATCTTCGCATATGAGTAACGGCAAAGAATCATCTCGAAGTCACGCATTAACTCCTTAAATGAAGCTACTCTTAAGCTCACTTCATGTAACATCTAGAATCGTAGAATATTAAAAATATTAAGAGCAAGTCCTACTTTCAATCTCAGATAGACTGCTGGGGTCTATAATTGCCATTACGGTGAATACAACATCGACACCTCTTTATTTGTAAACGCTAATGAACAGATTTATTACGACGAACATTTTGTCTTATTTGAGGACTTCGTGAGGACTATGTTTCGTGTTACGTTAGGACTTTGTAAGGGCTACCTTTTGTCTTACTTTAAGACGTCGCAAGGACTACGTTACGTGTTATGTTAAGATTTCGTAAGGACTGCGTTTTGATATATTTTAAGACCTCGTACGGACTGCGTTTTGATAAATTTGAAGACCTCGTACGGACCGCGTTCTGATATTTTTCAAGGCCTCGCACGGACTACGTTTCGTCTTATTACAAGCCTGGTAAGACTACGTTTCTCCTTATTTCAAGACTAGGTAAGGACTACGTTTCGTCTTATTACAAGACTTGGTAAGGACTACGTTTCGTCTCATTTCAAGATTTGGTAAGGACTACGTTTCGTTTTATTTCAAGACATCATAAGGCTTACAATAGAGTGACGACGGGGCTTCACTGATTGAAGCACTCAAGTTCCCAATATGCTAGTGCGTTTGTGGTTGAGTTAATGCAGCTTTGTCATCATTATTGGGCAGAATCACTGTAATGAATTAGAAAGTGGCATACGACATAAAACCCTGGTAAGTTAATATGTGATAGAAAGAAAATGAACGGAGTTAGCATCTATCTCCAGTAAGCGCATCCAGTGTTTAAAATGGCGTATATCTGCCCGAGTTAGGGTATTGTGCCCGGGATATTTATTTAAACAAAGTTACAGAAAGCGTTGCAAATAAGTAAAAGGAATCATTTGTACACCAATTTCATAAAGGCACTTCAATATAATACCCTACCCAAAACTAGCAATACTGTTTCAAAACATTGCATAAACTCTTCTTTCAAAAGAACCTCCCCAATACCAGGATGGATAGCTTAAATAAGTATCCTGAGTGCTGATCGAGTGTGTGCGTTCACCTCGCAATCGATTTTTTTTGTGTCGATCAAGTTCCTTTGATATGTTAATTATAGCAGTAAACATCTAATAGCTAATTTCGATCGTTTAAGAGCAATCCATCTACAAAGGGCAACACAAAGTCCTCTGTTGTGATTTGCAAATCTAATCAACCCAAAACATGTCAACTACTCGATATAGCAACAAAGAGGAAACGAAGTACCCCATAAGTTCTGCAAAAGTATACACTATAAATACTGTAACAAGAATGATTACGATACCAACCTTGCCAATAAGGTTTACTTTTGGAAAGGCCATTTTCAGTAACTCTCTATCCAGGGCTTGTAGGAAGTACGGCTTTAGCCATTTGAAAACCGCTCTTTTTTTCTCAATATTCACAGTCACACCTACGTACAAACGATATTTAAATAATCATGAAAAAATTTACAGCTCGCGAAATACAACGTAGCTTCACTCTCCCAACTTGAAACACCCACTGAGCACCTTCGGAACGAAGTAGCTGTAAACTTTGCCATGGGATTGTGTAAATAAATGCAGTCGATCATCATTTTTACGTCCATTTACGGCAAAGGACATCAATAGGAGTAAGATACCTTACAGATGGAAAACCTTTGCCTTTCTCTTTGTATGTACATTTAAGATTTCAAACAGAGGACAGTTACCTTCATAGTACTTTGTATTAGTTTATTGAAGGTTAGAATCCTCTGTCTGATTTCCCATATATGGATCAACACGGAATAAAATCTCACAAAAGAAATAAAGAAAGACAGAAATATAGAAAGCAAGAAAAAGAGAACGAGAAAAAGAAAGAATGAAAGAAAGAATGAAATAAAGAAATAACGAAAGAAATAACAAATGAAGGAAAATGTCAGGAAGGGAGAATCAGAGAAAGAGGCAAAGAGAAAAAGAAAAAAGTGCAAACAAAGGGAGGAATGACAGAAAAAGAAAAGAAAAAGAAACAAAGATCAAAATGAAGACTGCAAGTATAAATATATCATAAATAAATATATAAATGTAAATGGATAAAGAAGCAAACAAGAAAATAGATAAATTAAATGGGTAGGTTGAAACCCTGAGATGGTTCATTTTTCTACAAGACGTTCTATCATCTGATAAGCATTGTAAAAGAAGTCAAAGTCTCACCGTTGCATGTAAGGGAGTCATTAAAATTGATAGAGACATCAGCAATATCTCCTTCCTGGACCGCACCTACGTTTTGCAAGAATAACAAATTTCATTACTTACGACAATAAGGAAATGATGTAACACTATTCGACATTGCCCTATTCCAAATCTTTTCATCAGTGGTCTGTAAAATGGGCAAGAACTGCGAGTAACAGTATAGCATAATGTAACTCGTGAAAAATTTCCAAGTTTCTGTTTGGGCGCAATTTTTTCCCTACAAACGTTCACGTAAAGTGAAAATAAAGTCGCCCCGAAACCAAATGAAAATAGAGAAATTCATAGGACGTGAAGGTTTAGAATTTTGAAACTGGTAGTTGATTTCTGGAGCCGCTTGTGAAATTCTCGTGCAGGAAGACCCCTATTTGATTTATCGATATGAAAGTTCTTTAAACTAGTGTTTGCTTACCCTGACTAAATGTAATATCCAAAACCAGATTTCCATTCAAAAAAGTGAAAGTCGCACCATCGTCGTTAAACCTGAGCAGTTGCCAGAGCAGAAACCTAGTCAACAGAGAAAGAATATTAAGTTCTAGGTCTTCATATTTTTCTTTTTTAGTTGTCATAATGAGAACAACGAGTATGAACACTTACCACTCTTGGAATCTTATGACAGAGGGCGTAAATGAATTAAGAAAGAAAGAAAAAAAGAAAGCAAGACAGCAAGAAAGCAAGAAAGAAAGAAAGAAAGAAAGAAAGAAAGAAAGAAATAAAGAAAGAAAGAAAGAAAGAAAGAAAGAAAGAAAGAAAGAAAGAAAGAAAGAAAGAAAGAAAGAAAGAAAGAAAGATTGCCGGGTGAAAACAGTAAGAATACGTTGTAAGATTGTGTGTATGTAAATTTATATGAAATAGATGGCAAAGATGTTTAAAAAAAAAAAATTATTATTATTATTATTATTATTATTAATATTATTATTATTATTGAGTTTAAAAAAAAAAAATTATTATTACTTTCCCTGGTGTACCTCTCCAGTGTTCGATTCCATTAGAAAAATACTACTGTACTACAATGAAAGAAGCATCGATCCACAAGAAAAGAATTACTCATGCTTCCTATTTCAATTTGCAAGTATGAACATGCTTGAAATCGTGAATGATCAAAAATTATATATTTGGGTGACGTTTGAATAGGGAAGTTTGTAGATAATATTTAATAACGGAATCATTAGTGAAATGTCATTGACCGGTTTCGTTTCATCAGAATGGCTCGTGCAAAGAACGAGTTGTTCAAATATTCAAGCATCATTTATGATAACTCGAAAACAAAGAAAGGGATCGAAGCACTTTAAGATTGTACATAGTCTTTTTGGGGATCGTGTATCTATAAGTACGATTTTGGAGACCTTAACTATGAAAGACAAGGAGTAAATGGGAAATAAGTTGATCACATATATTTTCTTACGTGACTTTTCCGACGTCACTCATGTACACTTCAGTAATGGGGTACCGATTTCATCAACATTTGTATGCAGAACATTAGACACTTCAAGCTTGTGCATAGTTTGGGGGGTAGGGGGCTTGCTCATCTAAGAGTACAATTTTGAAGGCGTTGAAAGGTGAAAGAAATTGAGTGTATGCTAATCATTTCTATGAATCGTGCAACGCTCTAAAGTTGTATTTGTTGTCTAAGCAAGTTAGGAATATCCAGAAACAAGTAATGGTATAGATTTCCTTTCAGAGAAAAGTAGTATTTAATAGCACACATAAATCAATCCAATTTATTTATGCTTACGTCAATGAAGTGCAGGTATTGACAAAGGTTTTGATCATCCAATATGATTGAAAGGTGAGTATGCCACTAATACAAATACTTGATATAAGGTGTAAATATACTTATACTAGAACCGACTAACACCTCTTTAAGATAATTGATCATTTGAGGACAATGATCACTGAATCAAAAAGACAAAAATCCGTGTTCTGCTTTATAACCGCTTGCAAGGGAAATATTGATTTACTTCAAAGCCACCTTCTCTGCATCTCAGAACTCTTTTACACCTAAACTAATCCAGCAATCCACTTTACTTTTGTTAGAGCAAACCAAAGTAAGAAAAATTGCTTGACTCCGTGTAGCATAAAAATCAGCAAGTGTTTGGT
This sequence comes from Alatinidae sp. Z8VKAUB7J3, assembly GCA_010016025.2. Classification (NCBI taxonomy): domain Eukaryota; kingdom Metazoa; phylum Cnidaria; class Cubozoa; order Carybdeida; family Alatinidae; species Alatinidae sp. Z8VKAUB7J3. The sequence continues at coordinate 139,221,364 of JAAAKM020006971.1, read as the reverse complement.
AGTTGTTACTCCTCTGCAGTCTTGTGGTAATTGTAAGTTGCTCCAAATGGCTCTCAGCAGTGGCTAGTTGCATTTCACTTAACGCCTCAGCCAGCTCATGCTTCATAGTGGTAAGGGTTTTTTGGGCCTCAGCAACATTTTTTGCAGTATACCTGAATTGTACAGATGCAATTTTGCCGCTTGAAGTATAAAAGGTTTTTACTTCATAGCGACTTTGAACATCTTTGTCACCTCTCATCTTGTAAAGCTTATACTTTGTTAATTTTGTATCTTCTTTATCATGAATGTCTACAAATGAAAGCGCCTGCAAGCGATTCATGGTTTGGGTAGTTCCTAAAATCAATAGGTAAAAAGTAGTAAATAAGATTGAAAAAGTCTGTTTGGTAAAAGGTATAACGTATAACGTGTAACTCAGTATAACGTACCAAAACAAAAAAAGCCAAAACATTCAGAATGTTTTTATTCTACAACAAAACTGTTCGATAGATATTATGTTTCAACGCAAAAGTTAAAACCATGTACAAACATTACCATTGTCAATTGTGTCTTACCATTTTCGTCGTAACAAACTTCCGTTTAAATCAGAAAATTATTGCTCAAACTTAAATTCTAGTTTTCCTTCAACCCTCAGAGGTCTTGAGGGAGTCTCACAGGGGCGGATCTAGACCGGTGCAGGTGATGTCAAATCCCCTGTCAGAATCGCGCCAACAGGTCTATAAGTCTAAATCTAATTGTAACAACTTACTTGTCATGCTTTTTTGTGCTGATATTATTGTTTAACCAGACCCTCCTTACAACAATAAGAAACTTTTTGCTTTAAAAAAAAACAATGTTTGCTGGAAGAGAGAGAATGGTAAAAGGCATAGCCTTTGTTGGATACCTAACTTACTCCTTGTTCGGAAATCACAGCACAGTTTCACACCTACTAGTTAAAACATATTTTTATGTTGGACATCCACCCATATTTTAGTAGAATTGTTGGGTACATTATTAGGACTCTGCAGCTATAAAACTTACCGAGCAGTTTAGGCTAGTTGGTTACACTTCAGGTTTTTGACACTATGTTGCCAATTGTTTTAGGTAAGCAACACTACTCCATGTATTATTGTAGAGATCATAGTTGTTGTGGAAGGTAAACCGTAATAATTTATTTTTTTTAAATTTGAGGCAAACATTGGTTAGGTATTTGTGGCTGGCATTTTCATCGACTGACTGATTCATTAAAGACTATTTTCTAATACTTTCCTTAATTACTATTTAAAAGTTAAAATATCATATTTTCTGTATTGTTCTCATGCTTTATAACAGTGTTTTCCATTTCCGTACAATTGGATATTTTTTATTAATTTTGATGGTCCTTTTATGAGCTGCAAGTCATTTAAATTTCCTTCAAATGACAGAAACTCAACTCACATTACAATGACAGTTTGTGCCTAAAGCATTTATCCTACTGAAAACTATTTTTTTCTCCTGTTCTTTTATAGTCTATAATTACTCTACAGTATATTTTGTATGAGCAACAGTGATGTATGATCGATCTACATTATTGAATGTTAAATAGAAAGATTTATTAAAACACACATTTTAAGCCTCTCTTATGTCACCAGACCACCTTTACAGTAATACTATCAGTGTATGACAATACAATTCTCAAATAATCAAATATTGAATCATCTTTCTAAATTGATTTGCAATTGACGTCAAAGCTGTTACATGTAAAAAGGAAGGTATCATTCAAGCATTGACATTTTAGAATGTCGTCTCAATGATAATTAAATATTTACCACTTCCCTCAGTAAAATGGACGATGTGGTGCACGCTAATGTTGAACAAAAGATGAACTTATCAGATAGTAAATTTAAGGTATACAAAAGAGAAGTGACATTAGTTTAGCGTTCTTGCATTGGATGTTATTGAGAAAGGAACGAATAAAACAAGTGGAGGGTGATCCCCTTCGTTTCATAATATGTTAAGAATTAGTTTGAGCTTCCGTTGTGTCTTCAAAATTTCCCCCGATTTTTAGTTATATTATGGTGACATCGGCCACGCACACAACAGAATTGAATTGCTTTAGAATAGCTGATTTTGGCACCTTCGGATCTTAATTCAACACGTTTGAAATTAGTGAAAGTAACCTTTCTCAAAACAATAGTCATGACAACAGCCACGTCAAGTACAAATTGTCTTATGTTCATTTGCATATGTTATTCTAAAAAAAATAGATTTTCAAACTGATCATGCGTTTAGTGCAGCATTTGCTACTTTGTAGAAGTACTTGATACTGCAAGGTAAGGCCTTTAATAAGATGACATTATTGAACGTAAAATCTACCCCCTTATTTTGTGTTTCGCAAAAAAAAAACCTAGCGACAATCATGCATCAACATCACGACTTTTCAGCTTTTAAACTTCAGAAAATTTGATAAATGTCTTTTTTGCTTAAATGTTCCGTGTTACTTCAAACCGTCTACGGTAGTGACCTTTGTTCTTATTACCAAAGTGTTAAATGGAATACTTACGTAAAGACATTTCCACAGGATAATGATCACTAATTTCCAAAGCCTAATAAAAAGTGAAAGTCAGTATTACAAATAAAACAAGATTGATAAAACGTTAGCTTCAACATCATTTATATACAGCTGATCAGTTGTAGAAGTATTTGGTATAAATGAAAAAATTTGTTGATATACTCACGACAAATAATCAAATTTCTTGTATTTTTAATGCTAAGACTTGGAAAAACAGCATTACTCTTTATCAGAATTAATATCTTTACTTGTATTACAGACCTTCTTTATTACGTTATTAATTTATGATACGCATATAAAATATAAGAATATCTGAGAGTGCAGAGAATTGCTTGCCTCTCAAAGACCAAATAATCACAGTTTAGGTCGAAAATATGTAGTTAATCTTTTTCCTAAACTATGCTATCGTTAAAATAATTATAAGCACTTTATTAGGACGTTTGACAGAGGTTGCAGTGAGGCGTAGATGGAGTTTTTTTAGAAAATTAAAAAGGACGGCCATAGAGGTATTTTGGAAGATGTAAGGGTTAGACTTATAACAAAGTTATATAGTGGTAGCCGACAGAGAGATTTATTTTTTCAACTAGAATTAGACAGTTTCCCCAAACAGATATGCAATCTATTTTAATCAGTTTCTAGGAAAAATTAAACTAAACTGTCCAGATGTTGGTACTTCGTTAATTAATCTTGGTCCATACTACAAAGCACAAGTATTGAATATTGAATAAGGTGGAAAAAATCTGTTCTTAACTTTCATATTCTTAATTAAGCAAAGATATATTACCCCTGATTCGACATATGGGAATTTGTGACAAAAACTGAGGGATAGTGCTGACGTCATCCAAACGTAATTTTTAGAAAACTTAAACCTTAAAACCTTAAAACGTAAGATGATTTTTATCAGTCCAATAAGTTTTTACCTGCTCTCCTGTTGATTTTAGGGAGGGGGGAATTTTTCTCCCTCCTCCCCCCCAGTCGTTAAACGTCCAAGAAAAAAGCCGTGCTGAATAGGGTTAAAGATACTGGGGTACGTCTCTTTCACCTGAATGACGTTGATAATGCCTTTCTCTACCATAGGCTGGATAATGTCATGTTTGCCTTTTGTACGTCCTTCAACATTAAGTTGCAGGATGCGTGTATTAGTATAGTATTAGTAAGTAGTTGAGTTAGTGTAGTAGTATTTGTAAAAACAAAATTTTCCCAGATATCTGTGTGGAGTGTAGTGTAATAATTATGTATGTTTAATTGTTATGTTAAAAAGTTAGTCCGTTGCAGAATAAATAGCTTCAAGGGAGCAACAAGCGGTTGGCTTTTCATGCAATCAGCATCAGAGGTGACATTAAAGTGATATTGAATTTACATGGAAATATCGCTTAGGTCATTCTTCAAGCTGCCATCGATGTAAATTGTAAAGATAATACTATTGTAGTGTTAATTCTCTATGTTATATCTTTGTTGTACATTCTGTTGGACAGAAACGTTGTGCTTGTACATCAGCATCGAACATCTTAACTGATGTCTAAGAGACACCTTTGACAACCTTTTCGAGAATTTCGGATGCTCCCTGAATTTACTTTTAAGAAGTATTTTTAAATATTATTTCTTAATAAAATTTCACCTTCAATCACATGCTGGCAAAACCGCTTTGAATAGACGTATTTTATAGCCATGGACCGCTTAAATTATAGCTTTATCTTTGTTATCAATTAATGACAGAAAATCCAGCATACTTAAAGTTACGTTAAAATTTTTCTTTTCATGTCGCCAGCAGATTAATGGACCTTTATTACAATTGCGCAATCCTATCTCAAAACGAGGTTGAGCTCGCATGAATTAAACAAAACAATTTGATTAGAGAGGGATTTGGCAGGAAGAGGCGAAGGCAACGTCTAGTTCTGCTTCTGATTTCATGTAAATGGAGGCAGATTATAACTCCACGTTACTTCTGCATTATACACTGTGTCTATTATGCAGGGTACGACAAAGAGAGAAGTTGTTCATTCACACTTTATAAAAGGATAGCGACAGAGAGCAGTCGATCAGCATAGTCAATATAACACGAGATTAGAGTCACAACTCAAATTTGGTTGGAGCTTTCCCTCTCGCTTGGTTCACAAATTTGTGATAGATGCATTTACAAGGAAACTCTATCTCTTCAGAATTGGTAAAGAAATGTTTTACTTTAAGCCTGAAGTCATACCAAATTCATCAGTTGACATTTAAAGGTCAAGATGGCCAAATGAACAAGGCTTTGATCTAGATCCAGACTAAGTTCAATCCCAGTGTCCGGTACCTCGGTGTGGCGCTAGTTTACTTCTACACCCCCCCTACAAATTTCACGTAAACAGCATTTTTTATAAAATTTGAAACTTTAAACATGTTTTAGTATCATAGAACAACACATTTACCACAATTAGGGTATTTATCGTTGAAAATAATAGCCAAATTTTAGGTCTCAAAGTAGTTAAGTTTCATGTCACTGTAACCGCTTACTGTCTCGTCACGTGCGCGTCAATGAAATTCCCCTTCGTCAAATGCCGCTAGAATTATACCTTACTGTGTTGCAATCAAGTAGTAGCAAGTTCAGTTACTACGAAAAGAAATATGTGTCCCAATTATTACAAGCAAAAGTGGCAACAGTTTTCAAGCATCGTGCAGGCAATTACGAAATATGTCGACGCACGGTTGTAAACATCACCTTCGCCACGGTTGCAACACAGTAGCAAAACATAACAATTCGGGGCGATTTATGTGTAAATGAAAACGTAAAACTCCTACCTGATTTCCCAATGAAAAATACCATTAAATCCATCTATACCGGTATGGCCGTATATCCTGCAGAAACCATTCGAGACGGTAGTTATATGTAACGGTTATAGTGACACGAAACTTGTCTACTTTGAGACCTAAAAATTGGCTATTATTTTCAACGATAGATACCCTAATTGTGGTAAATATGTTGTTCTATGATATTAAAACATGCTTACAGTTTCAAATTTTATAAAAAATGCTGTTTACGCGAAATTTGTAGGGGGGTGTAGAAGTAAACTAGCGCCCCTCGGTGTGACCCTGAGTAAGTAGGTCACTTTGCCTCAAATTACTCATTCGATCAAATGTTCATAATGGATAATTCAACGTTTGCATACGTTTCAAGTAAACGTCCTATATTATTTTACAAGCCATACGACTCGGCCACATACCACAACTTGAGCAATGTTTAATTACACGAAGCTTGTACTTGTATACATGTATTATATTACTGCTGGCAGTACTAATCAAAATTACTCAATTAAAATAATAACAGAGACTAAAATTTAAATGTTACCTTATCTTGTGCTTGCCTGTTCAATTTCTCCTCAGAGGACCTGGTATTTACAGAAGTTGCGGCGAGGGCGATGGAAGCACCAGTAGTTGCCGCGGTGCTAACACAATCGAAAATGTAACACATCCCTTCTGCATTTATTACTATTATGCTATTCTGCCCCTTGTTTTGAACGTCGTCTATACCAACAAATGTTGCGAAGCCTAGCCCCGCACATCGGCGCCATGGTTTTGTGCTTTTCCCCCGGTATATTGCAAGATCGCCATTTGTATTGCAAGCAACAAGCTCATTAGCTTGATCATTATCTACATCACCAAAGCACATGCCATTCTGGAAAAGTGTGCCTGGGAATTCCAATTCAAGTCTGTTGACAAGAGATACCGACCGCATTTCTTCCAATAATATCTATTGAATAGTCACCCTCCTTCAAATCACTTTCATGTCCGAATGTACATGAAATACTAGACTCTGTTATCATAAAATTGCCCCTAGGTTCATAGCTCTGCTTAGCATGGAGCGCTAACCTCGCTACCTTATGGATACCCTATCTCCGAAGCAACACCACAATGAAGTTGGACTATGTCTTTATTGACTACATGAAAATATATACACCTTCTTTCCAGTGTGGAGTTTCTTGAACTAGTTAAAAAATTAGTTCTCGCTCTCCGCTGCAAACTTGTGATTTAGAATTCCCCAACAGTCGCTCGCGGGACTTTTCCCAACAGCCTCTTGTTGAAGACGGTACGGAAGCAAACTGGTAATTCCAGGAATCCATATTTCCATTGAACATTGAACTACAAATGAAAATCTTTTTATTTATCGAGTCTTCTATTTGTAGTTATATACCACAGAACTAGTAAACGTGAAGTTTACAAATAGGTTATTGATAGGCTCCATGCTATTAATATATCGATTCCGTGCATATTTTAGGCTAGTCTTTTGCCCCGCCCACCTGTCAGACAATCATTCTATTCTTGCTGTAATTAGTAACACACTCAGAGTATGACGTGAATAATTGTATTTAATCATGTATTTGAGCATGTAGAACACACATTTGTGTCGAGTCTTACTTATACTCCAGTTTCTATTAGTTTAATAAAAATGTTACCGTTCGATAATGGATGAAGTCTTATATATACAATATCCACCTCTTCTGCCCCCCCCCCCCCCCCCACACAGTCCGAAAGTCCTCCAAAAATTTTAAAACAAGCAGAGTACGAGATATGGTGTTGTAAGGAGGTTATAGTCAAGTAAAGGTCTTTTTTCTTTAACAATGCGATGGAAGGAAATTGATAACTCCAGTCGGCTCAATATCTACAAAAACAGTCCATAATAATAAACGAAACTTTCAACTAAACAATACGAAGGACTTTAAGTATGAGTAAAAGCAGTTGTGGAGCGTGCTACAGGCCCCATGCCTAATTGGGTCCCTAATTATGCAATTTAAAATATTTCAGTAATGGAACAAAACGATATAAGAATCAGTCGAATAGGTTTCTGTTACTTGAACTATTTCTGTAGACCGTATGAACAATTTCTTCGGCGTTGTTTTGCTTACGCTGGATAGCGACAGGGTGGCAGAAAACTGAAAACTTCGAGGGAGCGCGGAAAATAACGGGAAAATTTCCTGTGAGGTAATGAATTTGCATTGTTGCATAGTTAAGTGTATTATACCTACAATGATATAAAAATTAAGGGAGTTCTTACTGTCTAGGCTTGAATAGATCTAGAATTAGCAAGCATCGGATGTCGTTGGGAGAGATCAGTTTCATCCTGGCACATCCCGTTTGGGATCGCTGTTGAAGATTAATCAAATCAAACAGGATGATCAACGTTTGTTGTACAATTTATACTACATGAATGTTGAACGATCTGGCAACATATTTATATCTTCACAGCCATATTTCAATCTCAATTCCATAGACTGGCAATAAAGAAGAGCTTGTCCTCTTCTTTGAAGCAATAGCCAGCAAACTTAAGTTAGCTTTCTAGTACGACTTTGAGATTGGAGCAAGTAAAGTGCGGCTTTTGTGAAATGATCCTACCAGGAACGTTTTAGACAGGTATAATAACTTGCGTACGATTGCCATATAGCACTTTCTCGAGCCTTTTTGTCAGAGTTTATGTCATGGATACATAAAACAGTGCAGACTTGACTACAGTAAGGACAGACGTTTTTTGACGGAACACTTCTCAAATCTCGTTTGTCGATTATTATAACTTTGGCCCTATTTTGTTGATACTAAGCCCTGCATTGGATGCGGATTGCCAAAGCGGGTAAATAAATTCAGTTGCCACCCCTATTGTGCTTGAAAGTGTAGTGCAATTGAATCGCGAGTTAGATCATTGACGACGCATATCTGTGATATAATACAATATGTGATTCATTTCTTCAATTTTTCAGTGTAAACTCAAGATCGTTGGTAATATCTACTGATGTTTGCAATATAAAATCACGGCATAAAATAAACGAGTAGGGGCAAGTGTGAAACGTTGAAAGGACCACATTCATTATGTCCAAAAAGTCAGTATCTTTAATTTGAGAGAAGTCTTTTGTGTTCTATTAAGATATCACGATGCCTTTGGTTTTCTCTTGTGGGATTCCGTATGCAAGAAGGATATACCAGGACTGGAAAGTTCTCTATGTAACGAAGAAATGTTTCAAAACTCTTAATCAAGTCTGCTAGAGAAGATTTTCTGTAAGCGTGGTTTAATTATTTTCACCATATAAATGGCAGGACGTGTAGAGACGTCAATAAAAAAACCCTGAGATTCCAATTTTCTCTTTCTCTCGGTGGTAAGGATCGTATTGTGGTGGCACTATATCGGAGCTACACCGATGTAAGCTGACAATGACAAAGCCCTTATTGCATTCGTTGTGCTCACACAAATCTTCATCGTCGAGTTTTCTATGACAGTTTCAGTTAAGTTTACTCACGTCAAATTTTTATCTTTTACATCTTGTATAGAGATTTATCAATAAACTCCAGTCGGAACTCCTCAGCAAAACCACGAAGAAAGTGAAGCCAATTTTACGCATGACTACTTTTGTTTCACATCGCAACAACAACACTTTGCCAAGAGGTGGTTATATGAAAGGAAGCTTGAAAGGGCGCTACTTTTACATAGAAAATAACTATAAATCAGTGTTCGTACATTAAACATGATTGGAAAATAGTATATGGTCATATAATATATCTCAGTTGAGATAATATCCAGTTTCTGTTGATTGTAGAACTTTAAAATTTGTTTTCGAATGAGGACAGTAAACTGTCATATGACATTTTGATCAATTTAGGAGTGTGACAACGTCTGCCTTAAATGAATTTTCCTAGTAGTAATTTTATTTCTTCTCTTTGACCCCTGAACTTGTATATTTTATAAGAAGGCTTATGCCAAGCTTTTTAACTTGAAGCTGAAAGAGAGGGGTGGTTTGGAACATCGTTTCTACCCCCTAATTTAATGGCGGTATCTAAGAAAATGTCTGCCTTATCAAAGGACATGTTAAATTTCAAAGCTATAGTAAGGCCCAAATTAAGAAAGATAAAGGTTTAAAGAGGGGTTGTGGATAAAACTAATCTTTTGTCATAGGACACGCCAATTGCTTACTAGTAGTCACAGAGTGCGATGGTTTTTGATGAACTATTTTATGCAAAATAACACTCCGTGCAAAAAAGGTGGTGACCTGCAACATTTATTGCTTATGTGGGGCCATGTTTAAAGGCGTTCTGTAAACCCTCATAAAACATATGTATAGTGTAACACACTGTGTTGTATTTGCCTAGTTCCTGGATCATCCCTAAACAATAATTTGAGGATTTATTTCAGCCCAGCCATCATTTATAGTGGGATGGCCTAGCCATAAAAAAGACCATTTTACTGAGAATGTTCAGACCAGAATAAAAATTTCAGGTTATGTTCTCAGATGTATGTTGTATCGATTTCCAACCGGAGACAGAATTTAGGGGTGCTATATGCTACGTTATGGAGCAAAAATGGGGGTCCGAATGAGCCCAAATTATGGTTCGTTTCCTCCTGACTCTCAGATCCTTGCCAACTGAGTATTGTCACACAGGTACATTCAAAGAGTGGAAGTGAAATATCTGTTTTTGAATGGTCACTCTTGGGTGCCTAATAGAAGGGGGGTTGGAATAAACGGGGGGATGACAAAAACTAAATAAATGGAGTATGTGTGGAAAATGCCCAAAATGCAGTTAAGAATCAATGTTTAGAATCAACTGCAAATAAAAACATTTTCTACTTGCCCGTCAAAGTACCTCATCAAAAAATTGTCATGGGTGGGAGATTAAATTAATTAATTAATAGGCGGGGGGCTGGAATAAAAGGTTATGGTTGGAAAATTTTGAAACATTATTTAGCAGGGGAGGGGGGGAGGACATCTATTAGGCACCCAGGAGTAGACGAGAAGAGTAACTCAAGCCAAATGTTTTATTACTGGAAAATGATTTTACATTGAGAGCTTTAAATTTTGATTTTTGTCCGTTCAATCCAAACTGGTGATTTTGAGCTCTATGTGGAAACTCTGTTCAAGTTTCTTTGTTGGTGTTTCGCATTGGACAAATTCAATTATTCTCAGTGGGCCATTATTCATTGGTTTGATCTGCTGTGCATTGCACATACCTGTCCCTCTGTCTACAATGAATGCATGAAAGGGAATTTTTCATTCTTGAAAACAAAAACACCTTTTTCGAGAATGGGGCTAGATCAACTCCATGAACAGAATAACAAGGTGCTCAAAAGGATTTGTGGGTCTATAAGGGAGCTTACACACCAAAGTGGCAGGTCGCAAAGGCCACGTCGCAAATGCCACATCGCAAAAGCCACACGAAACTGTGCTTTCAGATTAAAGTGGCAAATGCCACGTCACATGTTTGAAAAATACCTGCTCAGTAGAAAGATGTATTCCTCTGAAGAAGACAATGTTATTGCTCTTATAAGTCTGAAATCGTCAAATGTCAGCGCCCATCGAAACGTCGAAAGTTTAACAAATTGATACTGTTTAGCCACGAATAGGTCACTTCGATGAATGAAATGGCTGTATGTCTGACCCTTAATGGGCAGTTCCAAATTCGTACATCAATTGCAATTATAAAGGATGGACCTAAAGGGAACCTCAAATAAACATTTCTTAACATTAAGAAGAACTGAAAGTTCCCAAAATAACCTGATTTAGTATTCATTTAATCACTGATTGGATCCACTTTAGTGTGCTGAACCACAGAATTCAACCATATGACACTGCAACGATTAGCGGTATGAAAGTACTGAAACATGTTGACAACAATTATCAGTACATACCTTCTCTTGCTCCTTGTCTTCTCAACACAAGGCATCCAAAAACAATAATAATGTTCTCGTCCTGAACTCGTAGTACTATGCATTTTGATTAAAAATGGCGGTTAGTTTAACTTCGTTACAGTCTTTTCCCAAGACTTTGTCACATGAAAGTCGAATGATCGCTGAAGTGTCCCAGTAGAACCTCGCAGCTTCGCTTCCGTGACGATTTCAAAATTGAGAAAGAGGTGGGCTGTCTCGAGCAGCCATTATGGCTCTCCATGCCTGTCACAGATTTTAATAGCTGTTCGTGCGACACTGAGCGGTCTACGAAATAATAAGTCACTGAGTGCATATTACTCCTAAACTCATGCATCTGCAGCAGGGGCGGTTTTCCGACTTGTGGGGCCCTGTGCGCTTTTCCAACGCGGGGCCCTATCAAGGAGATGTATATTTGTCAATATCTCACACAATTTAGCTTTCACAGTGCCTATCGTGTGTGATATGTAGTGTAGCGTGTGTATACATCAAAGAGTACGAAAAGAGAAGCTGACTGAATGGCTGATGGACGTTTTTTGCTGTGATACTCAAAGGTTCCGATTAGGCAGGTGATGAAAGATTGGACCAAAATTAACCTCCCGATTGTACCATATTTGGACAAGATTTAATTCATACCAGGGCCAAACTCAAATTGTTTCCTAAGAAAATGAATTCTAAAGATTAATACGCATAGTTTTAAGTTTAGTGAACAAACATAACACAAATTTCGTAACACACATTTAATTTAAGGAAACGAACACTAACACAACGAACAACACAGCAAGGCATTTCAAAAGTCTTTTTTTCGAGCCGTCACTGCTGCGAATGGATTTGTCACATAGTTGAAGTCCATTGTGCGCAGGAGTTTATTTTCAATGGATACAAGGGCCAGAGAAGAAAGTCTCTCCTGACCCATTGTGTTGCGTGCGTTTGAGTACTCTTGAGCGCGGGGCCCCTCTTAAGCGCTAGACCCTGGGCTGCAGCCCTGTCCGCCATACCCTAAAACCGCCCCTCATCTGCACTAGCAATCTCAGAACTAATGGAGAACTGCTCCTCTCACATCCAAGCGTTAGATCACTTAAAACCTTACGTGATCGCTCATTCTCATCAGCAGCACCTAAACTATGGATATCTTTACCAAGTTTCATTCGACATACAAAAACAATAGATAACTTTAAGTCACTATAAAGATACATCTTTTTAAGTTAGCATTTTATTGATGTTTTTAACATTATATTTATCAGTTATATTGATATCTACTTAGGTATTTAAAAATGTAATTAACTTTTTAGATATTCATAGCATACTCGCCGTTTTTAATCCTGTATCAAAGCTGGCGCAATATAAATGTTATAATAATAATAATAATATAAATATTACTATTATTATTATTATTATTGCTAAGATCTGTCAGTTTACTTTGACGTTGCTGCTTTTCTCTCGCTTTCAATAATCTCTGGAAGTTCCTTTCACCCTGACTTAATCATTAAAAGGAATGACTTTCTCTACGTTGTGGAACTAACCGTTGGCTTTGAGACCAAAATGAATTCAAATTTTGACCAGAAAGCAGACAAATACAAGCTTCTGGGCTTAGAACTCAATAAAAATATGAGTTCGACTTATTAATCTCAGCATGAGTTCAATTAATGGGATTTTCAAGAATAACAAATCCTTTTTTATTATGATTAAAGATCTAAAAATTGAAAATGAAGATTACCTGATCAGAACAATTATTAGTTGTGCAATACGCACCAGTTATTATATCTTTTGTTGAAAGGATAAGGACTGCACTAATCCTGAGTTACTTATTTGGTAAACACAATTTTTATATTTTATTATCATTACTATCATTATTGTTATTATTGGTAGTATTGTTGGTTTTTTTGGTTTGCTTTTTTTCTCCCTATGATTCAATGTATTCTTGTTGCTAGGGTTGTTCTTTAAATAATTGTTAATGTTTTTTCATATATCTCCGGGCTTCATGTATATCGTAACAGCTTTGATATGCCTTTTATAAGAGAGCATCAAACTGTGTATTGTTGTTATGCTAAAATAAAAATTGAGTTTTTTAAAAAATTATTATTATTTATCTATATTTACGTGGTACCGCTGGCTTCGTTTGTTTACATTTTTAGTTTAAGCAACAAAAAAACTACCTATTAGCAACAAACGTCTTTAATTCTATGTGAGTGCGTCAAAATGAATACGATTTATTAGCTTGATATCCCTCTTTATGTCTTTTCTATCTTTCCAGAGCCACAGAGATCTTATTCTCTGTTTCTTCTTTACGATGTGGATGAATACAGATTTTTTTTCAATGGAAGATGCTTTTGAATGATGCTTTTGCCATATCCAAATTATTCAAATACCAGGGTGCATTGTCTGTATATTTTCTTGAATGGTCGTCTTTAAATGCAAGACCTAACTTCTCAATATCACATAAATGTTGACAGGAATAAATTGGTAGGGGAGACGGTAGGGCAAGATCGAGCTAGATCAGTCAATTAACTTATAGCAAAGTTACCTGTTCCTCACCTTACTGCAATTTCTGACCTGCCATCTGGCTTCAGTGAATACGATCCTCCCTCTGCATATTCTGCAGCCACCAATCAGTTAGATTATCATTTAGGTACATGCTTTAACAACTCAATTTTCCAGAATTATTTCATGTTCCCGTAGCTCTTCCATTCTTTCTTTAGTTCCAGCAGCATACGTTGCATCCTCTACCCGCTACTTCACAACCATAAATTCCTGTGCCTCAGACCAAATCATTCCATCCTACCTCTGAAGGTTAAATTAAAAGTATTACTATAGTTGACGTTCCTTGAAATTGAAGTCAGTTTGTAAGCGTGGTTGAAAACGCTACTTCAAACGGCTGTTTTATGAGTCAAATTGCACATTCAAGTAAAACTTCTATAAATTTATAGATAAAGAACCCTGCATTTTAAAGAATTAGATAAAGAAGCCCAAGCACTAGGAGTTACTGAGAGCTTGCCGAAAAATATGCAACCACTCTCACTTTATTAAATGGTCAGGAAGCTGCGTACATGGCTATGGGGCAATTTGAAGACGCCAAGAGTGTATTACAGGAAGCTTTAGAAAAGGACAGCTAACCCATTATTCACTTTACTATGTATTACAATTCAGTGATGTCTTCGTCATATTTTTGTTTGTCTTTTCACCAAGAACGTCTACCCGCACCTTATAAAAGAGCATTTTTGCCATGTCAATCGTGCCGCGATTTCACTGTTGCATTTATCGTCAGATGGTAAGACATTTGAATTCGTACACTCTTGCAAAAAAGCAATACGAAGCACTCACCTGTTTTCAAACAACTACAAATTCATGTCTTCTTAGTATTAAAAATTAGCATTGAATCTTTGTTCTTCTTTTAAACCAGTTCCTGTAGCACATATTGTAGGTAGCCTTTAATGTTAGTAATTAGTACTTCGTCGGCTGTATACTAAGTGTTTATTAGGTCGTACCTTGTCTTCTTCGTTTCGTCCAGATCTCTTACGATAAACTCACTTTAGAGATTCAATATACCTTGTGATAATGTATAACCCTCCGTAACACCTTACGCAACCTTTACAAAGTTTCATCTTTCTCCAATTGCAAACCGATGTTAGTTATCAACAATGGTTCTTTCACATTTATATCAATGACAATGCTTCTCAAGAGGATCTGCTTGAACTCACGTGGAAGGAAACGTAGCCAGGGGAGGAAATGTGTAAAAATTCTAACAATATAGTCGAAAAGGAGTTTATTGGTAGGACTATCAATATATTCTCCACAGGAAAAGTATCTGAACATTTATCTTTTCAAAAACAATATTTTTGCAACTCTTTAATCGTTTGGTATCTCGACATTTTCAGGCACACGCATCCAGTAAATTAATCTGTTTGAGCCCTTAAAGAAAGAGTAAAACTTCAAATTTTAAGAAGATATTGTTTAACTTAGCCTTTTCTTATCCCTTGATAAAAATAACTTATTAAGGAGGTCTACCATGATATCATAGAACTATATATGTTCGTGTCACTGGCGTAACAACGGTGAGGGTAATGGTACACGCCTTAAAAACCTCATCCTACAAATAAAATTTCGATTAATAATGTGAGTTAATGGGGATAATTTGGATGTGAACAGCTCTTGTTCGATTGCATAGTAGTACAGCAGTTGTCAAAGGAGAGATTCGGCTCCATGGAAAGTCCTGAAAATATCTGAATAATATTTGCCATTGTCTATGTACTTGTCCCTTTCCTTTCCATGTCCCTCCCCTCTCAGAGATCCTTGCTTGAGGACGAAAATGTGTACAAGCATATTTATACCTGATGCAGGAAGAGGAGTGGGGGGCTAAAAGGGACATTTTGGAGATGATATGACTCCCTCCTCTCACCAAGGTCCAATGAATAACCTATGGTTATTCTTTGGACCTTGCATAGGTTATTTTTTGGACCTTGCTCTCACAGTGGTTCATTTTCATATAACTTGCGTGTAATTTTGTAACACCGTCGATTTCACACCAGTGACATATATATAGGGTTTTTATATACGGTAAAGGTCCTTGATATTCAGTTCGATGTTTCACACTGCTTACTTTCTGAATGTGGTGTTGAGAACGAAAAACGAGAACAATAGAGAGACATCCTCGTTTTCATTTCAAATTTCATTGTGAATTTCTGCGAAAGTCACAGAAAACACACAAGCAATATGGCTGCTGTTAGGCACCGTGCATTCAAGGGACGCTACGGCGGCGGGGACAAAGAGAGGAGGTAAGAACTGGAACAACCATTTATATGCCCGACTTTGGTGAATTAAACGTAAATATAATGTCTATTAGGTTAAATACATGGCATAAAATCAGTTTTTCTGATATGAAAAGGTAAGCTAATCACGACACCTTGCCGCTCATCCCAAGAAATAGAGGGGGCAGTGATTACAGGCTAGGCATGCGCACAGTACAGTACAATTATGCTTATGCATAACTCGTATTCAATATGTAAAACTTTATATGTTTTAACAAATATATATTTGACTTATAACTTATGATGTAATAATTTTTAAAAGTCAATTCTAAAACTCTTTTCTTACAGAAGCAAGTAGAGGCCTAATATTATTGGGCTATCCAAGGCAATTTAACTGGTATGTTTTTAGTACAATCTGTTGTAAGAGAAGTTTGACTTTAAAAGTTCGAGTAATTTCAATATCGGATTCACTATATTTTGGGAACCTCTGATTGAGAAACTGCCTACTATCGACGTCATACCTCACAAAGTTAGGCCTACAAGATGGGAAAATACTGTATTATTGCAACTGTATAGGCCTATAAGTTCTAACCTAGTAAATTACATCTAGGAAGTTATTGAACAATGATCAGAATAGATTTTCTTGTTAAGTTTATTTGCCTCAGTTGTAAATACTTTTTTCTCAGATTTATTGGATGTTGTGGCCATCAATATGTATTATAAAGCCAAATATCATTACTTACACAGACAGACAGACAAACACATATGATTCTTTTAACATATAGACCTATGTAGACCCCGAGGCCCTTGCTTCAACAACTAATTGACACTTTTCTCAACATCAGGTTGTTCCTTTGTGACATCAGGTGATCCATAAGATTCATGTAAGATTCCATAGTTTTTGTTTTCATTGATTGTTCCTTTCCAAGTTTTCTTAGATGACTTCGAACAAAATTTGGACAGAGGTGAACAAAACAGTCCTAATGGTACCAGTGAAATCGAGTGCATTATAACTTTAATACTACGTAGAGGAATGGTGAATGCCAACTAGCATTAATAGAGACTTAAATTATGTCTACCCTATGACATCATATTGATAGAATTTGAAGAAATGAGAATATATTTCAATAGCAACGCATTTGGAAAGGTGAGTTGAAATATTGAGAAGTATTTTTTATGTCACATCTACTTTTCGCTTAGTGAGCTACCGGTCTTTATCTCTATATGTTGATGCATATAGTGAACAAATTGGTCAAATCTGGCGAGCTACCATTGGTTAAAAATATGTCTAAAGTGTATTTACTAGTGGCCATAGTTAAAGAAGGCACTCTGCTTAAAATTTTGGTGGCGCATTTTCGTGTGCAATATTCGCGGTGCATATTCGTCATCAATCGATGCCTCAGGAAGTCTACGTTGGTGCCAGCTCACCCAAAGGTGGTATTTTCACAGATACTTTTCACAAATACTATGTCTATAATTGTTTGAACGGGCTCTGATTATACAATTTTAGCATTAAATCGTTCAAAGATACTCATTGATATGGTACTAGAAAATAACATAATCTGCGATGACCACTAGTAAAACGTAATTTGGGTAAGCAAAGGTTTGTTTTACCAGTTGTGAAAGTATTCCAAGGATATTTTAGGGTTTAAAAGGTTTTTTTGGCATTAGTTTTAACATTAAAATTCACTTTACCGTGCCGACGTTTTCTTTTTATAAGAAAGGCGAGTTTCAGTATACGTCTATTATCTGCTTTTAATGGACTTTGCAACTTTTACATGGCCTCTCTGAAATTAGTGAGGTGAGAGAGTGTCTCTGTATAAATATTGTCATAAATAAATAAATATATATCTATATATAAATAAATAAAAAAGAGTCAGGCTAACTATGATAATAATTTAACAACTTTTTCCTACATTTTTAAATTACTCCAATATACCACTACTTTAATATACAAAATTAACATGTACACGAATAAACGCGGCTTTTATGAACGTTCTTACAATTAACGCATTTTTAGACTAAAAATGCATCTTGACGAAAATTAATTAACGTTTTACCAGCAATTTAACATTTGAGTGACATTAATTAACATTTTTCAAACGATTAAACACTAGTTAGTGCCATCGCTATTTAATGCAAGTGTTAACAAATGACTAAAATCATGTACCAAAAAGAATATTTTCCGCCGAAATGTTTTCTCTTTCCTTAAACTTTACTAGATGCTTACCTAAAAGTGGCTTAAAGGGCAAAATACCCAAACATTTAAAGTTAGAAAAGTTTAAAAGGTGAGCTCTAAAGATAAAACCATAATCTTAGTTTCTGTTCTAAAGCACCATGGTTTTATCAGGTGTCCGTTTTCACCGTACTTTCTCCATTGGTATTTGTCCTCAAATTTATCAGTAAATAGCTTAAACTCGCGCAGTTCGACTTGTCTCCCTAGTTGTCATTTCCCTCCAAATTCCATAAACCTCCAATCCTGTCATTAGCTAGTCACGCAATGCTTTGATATCGTGGTATACTTATAAAACAAAGAAGCTAAAATTTATGAGCTAAATCTATAGATGCTGCTAAATAATTCAAGTTTCCTTTTGAGATTTCAACAAGTTGCCGCCCTGGAAAGTTTTACAGGGGCCCATATTTTTTGTAAAAAGTAACGTCGGCATCTGATTAATGTGGATTTAATTAACATTTTTTAATTGCAGTAAAGTTAATCAATGTTCAACGTTAATTTGGTGTATTAACGACGACAATATCAAAACTGCAATTGATACATGAACTGCCTACACGTGTTAACCTTTAGAGCTCCTAATATTAAATCCATAAATAAGAAGCCTAATTAACGAACTAATAATTAGCTACTACAGTGTATCCTCGATCATCCGAAACTTGATCATATATACCTCGATCATCCGAGCATCAATTGATTATCTGAAACCCAAAACATGGTCCCAAGCAGATTGAAAGTTGATTTTTGTTTTCACAGCAGGTAAGCAAAATGGGAAACGTTTCTCTTTGAAACGCAGCTTGCGAGATAACAGAGACAAAAGGCATGTTAAACTCTATCATCTATCGCATTGACTAAGTCGAAAGAGTTCGAATTCGTAAAACTGGTAGGTTAGGATTTTTCCCAATGCCATTTACACAGTTTTGGCCAATATTTTATCCTGGGCATCACGAATAAACTCTAGTTCTCATTTTGTCGTATTTTCTTTCAGTTTCTTTAAGTTATTCAACGTTATTTAGGGCCGTGTTACTTTTGCCAAGCGACCATCCAACAATCCTTTCACAGGAGTGGATCAATAAGTCAAAATGTAAAATGCAGAGCCCTGGCGGCGTTTGTGATAAATGTATGTTTTATGCTTGTGTTTGCGAACTACACGAC
The DNA here is from genome assembly GCA_010016025.2 of Alatinidae sp. Z8VKAUB7J3. Classification (NCBI taxonomy): domain Eukaryota; kingdom Metazoa; phylum Cnidaria; class Cubozoa; order Carybdeida; family Alatinidae; species Alatinidae sp. Z8VKAUB7J3. Next base: position 139,202,051 of record JAAAKM020006971.1, on the reverse strand, counting down.
TATTTTTAGGAGGTTTAATCGGGTTATAAGGAGTCTGATATATTTTATAAGAAGTCCTCGATTAATCGGTTTGGTCGTTGCTTAGCTGTACAAACTTCCTCTGTATTAAATCCATAACAATCGGATAACCGAGGATGCAGTGTCAATACCAAACTTAACACACAAATCTTCATGACTACGGTTACAATTACTCCTGTTTTACTAACATAAATAGTTTCCCCATGGTTACTAATTTCTACATACGTTACTTAAGGTAACCACTTTTGACGCACGTGGATACATGGGGGGGGGTGCCAACAAATCAAAAGGGGGCCGGAGACGTGAACTTCGAGGCGTTTCATTTGATCATCAGAGAAGATTTTGCACCTTTTGGCAATGAGAACATGACATGAGACTCTCATTTACTCTGTTCTCCTACGTTTAAATGGGTTGTTTTATTCTCTTTGAAGGAAAAGAATTGACTTTGCAAAACGTAGAGGGACTAAAGCCCCCAATCCCCCCTATAGGCGCCACCAGCCCTACATACATGAAGGATAATAGTTGGAAAATAATGGTTTCGATGAGAATAACTATTTCAGTTTTGACAAGACACTAACGGAATAGAAAATATGTCACCACAATTTTTTTTTTTAATTTTATCAGCATTTCAATTTATAAATTTAATACAAAATAAGGAATGATTTGAAAATTCTCAAACGTTAAGAAAGGTGGTTATAGTCTCTATAAAAATCAACATCACTAGAGTTAGTGCTTCAGCTGTTTCTCTTTCTAACAACTAAATAAAGGAATATGAAAGTAAGAAAGTGTAGAGTAATCAAACAACATTTTAAATATGTTATCAGTATATTAAGCTAAATTAATAATTTTCGTGATAACAAAGGTGACATTGACCAGCAAGGTTTGACAATACAGTCTTTTATAGCCACTAGCAGTATAGGTTTCTATAATAAAGTTTCAATTATTTATGTAAACATTGTAGTTTTAGGGAAAATACGTAGGATTTCACTATGCTTGTCTTCTTTTCTTTTAAAAGGTGTATCTGGTACTCTGTTTCATTCCAATATGGAGTAGTGCCACCAAATGTAAGTTTTTTTAACGCAACATTACAAATATTAGTGCATTTAATGAGGCCATTGTCCTATCTCAATGTTTCCTGTTTATTAGAAACGATAATGGCAACAAAGGGGAAGGGAAACGTTGGGGGGAGGGGGGGGGAGGGGCTAACTTACCGTGAATGTATTTTAAATAGGCATAATGACTTTTTCCGCTATACCAAATGAATGATGGCAAATTTTTGCGTGTCTGAAATGAAACATTGAGGCAGTGCTTTCTTTAAGACTTTTAGATGAATTTTTTTTGGCGGCGGAACCAGATGGTAAAATTAAAATTTACCCTATCTATATCATGTTTTCTGAGTGACCTTTTATCCATTAGAAAATCATTAGCTTACCAAATTTCTCTCGAGTCTGCAAGACCTCCTTAAAATTGGCGACGAAATCTCCTAAAGTCTCCTAATATCCTAAAAAAAAATTGTAAAAAAGAGTAAGAACTCTGATAGTCGATCCTGCTTTACTTCATAATGGATTTCCCATTTCACCAGCGCGGGTAAGCCGCTGTTATGAAGGTATGACTAAAGAAGAGAAAGCTGTACTTTATTCCCTTGGTTCTCTGTACCTCTAGGTAGGCAAGGGATCAAAGCTCTACCTTCCTATTCCAGTTATTGGCAAGGGCGGGAGACTGTTATCACTATAGCTGGGGTTATGAATGTATGTTGCTCTTTTCCTCCTAAATTTCTTCACCAAATCCAAACACACTTAATAGACTTGATGCTGTAACCCATAGGCAGATTTTTAGGCCAATCGGTACCACTACTCCCTCAGGTTAAAACCGGGTTGGGGGCATCAGAAACTTTGTTACTTGTTGCATACCATAGGAGACCAATGTGTACAAATGAAAACTTCTAGCATCCCTGTAAAGGGGTACGGCTCGGGCCCTAGGTCGATTTGTGGCATCCCCAGATGCTTCAGAGGCTATTTCATTCCAACAAATCTTCCACTTGACTTTCAAACGAATTCAGTTTCCAGTAAAATTATGCTTTAGCATCGTCATCAACAAGGCACGGTAAAAGTCTCTGCTCCTTAATAAATCAGTACCCTGGCGACGCCGGGCAATCCTGCTTGTCGTGGATATAAAAGCGACAATGTTTTGTGACCATTTTTGTATTGTCAGTATTTGAAAAGACACTGAAGCAATAAAAACTATATCATCACCGGTGCTTAAACCCGAGAACCACGCTACAGCAGCGTGTGCTCCACCAACTGGGCTAGTTGAGACCCGGTGTTAACACACTATATTTCTCCAGTCGCCATTTATCTGTTAGCCATCCATTGGTAGATATCGTCATCCAGCTTAACGCAATTTGAGAACAGCCTCTCGGTGCTATGTTACGAGACCACGAAAGGCCTGCCAACATGCTCAACAATCTGTCAAAACCTATTGAAAAAATTACAAACTTTCAATAAAAAGTAATGTTAGTATTCAAAAAGACACTAAAGAAATGTAATTCTTTATTTTGTGTGGTACAGCGTAGCGTGAATTCTCCTGCTGCTCGTCTCCTACGTGATGCTCCTAAATATGACAACGCGAGGACGTACCTTTTCAAATTACAATTAATGAAATTATTTTAATTATGAATTTCTGATTCTTATGATATGTTTTCCTCCCCTTGATTATTGCTTTTTTTCATCTTCTAACATTGCAGCATATAGTAACAGCTCCAAAGCAACAGCTGGGAATGTGGTAAATCCACCAAACGGATACGATAAAAATAAACGACCTTTTCATGGAGGTAGGCCATCAAAAGGCAATGTTGCCTTTTGAATTTTTCTCATATTATTTTGAGAAAAAATTAAACCATGTAATGCATACGTAGCTGTATAATCTATCCTAGTGTTACATAATAAATTGTATTGCACGAAATAGCGAGACATTTTGTATCAGTATGTTATCCATTTTGTAGATGTGATCTTTTTGGTTTAGGATAAGGACCCCGGATCCTTTATCTGGTTTTGTTATTTGGCCGTTCTTGAATCAGTTACTTGTCGTCCAAACTAAGTTTGATAAAGAGTTTACGGTGAAACATGTAAAATTGTGAAAACTTGCTGATTCGGGTGGCCTTCGTGTATTGAGTGGTTGTGCTTATCTAAGTAGCAATCAATTAGCAATTGGAAGATATTTGAACAGTGGTAGGTAGGCTAATGGTTTATTCATTTCTGTTCATTCATCATGCCATTACGCTCGTGCACTTTTTCCTTTACTGAGAGCTACAGGCTTTTGATGTCTTTCAAGAAAGTCGTTCGAACTTTAAAAAGTAAAGGTAACAAGCATTACAATTCGCTTAATGTGCAAATAATGCAAAGGAAGTATTGAATTGAATTAAATGCGCCTACAAGAATCGCTTTGAGTTAATGCCTTACAAGCAGCACATAGAGAATTTTATACAACTGGTGATAAACGGAATGACGTCCTATATGCCTCTTACCAGCTTAGAGACGTTAAGCGCAAGACCAAAATCGAGATTGGGACAAATTATGTGAACAGGGTTGAAAGTAACTATTTTTACGCATTTAGCGGCAGCCTCCGAATAAGCAGGGCAGACCAACGGTACAATTACGGCCTTTTTATTCAACCCTTTCTACTGAGTAGAAAGACCATGGTACAATTTACTATAAAGTGAGATGAGTCGTTCTTTAGTCTCGATGCCATGACTATAAACGAAGTGACAAAGAGGCCGTATATCGAAAAGAGTCTCATAACTAGAATGTCACAGTGACGTAGTAAACGTCTGACGACGTGCCAAAATGTTGCATCAAGGAAACGTTCAATACTTTTGAATACTCTCTTTAATGCCACACTAACAATGCCTAATACATCCTTTGTGGCGAAACTGAGAAAAAGGTGATCTATTTTTTAATGGCTCTAAAAATGTTTACGTAGGATTGACAAATCATAGTTCTAAGAAAATTGTCACTACGATAAGGCTATAAGCAGCAACGCATAACAAAATATACACATAAGAAACATTTTGAAGAAGCGCTGCTTATAACAAAATTACGTTAGAATAGTTAATTAAGGCTTTTGTACTAGATAAGTTCGTTTCCCAAAGTGATAAAGAGCGTTTGCTTAAAGCTACACAAACTCATGAAATTCAAATCATTACGATACAGTAAAGGTAAGGGCGATACCATCTGGTAAATGCAGACTGTTGTAAAGGGATATAGGCTCTGCAGTTCCACAAGGTCATTTGTTACCTCTCACTACCCTGCATGAGAGAAAGTAGCAGCTTCTTTGTATGCACTCATTTTTCCCTGTATAAAAGTACGTGAGCTGAAAAAGCTTTCGAATATTATTAAAGACAGAACTACCACCGCTACTCGAGTCTCCATTGTATTTATCAGATTTGGACGAATTGCAAATGTAATCTTTAAAACAAGCGGAGACGATCTTCAAGTCCCCCCTCCCCCCTCCCCCCTATCCTCACGATTACTAATTTTGCTTACAAAGTTCTAATTGCTATGGTAGATCGAAAGGTCTGAAGGAGTCGTGCTACTTAATTAAGTAGTTATCCCGCGAATTCATGCCCTGACATATGGAAGAGAATCTGATAAAGCGTTTTTCTTCTTAAAAGGTATGCAAGTCTCCCATATTTTATTCATATTACCGTAGTTTATAGCTCTATTTATCTATCTTTGTATGTAAGTTATTACCTCTTCCTATCTGTTTTATAACAAAAAACCTTAGCAGTGACATGGCTTCATAATCGAAGACAGCCACAGGGGGAATTTTTGCAGCTGTCGTACACCACCATGGTTAGTACTACGTAAATTCTCTTTGTTCTCAATTCTATTACTCCTAAGGCGTCCAATCAAAGATAACAATGTTTTTATATATATTGAATAGTTCTTAACACCTTTGAGTCTGTACAGTGCTCTTGGTGGCAGTTTGCATCAGTAATTGTCTCAATAGATAACAGAAAATTTATCGTAGGGTAACTATTTTTTTCAAAGGGGAAATTAAATAGCTCTCTTGTGTTTGGAATATATAGCAATTTTACATGACTGGTATGTTCTTTCTATGACTGCTTGCATCACGTGTGACCGAATTAACAAACCGATTTATGGTATAAGCACTCTTTGTGAATGATTGGTAACATTTTGACAGTATGAACTTTACGACAATTGTACCAACAAGTGACAATGATGGAAGAACATTTAACATTCCACGATCTGCAGTGAACGGCGTTATTATACGTCTGCTATCCCTTGCTACTATGGTTATTGGAGTCATTGGAAATTTGGGTGTTATACATGTCTTTGGTTGCAAACGAAGAAAAAAGCGTTCAAGAAATGAACTATTATTATTGATGCTTGCCATTTGTGACCTTTTCTCCAGCGTTCTCCTGCCATCGTCAGTTTTGGATCGATATATAACAAAGCAGCCACTTCATCCAGAACGTGAAAAGGCGCAATGTTGGGTTTCTGAGCTCTTTTCTTCTTACAGTATAACCCTTTCTCAGACTGTTATTATTATCATTTGCATTGAAAGATACCGTAAAATTACAACACCTTTGGCACAAACTCTACAGTTAAAGGTAATATGGGCAGGTATCGCATGTGGATGTATCATTGCCCTTGCAATAACTGTGCCTTTCATTATAACAGCGGATGAATTTTGTACTGGTATCTCTAATGGAAAGCAAGGTAAATTTACCAGAGAGTCATTGTCACTGTTATTTGTGATTTTTTGTGTGTTAAGTGTACTTAGAGATATTTTATCTCTTCTGGTCATGGCAGTTTTAATACATCGGATGTTAAAAGTACTTACTAATTTGGATGAAGTTGCAGCACAGGACAAGAACAGCACGAGACAAAGAAATTTCTCTTCTGCCAGAAAGATGCTGGTTGCGATGATTGTATGTTTCTCACTCTGCGTCATTCCTCATGGTATATATTCCTTATGCATTTACCTGCTTATATATAGCACCTATCAATTTAGTTCTGTTGATCAAGCACTTGCAATGCTTGGAGGTGTAGCTTACCTAAAAGTTATGGTGGCTATAAGCTCGGTGGTAAATCCAATCATTTATTCATTTATGCATCCTCAACGTGTGGCTGTGAGACAGAAATTTACTCTGCTGCTAAGAAGATGCTGTCGAACAAATATCAGGGGCAAAACAAGACTCGCTGTTATTAGAGGACAGAAAATATCAGATCAAAACTCCAAATTGTCAACATTATCTGTATTGTAAAATTGTGATATAAAACCCATTTAGTGTGAAACATAGGCGATTGGAGCTTTAGCAGCTCGTTGGAATGCCTATTTGGTTCCTAAATACATGTATACCTTCGGTGACTCGTCTTTGAAATTACTATGAAAACAAACCGTTACAGTGTTTATTACTTAATGCAAATAATAATGATGTATATAATAATAAGATTATTAACAAAACTAGCCATATTTACAGTTATGTGATTGTTAACTGAATGTCTCATATTTTTTGACCAACCTGTGTATCACAAATATTTAAAGTCTCTTTAATGACTTCACTTTAAAGTTGGTACCTAAATATTGTACAGTATCCTTATCCATTTTTGAATTTTTAAGAAACAGTCTTACCAGTATGTCAGTTTTCTCTTTTTTTGTGTCCTGGATTTCACGTTTGAAGAATTTGATAAATAACAGTAAATCTGGGACCATCATCATCATTCTTTGTTATCTCTGCTGACTGAAGAGTGCACGTCAATACATGCAGTTTTATGGTATATTTCTCTCCATTGATATGTATCTACAAGCTTTGAGTTTGGTTCATCCTACGAAGAATTAGCCAATAACATGACGTTGTCCGTTAGTCTAAACGTGGGTCGACCCTTTTGTTTCACCTCCAAGTTAATATCTTATAAACTAAACTTTTACAACTTTTGTTTTCAACGATATGACCAAATGCAGTAGAGATGCCTTACTAAGCAAGACTTGGAACAAATCATTAGTGGGCAAAGTTCTACTTTGTTTACGTTTACCTATCCGAGAGTGTGGTGACTGTTTACGAATGAAAAGCTGTAGAATACGCGTTGAATTGCAGCAAAAGATACTCTAAATTTGACGCCTACAATTTTTAATCGCTCAAAAAATTTTAAAAAAAAGTATTGTCGCGCAAATTAAAGACGTACACATATTAAATTTGAGGTGTATGTGTGGCTTGCAAAATTTAGCACACTTGTCCGGCGCCTTTCTTAAACTTGGATTTTATTAATTGTACATTTTTGCGCGCATACAAATCATTGGTTACTATGTCCTCGTCGTGCAGATTGAATACCTATATACATAGAATAAGCTCAAATTGGGTTTTTATTCACTCATCGTTCTTGTAATGATCCCAAAACAGAAGAGACTATTCCGTTTTTGCGAACACCTTCTGTTATCTTCCTTTCACAGTGTAAATATTTGTTTATTTGTTTGTTTACTTTCATACCTTCTATGTGTTAGGGTTAAGTTAGGGCTAATGTGTTAAGTGCATTCAATAAATCCCGATAGCATATGAGCAGCCATGTTTCTTCCATGCCACATGGTCGCAAAGTTTCATAGGTGGCCACGAAGCATAACATAAGGCTTGCCTGCTAATAATGCAATGTCGCTCCTCGCAACAAGATGATGATAGAAATCCCTTGCTTTCATTTAAAATATCAGGATGTTTCAATTATTTTCTCTTTCTCACTCTCTTTCCTTCTCCTCTCTTATTTCTTTTTTCTTTCATTTACGTTCTCGTTTATGTGTATACTAGTTAATTCATTCCATATATCTATATTTTGGTATATGTATTAGATCAATGTATTAAAGTAAGTATGATGTGCAGGTAAATAGTTAGCTGACTTGAAGCCATTGAAGCCTCTGGCTCTACTTTCTGTATTTGTAACATAAATTATTATGAAATAAATTAAATTGAATTGAATTGATCATATTTATGAAAATCCTCAAGAAATATTAACGTTCGAAGACTAAAAGTTTAAGTGTGTAACTCTGAAAATTTTCTAACTTTGTGTTTCCTACGAAGATTTTAAACGAATAACATAACGACAGAGGAAAAGTATAGAACATAAACTTTAAACGTATAGAATGATAGGTACGTAAGTAAGAAAAGATCATACTTAATCATACAATATCGCTGATTTAGTTAACGGACGTCATTTTTGCGCTCTTTAAAATATCTTAATAACCTTCTTAAAATAATGTTTACTAGTCAACTAATCTGCTTGAGCCTCCGATCATGTTCGTCATTCATAGAGATCTGGTAAGAAGTTAGCATACATTGTATGCCAGGTGTAGCACGCTCTGCCTCAGTTAAAGCTACGGGTAATATGCATCCAAATCTTCTGTATGATCGTAGGGCAGTCTGCATCGGTCAATTTGAGACAATCAAGCAATCCGTCAGGCGAATACTCAATTTCTTACGCCTTCTTCTGTCTTCTTCGCTTGTCTTGTTTTGATTTTCTTTTACCTTTAGGCTTTTCCGCGAATGTTGATTGCTTAAGTCCTAAAACGGTTTCCGTCCTGTCATTTTGGCACAAAGTAGTATTGTTTGGAAGCTCATCAGAAAACGTTGACTTCAAGATTGATGATGATTTGCTTATATGGGAATCCGGTCTTGCCAATAATGGTGGCTGCAAGGAGAATATACAAACTAAATTTACTAATTATAGTATTTTTAAAAATTGCTTTATCATACTCTGGGAGGAAATTTTGCTCGGCTAACGGTTGCAAGGAGAATGGGCAAACTAAATTTACTAACTACTGTAGTTATTCGACATTGTTTTATGATACTCCGTAAGAAAAACGTACTTTTCTCCTAATAAAGAGGCTTCTTTTCTGACAAGCTTGGCACAGTGGTTTAATAAGTATTCTTTGTGAAACAAGCAAGCAAGCACACATCACACGTTGTTGCTGTATATAATATTTAGTTATCACCGGAGCGACACTTAAGAACTTGTGAACGGAGGTATAGCGCTAATCAGAGGAAGGCGTAAATCAGAAAAAGGAGGCCCGTAACGAGCAGCTACAGGGGGTATTAATTGGTTGATAGAAATTGAAAACTTCACTAGCATGTATGATAATGGTCCCTCGGGTATGCTAATGTGAAAGAACATCAATATTGAACAATTGGCCAACATCATTAAGGCCTTGATAGATAATAAAAATTGAATTGAAGTGTACTTCGGCAACATTAAAACAGGGAGAATGACCCCTACATGCCCTCCTCTCAAAGGTGTTGGTACTTTTAAATGGATTTTAAAGACGAAGAGGGCCTCTACAAAAAAAAGTATCTCAAAATTTTATCGTTGTAAATGAGTTGTAAGTATACATGTTCAATAAAATCAGCCAGCTTTTTTTTCTATTCTGTTAATCAACGTTTGAGATACTCGATGGCTGACTAAGACGCTTTTACAACTCCAGTAAGCAAAGCAGGGATAGTGCAACAATAATAGGGGGCGCCACCAATAAAACCATTTGTAAATTATGCGGCACTACTAAATTCAAGTAATATGATATGGTGAGTAAAGCCAAGAGATACATGGAAGTGCTTGTTGGATTTTTAAGACTTGTATATATCTGTAGTCGCCAGATTAGCACCCGATCCATACGATTGATGTGATCAGTGTATGGCGAAAACGTTTAGCAAAATGAATCCGTTACTCAACGCAATATTCAAGTATTGCATCACAAACCAACTTTTCATTTATGTAATATTTGGAAAGCAAGGGAATTTACCATTTCTCCCTCTGTGTAGCAGCAAGTTGACTGTTAAGTTAGTGACGGTTTGGTGAAGGTATGTTAAATAACAATTTGTATGCATATTGTTCTCTACGTGATGATTAAATAATTCTTTTTAATGTGAACGTTGCCATCAATGATCATCTTATTTTTTGTTTTCACTTCAAAACCTGCATTCACGTGAATCAAGTCAGTGGATCTCTTTAAATTTGTGACACTCATACAACAACCCTATTATAATTGAAAACGCTTTCGTCATCTTTTGATCATCGTTAAATAAAATAGATTAATGAAATCTTAAGAGATGTTAATAAAATCAACTCGTTGACCCTTTGTTGTTATAATAGTTCACACCTAATTTTACCATATGTTCCTCTTTTGTTTACGTGTGGATCTTTGTTGCTGTATTGTTTAAAATCTGATGTCATCCTCGTGAGAATAACTTGTTTACATCTTCTCCTCTCCCTCTACAGGCTCTTCGGCATAACACGTTTCCTTTCAAAGAGATGACCCCCGCTTCGGTGAGCTGTATATAGATGTACGCAATGAAGTCCTAATAGAACACTTAACGCGTATTCTCCCAAGGCGAAATTGGGGGAATAGAAACTTGGTGGATCGGTTGAAAAAATTGGATTGGTGCAAAGATGTTCATTTTCGTGTTGTCAACACTTTTTTGTTTTATGTAGCTCGATTGGTATGTTTAAATTGTATGTGGGCCGTCCCAGTCTCCATAACATTATGCATGTAAACTTTCTTTGCAAGACTGATGATAGAATTTAGACTTCGAATTAAGAGGGGTAGGGGGTTAGGCTTAGCTCTTGTTCCTGTTTATGTTGTTTGATCGAGGATCACTCACAAGTTGGTGAATTCATGTACTCACTCAACTGCCCTACAATCTCTAAATCAAAGTCCCTTGACAAGCAGTGAGCCTGATGTTGAAACCAACAATAAAAACAGTAAAACCACGAAACATGCTAACTTATAAATAAAAGGCAGCTGGGGTGCCCAAAAGCAGCTCGCCTCAATTTAGGCTAACGAACAGAGAAGGAAGATATGAGGCAAGCTCCAACGCCCAGTAGGACCGCCTCTCATGGATCATGGAAATAATCTGTCATCAATGAAAACAGATACTACATACATTCTTGCCAATAGAACGAGACGCGAATTCCCCCGTCCCCTTCTCCAACTTACAATATCTGCTCTCCGATCTGCAACCCCACTGCACCGACAATCACCAAATTTATTTTCTTTATTATCAAAACTCACTTATGCATCGTCCGGAATGCAGGAAATTAGTGAAAGAGGCACCATTGCTAATTAATTTCAAGTGGTGAACGATGACCTCTGAGTGTAAACTAGTGAAAATACTTTAGAACTTAAAAAGGTTTTCTTCTTTTCAGGGGGAAATATAGTATCAATGTATATGTTCTGGTTAATTAGAAAAATTAAAGCCTACACAGCAGTAGAGGGAAGTATACGAGCTCGCGTCAGATAGAGTAAAATTGTAACTCATGCAAAGAAATCTTTAAAATACCTTGACAGAAACTCCGTACCTAAGCCTAGTAATTCTCTGAATACAATAAAATCCAACCAGCTATACAGAGCACTCAAGCCTCTGAACATATCTCAACTGGCCTGAAATAGCTGCTCTTTGTACCCTCGCAGCATCCTTCCACGAGAAATTACCAGTTCATTATCATATAATCATAATATTTACATCAGAATTTGTATATCAGAATATATTTATATCAGAATATGTTTACAATTTACGCCTTTTCCAATAACACGAGTGACAGAAAAGGTGTCACTCTCGTGACTGTCATTTTCTGCGACGTGTTTTGGTCTCCTCGTTTCCTATAAATCCATCGTAAAAGCTTTCTCAGTTCATTCCATACGATTGATGTGATCAGTGTATGGCGAAAACGTTTAACCAAATGAATCCGTTGCTCAACGCAATATTTATATTTATATCAGTTGATATTAATCTAACCATTATGTATGAAAGTAATATTTGGTTTGACGTCCTTATTTTATACATCATAATAAAATTTCGAAAGTTCTCAAGCAGCTTTCGAAATATCTGATGTTGTTGCCTCTTGTAACAGTCTCAAACTGATAACAATTGCAGCCTCGTATCAGAGCACGTGTTACCAAGATTCGTTACATTGATTTGTGTACATTAATGGACGACAATTCCGGGACTTAAAATTGCTCGTGCAAATTAGAAATCTCGAGAATCGATAGTTAAGTTTGCTGGCAATGGATATGTATGACGGTTTCTATGGAATACAGACGTGCTGAGCTGTTTTTGGAACTACTGGTGTGACTGTTTTGGAAAAGGTACTGTTGTGTCTGCTTAAACAAGAAGTTAAATACTATAAAACAAGGTAAGCCCTATTATGTTTACTATTCTATTATTCTCTGTTTGCCCCTTTCTTTATTTTAAAGTATTAGAAGTATGCAAATGATTTTTGTTAGAGAGTCACATGTTATGCCTGAACACAGTGAAATGTCTTCAATACACTGGTGTGACTCCTTAGGCAAGAGCTTTGTTTTGTCTTCTGGTTGGGAGATTGTATTATATATAAAGGCATGCACGATGTTGTTTACTGTTCCATTCTTCTTTGTTTCCATTCTTTTTGTATTTTAGGACAAGAATTGTTTAAACATTTCTTTACATATTTACTGTCGTTTGAATGAACTCGCATTCATCGACAGACTACGCGATATGTACAAATATATTGCGATCTTGACAACTTTATAAAAACAAACTTGCAACCGCAATTATTAAACAAAAATTTCTTAAGTGGACAGTACAATGTGGACGTTCTTTTCATGAAGCTAGCTCTTCATTAATCACTCTTAATATCTTCAGTATGATGAAAAACACTCTTATGTGGTATATGCTAAGAGATTGTTTTATTATGGGCCGATATTTCTTTCATTACAGACGACAAATTAGTTTTTCTTTAGTGACACTGATGCGAGCCAACTCTCCACAATGAATGCATTTGGCACCTTAGGCTATACATTTCTTGTATACCTAAACAGTCTCAACAGCAAAAAGATCTGGAATTTCAAAACAAAGTTTTTTTCAAGCATTAAGAAAATCCTCCAAAAAGGGGATAGTATAGGATAAACAAGTTATCGCTCAAGTTAAACAATTTTTAATTACAACAAGTTTTAAATTCATGTTGCCGCCTTTTCCGTTTATTTGTAAATCGTAGACGCACTATTTTAATCTCTGTAATATTATAGATATATTCCTTTCTTTACAAGTCGAATTACAATAGAATTTAGACTTAAAATTGAGGGAGGAATTTTGCTTTTACGCTTATCCCTTATTGCTGGCTCTACAGGAATCACTCACCAGTTGGTGAACTCATTGTACTCACTCAACGTTTGGGTTTACTGTTTATATATTTATAATAGATAAGAATTTATATTTAACGTTGGCTTTCTGTATATTAGTCAGTAGTTTCCGTAAAAGATAAGCAAATTCTGGGGATTGTTTAAACATGAGACTACGGGAGAGACCAAACAATAACGAAAAGATTTTAAGTATGCAGTAGACAATTACCTCTGTGCTCCCTCTCTTTCCAGCATCGTCGGTCACTCTTACCTGATAGCATAATTTTAAGATGTATAACTAGTAGATCTTATAGTTACATTTTTCTTGTTTCATGAACTTTTGCAGCAAAATTACCATATCTTACCATAGTTTTGGTTAATTTTGCCTTAAGTTACAACACACTCCTTCACAGAAGAAAAACAAGGGGTCAACGTTTTTTTAATGGCACTGGTTGATATAAGAGTAGGCCATTCTGTGAGTTTGCTTGTTATCCTAAGAAATTTGCAATAATCATGAACGTTTACTAGGCCTAATCTTTTCTTCTGATTGCCACAAATGAGATAAATAGACCTATATGCTCCTGCTTCTACACATACAAGGCATTTGCCTGTCAAACTCAGTAAATGTATAATTTGAAAGCCAGGCATCATGTGGTGCACTATCATTGGCTAAAGTGTGATATATGGCGAAGGGTATAAAATTATACTTTTTTCCATAACATTTTGATATTTTAATGGTCAAATATTAACATGCCAATATGATGCCATGGTCTTGCTGCCACTCTTTTCTATTTTGTTTAGAGGGAGTACTGCTGAAAGGTGGGGGGAGGGGGGCTGGACTGGGCTTACTAACATATTTAAATGCTAATCAGAGATCTTAGATTGAGAGATGGACAACCTGTTTTAATTTAGATTTTAAAAATATAGTCTAGAATTGTAGTAAAAGTAATGTTATAAGTATTTTAAAATGGTAAAACATGACATTATAGAAATATTTCATAATCTCTGTACGACATGGCCTCTATGATAAAGAACCCAGATCTTAAAACCTTTTAAAATAAGATTGCATTGTAAAGAAGTGGTATTTCCCCCTCCCCAAATATTATAGCTCAATTTAATAAAATGCGGATACAAGGATTGGCAGATCATTTCAAATCCAAGCAGATTAAATAGGCTCATCCATTTTTCAGATAATAAAAAGGGAATCAAGTATCCCTAAATGCTTCTTTTGTCAACATCCATATTTAGACATACATAACAATTAGTGTCTGAAGCATGTGATAGGGAAATTCCTACCACTGATAGCCATAAACTCATAATGCAAGCCCTCTTAAAACATATCATACATTTGAATGAATTAAACCAAGAAATTGCCATCTGAGCACTTTTATTATGGTGACCCTAGGTTGGACCTTAGGTAGCAGTACCACATATAACTCCACTTGCATACCATTCAAGCGCCACTGTTTTGTTGTTCATCCCCTTTTTAATATCTCTTTACAATAAAGCATCATCAAAATGAACAAGGGTACCAAATCAATAAAGATGAAGCATTCTATAGCAAACACCATCAGTTCCAATAAGTCTTATTTAGAAAAGTTTGGTGTCAGAGAAGATTACAAAATACTTCAATGTACTTTCAGTCTCACAAAATATTGTGAATATGTAAATGTATACTTTAGCCAAAAAGTGGGGTATGGTCCTCCCTGCACCCTGTCATTGAAACCTCTAGTACTGTAAAAGAACATTTAAGTATGTCAGGCCCGCAGCCAGGGTTTAACTTTGAAGGGGCTATTCTGGTGGGGTTTCTTCGGGGGGCTGCTTGGTGGCGTTTCTTCAGGGGGGAGCTGCTATTGCTACTGCCCAAGGAAAGCATATTGACATTTGGATATTGTCAGGAGAACGTGAAAGGGTCAATGGTAGATTTAGAGTGGCTTACTCTCCCCATGGCTATGGTTCTGAAGTATGGTGTATGTAAGTAGATGATTACTTTTCAAAGGCACATGCGACAACAATGAAGATTTGTTTCTTTGCACTTTTATCACTTCGTTTCATAAAATAAGAGTTTATCAGAGATAGATGAGCCAGGTGGAAAACGTAATCTTAAGATGTTAAAACCCAGCATATAGGTCGCAAAGGAGCCATGCTGCTAACCAAATAAAATACAAACAATTAATTAAAAAATTAAAATTAAAAAAAGAGAGAGGAAAATAAAGATTAAAAGTTAAATTAAAAGATAAAATAAGAAAAGTTAAAATAAGAGAATAAGAGAAAAATAAAATATTTACACCAGTTTTTATAGCAGAGACACTTATCTTGAGCTAGAGTGATACATAAGTTATATTTCTTTATGCTTATGGGTAATAGAAGCATGGTTCAAAAAAATGTGTGATTGCCGTAGATACATTTTGCTTTGTTTCAGAAACCGAAATTTTCGGAAGACTTATACAGACAGATCAACAGACATTTATAGTTTGGGCTAATACATCAACATCATTCTGTCTCCACTATAAAAAAACATTACTTCTTACCTTACACCTATGAATTAGGCAACTTGACAGAAAACAATTAGTCAAATAATTTACCTGCTTTTGAGGAATTTACTGAACCCATTACCTTATTATGAACACATATAATCAGCAATAAAGATGTAGGACAGGTGAGAGTCTGAGAAAACTTCAAAAAGAAAAAATCAAAAGTACGACAAAGGTTACATCTGCAGGACGGCTACAAGAATGATTTAATGTGTCTTTCGTGAACTAATTAAAATCACGTCCGCAGCCAGGGTTAGAAATTTGGAATGCCTATTCTGAACTTGGAAGAAGGGAAGGGTGGACTACTTTATATTTTAAGCGGGATGGCATTGCAACTACAACTAAGGAGAGCGATTGATGTCAAACTTTGGCAGGAGAATTTGGACGGCAGGTGGTAAATATATAGGGCAAAGCTCCTCCATGGTTCCCCTGTGGCTACGAGGCTGATAAAATCTAACTAAAACTATTTTAGCCATTTACACCTTTTCAATAACACTAGTGGCAGAAAAATGGTTGCTCTCGTAACTGCTACTTTTTACGACGTGTTTTGGTCTTCTCGTTTCCTATATATTCATCGTAAAAAGCTTTGTCGCTCCACTCCATAAGATTGCTGTGATCAGTGTATGGCAATAACGTTTAGCTGAATGAATCCGTTTCTCAACGTAACATTTAAATTTTGTATCTCTAACCAACTTTTTAAGTAACTAAAAGTAGGGGTGATTGGAGACAGGAGCGTGACCAGCAATTTAAACCTGGGGAGGCGACAAAAATTGGTAAGTTTAAATTATCAAATTTTTCAAACTTGAAACCATTATTGCGAATCCTATTAATGGACCATGTAACGCCCAAAGTTAAATTGAAAAGGAAAAGTACATATTCAATTAATTTTACCATTAGCATGGCTTTAGATACATTGGCATACAGCAAAGTTTTACTTTGAATTTGGATAACTTGGAAGATCAAACTTTTGAAGTCCTGGCGGGAACTGATACTGGCGTGTGTTGACGATGATACAGGATGAAAAGCTCAATTGTGAAAACGTAGGACCACGAGGAATCGAAACCCGTCCTTCAGTGTTGCAACGTAATGTGCTAGCCATTACACTATGCTCCCTTGCCATTGAGATTCAGAAGTTTTTTGATTATAGAATAGAAACGTTTTGATTGACGTCACTACACAGCCCCCCTGCTAGAGGTGAAGACATGAGGCTCGATTGTTGTGTTGTCTCTGTTAGCTAACCCGACTCCCGTGAAGTGCGAGTTGAATTGGGATGTTGGTGTCGTATGTTTGGGAGAAAGAGTGTGTGTATTGCTGAGGCGATGCTGGGCGCTGTAGGCTGAGGAGCGTGTTCAGATTTTGGGTTACCATTTGATACTTGAGACTTTTTAACTACAATTAGAGTATTCTAAAAGAATGAAGGGGAAGGGAGATAGCAAAGAATTAAATAATCTGGTTGATCATTAGAAATCGTCTTTAGAGCAAGTAATAGGCCTATATTAGATGCGCGTAGGGTGTATTCTTCAAAGGGCTTCTGAAAAAAAGATAGAAGCAATTAAACGTTGATGAATTATATATGTATGAACTATTGAAACAAAAGTCGAAACTACTAACCAATTAAAAATTCTACTTTAAACATATTCTTCATGGTACAAAACTTGAAAATAGACGATGAAAGCGGACAAATTGCAGTTTCATTTTTCGATCGAAGCTTTTCGGTCGTCTCTTTTCAAGATCATTCGCCAACATACTTACATCAACAAAGGAGAATCTTTATACAATTCAGCAAAAACCTTGAAAATGAGCGTGCGTATTTCCAGTATAAAATGGAATGAGGTTAAATAAAATTGTAAAGCTTAGAAATTGAAGTTAAATCGTTTATAATAGTCACCGTCTCAAGAACCCTAAGATGCAAAGCTGATTTTGCGTTGAATAAGATTTTCAAACAAATGGACACCAATAGTCGAACTGATCTGCCTACAAGAAGCAGTCGCCTACAAGGGTGCAGTTGAGCCTATTTGTTCCTTACATTGTCTTACTTCCGAAGGATTTTATTTAAGGCAAGATCATCTTTGTATCTTAGGGTTCGTAAGGCAGCCACTATTAAATTGCGGAACCGCTCTTTATGCAAGCAAAAAGATTTTGTTTTAAAACGTGACCGCTTTTATCGTCTATTTTCAAGTTCTACTTTAATATTTTCTTCCATAAATTATTAGAAATATGTAATATATGCAGCATACTAATTGCTAGACGAGTGTCATAGCGTTATTTATAAACTTTTAATAAAAAATTTGAGAATAAACCTCTCTAATATTCTTGGAGCATGATTCCTTTTCCTCGTCTCCTGCGCCCCTGTATTTGAAGAAAAAGATATTACGATTCCCCAAGACAATATAAATTGCTGATTCCGACATGGAAGATTATCGAGGAATAGATTATTACAATCTGCTCTTCCAGCCTATTGTTTACTTGCCTCCGATTGGTTGATCAGGAGCTAATGACTACATGAATACATCTTGTCAATCAGACAACATCAACCGGCAAATAAAGCTGCTAGATGGAATACGTTTAGTGCAAAATTTATTGGGTCCTTTAAGCTCAAAATTTTTTTTGAGAGAATCGTGGTTAAATCTTTGTACTTTATACATGTAACCTGTGTTCGGTAAATGATAGCTACTCTGTTCGACAAGACATTTCCTGAAAAGTTTCAGAATTCGGGAATAATATCTCATAAAACGATACCAGTAAAGAAATGATCCAGATGCGGACGTTATTAGTGTCGTGAATCTTACATCATCCACAGCAATATGATGTAATGATTGCACGATAGGGATTTCCCCCTCTCAATCTATTCCTAGCCACTATGTAATTTTATTTTATTCAACGTATAAAAATACTTGATGTTGTAAATCCTCAACACACACTTTCACTACGACTCCCACAACAAGCTGTTAGTAGTAATTTTGGTCTATGCTAATTTTGCTACGAGACGATAACAGTCTTGCTGCTACTATTGCGTATCGAAGTCTTATAGGTTATGCACAACACATCAACCACGTAACCTATATTAGAGCAGCTTCTTAATTATCACAGACCAGGGTTAGCGGGGGGCTTGTTTAGAAAGGCTTGAATTGAAATCATAGGCGCACCGCCACGGCTACGCCTCCCCCCCAGTTTGTTAACACTTTATATTTTTTCGGCCCAAAAATTTTTTCGGGCCCTTTTATAATTCCTTAATAAGAAATAAAAATGAAATAATTTTAAGTCCTACCAGCCCTCTGAATTAGCACCGACATTCCTGCCGAACTGAAGTGCTTTTAGTCTATTTATGTAATTACTCTATGGTTGCGCCTATGACTGAAATGAACTAATGCAACATAGAGCACGACACAACTTTGTCAATGGATCGAGATAAATGGAGACCAATATTCGTGTGAGCAACCGCAGCATCGTTTCTGCAATGGGGTGCTGCTTAGCATCGATCACTTGAAAAGCGTGCACGTTCAGTTGCTGTAAGGCCAACCAATGGAATGATAATGATTGTAGCTTGAAGTTCAGTGCTACACATATACATACAATTTTTCAAATATTACGGGACTAAATTACTCATTGATATGTCAGCTCAGCAGCTAACGCAACCAGTGATATCCATGATTTCAAAGTTTGGACGATTTTGGGTTAACTCGCCGCAGAAGTGGAGCTTACTTGTTCGTCATAGTTCTCGAGCTACTTTGAGGCCATCTCTAATTAATCGAAAGTTGTGTCATAGCATCGCTATTTCGCAGGAAACGAAAAATGAGGTAGTGGTTAAGTCTGACGACGAGGGAAAATCCAGTCAAACTGATGCAAGGATAGCTGCTCTTGGAAAATGCGTTGCAGAGCGGATGCTTGTTGAAAATATTCTAGTATATGTACCCACAATAGAAGTAACGGACATCATAGGCTTAGTCGATGCCATGATATACATGAAATCACGGGAATTAAAGGATAGTGGATCTTTACTAGAATTTTTAACAAAACTTGGTTCCCGCCATACAGATGGAACGGATACAGAGAGCCTTAGCGCAACTATTAGTGAAACATTCAATAACTACTTAACAGATGCTAAAATGCCCATGTTGTTAAAACTAGCACACCCAAAGTATATTCTTATGGACATAATAGCTAAAACTGATCCCACTGTACATATTAAAACAGCAGTCGTCAAAAAGAAAAGCCATGGTATTGTTGTTGGGCTGTATGTTGATGAAAATTTGGTAGCAGAGGCAGAAGGTGATAGTTTTGTATCTGCTGAAAGGGACGCATGTCGTGATTACCTTCTGTCGCATTATAAAGATCAGGTTGAAAATACCGACCTAGCTGCCAAGGAGGAACTTTGTTTGGAAGAAGAAATCCATTTAAGAGATAGCCCTTATCAAAGAAAAGTCGAACTTGTTAAGGAAGAAGGTGATAATTATGGATTTTATATAAGGGGTGGAGAGCAGGAAGAGTTATCTAATGTCAAATATAGGAAATTTTATTACTATACACCTCCATACATTAACAAAATTGATGCTGGAAGCTCTGCACAGAAATCTGGTAAACTGCATGTAGGTGATGTAATTTTGGCAGTTGATGACTTCACTACCAAAGGTATGTCCCATCAAAGACTAGTCAAACTCATACAAAGTAGAAAAACTACACTGAACTTAACAGTTGTATTAAATCCTGATGTCAGGCTAATAGACTATTTAAGACAAAAGGAGAAGGAGCGAGGTATGAAGAAAATGAAAGCTGATGTATCTGCAGAGAAATGGAGAGAGTGGCATCTGGCGCAGGCTGAAAAGGATCCTTTGAAGTACCTCAAGTTTATCAAGGAACTTGAAAGCAGCAAGAGTCAGTCCTGATTAAAGGATTGCCATGATATAGAGTGCTAAATGTTTTCCATATTGAAATACCATTGCATTATATAATTTTTATTTTTGACAAGCTCTTGGTGTACATCAAAGATCAGTTATTACCTAGGCAACCTAAAACATCCAAGAGTGTTTTCTAATGAATTATATAACTATCTTTCCCCACATGTAATCACTACTTCAAGTTCAACATGGAATCTACTTCTTATATGATCAGTGAAGTTATGATATTTATGCTATGCAGTTGGTGTTTAGAGTTTCCTCCTAGAATTAAACATTCATAGTTATGTAAAATAAATTTCTCTAGTGCTAATTTGTTCAGTAATATTAAGAACCCCTCTTTCAAAGTGCAGCTGTAATTATGCAAACCATGGTGATTCCTTATATATATGACTGATAGTGTTTTTTCTGTATTGATGAATGCTTTCAATACTATGTTGTTTATCCATAAATTCTTATCAGGCAACACTCGGCCTAAGTCTGTAAGAAATATAAGTTACACAGTTTGTGGACAGCCTAAAGAATGCCCCTCTGCTTGTAACATAAGTGCCGCTGTTTTTTGCTTGCTAAGTTTGATCAACTCATTTTAATAAACTCATAGGCTTGGAAATGTCTTAAGTTATTACCCAAGGAGCAGTACCTCTCGCCATGGTAGGTTTTAAACCTTCTTTACTAATGTATTTGTAGGTAATTGTTGTGAAACTGAACAAGATTGCATAGTGACTTGCCATTCCTTTGCCCAAGACGGAAAACAGTTTTACTTCTTGTTTTGCAAAATTTGAAGAATGTTTATTTCAGATTTATGATAATACAACTAAACCCGGCATGTAGTACATGGTCCTTGTACCCACTCATTGCAACATTAACTTTGTGGTATGTCATGAGTTAAAAATGAGTTATAAGGATTTGCTAGCTTGTGGTATGGTGGAAAGATGATAAAGAAGAAAATGACCATGCAGGGAAGAATTAAATCTTAATCCTTAAATCTATGTAGTCAAACATCTGAAAACTGCATACACCCCCCTTCATTTGTACAGCATCACAGATTTATGATCCTCCATATTACCATTTCTTTAAACTATCAGCCACCCCATGTGTATCAAACCGTTAGATTTTCTTACTTTGAATCTAAAGCTGATAAAATTATAGATGATTGCTTGTTCACAAAAATTGAATATAAAATACGACTCAAACACGAATAATGGGACCGTATGCCAGAAAACAATTTCAGAAACAGCATTAAGTTGTTTATTATGAAGACGTTGCCCCTAATTTAATACTACTATGTCTACCAACGCCTTTGTGAGGAAGATGAAAACGAGCATTCGGCCCTCTCCCTCTCACTTTGTGTCCGCCATTAATCCTACTTGACTATCATAACACAATTCACAGGTCTCCTGATCACGAGCATGAGTGCAAGAACAACAATTTCTCTACATATCGTTTGCACATACGAGTGTTTTCAACAAATTTCCTTGAATGTGTCAGGGAGATCTTGTCCATTCTATCTTTTTGGAAAGTTTGGGGCGATCATCCATGCAACGTTGTGGTGATTCTCGGTAAATATTTTCTTACTCGCTTTACGCCTTGGTGCCATTTCGCAACGTTTAAAGAATGCCTTTTTTCCACTACGTAAACGTCCAATACTGGACACTGGACCAAAAAAACCATGTTAGTCACCAGACCTTGCAGCTTCCTAACTTCGATTGCGAGTGGGCTTAGTGAGAAGGGGCTCATGATAAAAATAAAAAATACAACAGAACGAAGTCTCTACCATCCGCTGTATTTACGTGAATAGAAGGAGTGTCAGGGGTGCGCTTCGTTAAGTTAGATACCTTAATACGTTATTTCTTACCTTAAGTCCTTCAGCAGCGCATTGCTCTTGTGAGAGGTACAGTGGTTGCCATGTAACTCCTCTGTTAAACGTTATCAAGGACTGAATTGTTTGATCTGTAATGCGTAGGAAAAGACTCTAATCATGATTTATACTGCAAATTGGATGTAATCCCAAAATTTAGAACAGGGTTATCTAATGGAAAACTCAGTTGGGTTGGATTGAAAAATTGAGACCTTATGCCGGGCCATGGGATTTTGACGGCCAATATGTAGACGGTAACGCCAAATTTAAACCAACACGGATAAATATCAATGACAAGCATGGAATAGAAAGGCCATTAGAAGTAGCACCTTGCTAATTCATTTTCACCATTAGGCCTTCATGACAACACAGAGGAGTCAGTCTCGTAAAATGTGTTTTTCTCTCCTTTTTTTGGCTCTAACACGAGTTGGGTCACTCGGGTACTTAATCTAGGTCGCATGTGAACTTCGGACTGATGCTTGAATGAACCTGATCTAGAGAGTGCAAGGCTGAGAGAGAAAAACTTGTTTTGGCCGTACAAAGGAGCTACCTGGTCATATAAAAGGTGGATACAATTGGTAAAAAAATTTCCATGGATCTTAAAAGGGCCTAGTCACATTTGGGTATGACCGGTACCTTATCTTTAATAGTTTAAAGTTCTTTTTAAACTAGGTATCATGCCCAAATGGTCAACGGAAGCCTCGTTCCTATACATAAAAAGCAGATAGGAGGCTCAATAGTTAAGAAACACAAAGTGAGATGCGTAAATCAGAGGCTTCGGATTTATTGTCAAATATATTCAGTGTAGATGAGATTCTGCGTTGGGGCAGGTTACGGTGGTTTGGCCATCTTGAGCGCATGGATCAGCATGTTTGGCCCAGAAAGACTGGAAGCTTTGCGGTCCCTGGCCCTTATCTAAGAGATCGTCCGCGGAAAAGATGGCTAGACTAAGTCAAAGAAGACCTCAAACGCACCACTCTAAAGAATGAACAAGCGACGGATCGTGATTGGTGGCGCGAAAACATTGGACCTGACTTACAACATAATAAAACTTTTAACCCTCGGCTATGGGGAAGAAGGGAAGGAAAAACGCGAGTAAGTAGATAAACTACTTAGCCCAGTTCGTGCCCCCCTCCCCCCCTAATAACTAGTCATGGTTATTTTGTGTAGTACTAGATAGTTTAAATTGTTGCACAAATAAAGTGATTCTGACGACAGATAATTCAAGAAAATCTCCTTGGTGGTGAGCCTTGGCCAGTAGGGTTTAGAATGTTGAAATTTTACTCGTTTCTGTTATAAAGTATGAGAAAAAATGTTGGAATCTGATGTTGATCTTTGATATCACACCTTGTGATGAAAACTGAATGTTGAAATGGAGGTCATATACTTTATCGCAATATGTGAAATTATGCAATGGTAAGTCCACAAGAATTGCCACTTTCAAATTTAAGTTAATTTAGGGGGTGGTGAAAGTCAAACAACAGAGCATAAGAAACTTCTAAGGTACTTTTGCTTAAATACAAGCATCACAGGACTAGAAGTTGAAGGGAAAACAACTAATTTGAGATTTTGATAAGGGAACCGTTTTAAGGAAGAAAGAAAGGTCTAACAGACAAAAACTGTGCTTCGGGATTCCCTGCATCTACATTCTGTTATCACCAACCTCTTCCTAACATGGGAAAATCGACCAGTTTTGATCTGTTCATCAGAACACTTACCAAAACAGTGATTATAGCAATCTGACCTAATAATGAAATAAATTCAATTGTCATCAAGAGATTATATGCTTTTCGAATTATAGCAAGAATCATGAATAC
The DNA here is from genome assembly GCA_010016025.2 of Alatinidae sp. Z8VKAUB7J3. Taxonomy (NCBI): domain Eukaryota; kingdom Metazoa; phylum Cnidaria; class Cubozoa; order Carybdeida; family Alatinidae; species Alatinidae sp. Z8VKAUB7J3. The sequence continues at coordinate 139,177,777 of JAAAKM020006971.1, read as the reverse complement.
AAGATGACCGAGTGGGTACTTACTCCATAAAACTTCATAACTCACCGTTTGTATTCAACTGATGGGTAATAAAAACACCGCGCATGGATTCCACTTTGTAGAAATCTGTTATTCCGTCATTTGTATACTAGAGGTAAAATATGACATGTTCATGTTACCATTGGTAATACAGTACTAAAGTGTGACGTCACGATTAAATGAATATCAGAAATTTGAAACACATGTTTGACTCATTGCATTCTTCGTGTTGAGATAGACAACCTGTCTAAATTTGAGAACCATACCTTTAGTAATCGATGAGATGTGCCCTTTCAAACTTTCAATCATGCCTATTAAAACCTTGTTAAATGAACCCAGTTCAAAACTTTATGAACTGAGCACAATTAACAGAGTTTCCTTAAGGACGTTTGCAAATTCAAGCAGCCGTTTCTCACAGTTAATAAGAGATATGAACGCGATAACTTGTATAGAGGGATTTGGTGGCAGGATTAATACTGTGATGTAGTTATAATTGCGATTCCTCGAAAAACTTTTTTTGTGTCGTCATCACTTTAGAACTCTGTACAGTAACATAAAAACTAAAATATTTTGACTGCGATGAAGCAGTTTCACCCAGAAACTGAAAGGAACTAGCGTGCGTACATGGAAAATGGCAAACAGAAGTACTAGAATTATTTGCAATTAGCTCATAGCCTTCCATTCAATATTACAAAGGCTTGGTATTTCATGACAAGCGTCCGTCAGTTGGGGAGCACT
>JAAAKM020006971.1:139153391-139170275 GCA_010016025.2 Alatinidae sp. Z8VKAUB7J3 | reverse complement strand
CCTGGGATGTATCTTCTTCCCCATTGTCACTGTGTACAATCTTTACTTTTTGACGTGTTTCATTCTCAACCAATTTAACATACTGTATGAATTAAGAGAGCAGTTGGTGCCTTTGAGAAAATAAACCTTAGCATGTTGTGAAAATTTGTTGATAAAGCTTGGCACTTATTTACTAACACTGACTGATAGGTGTTCATCCGTCCACATACTTCACTGTGGATCAGTTCAAGAACTTGTGAACGTATACTTAAGCTTGAATTTTGAAGTATATAATGCATGATGCATTTCCGCAATGCAGAAGCTTTGCTCTTTGTTCATGTCCTGCCTGGGCAACAATTAAACACTGTCAACACGTAAGTGCTTCGATGCCAGCATTCAAGTGAATGCTGTTTATTTGAATGTGGCAACTTTCATTGAACCCATAGTATATATACAATGTACACAATCAGTTTAAGGACAACAGACAGATCATTAGATGCCTTTTTTCATCCTTAATAGCAATACATTTCTCATTATCAAAATAAACAGTTGCTCCCATGTTCATCATTGCAGAAATGAAAAATAAATTCTTTTGTAACTTTGACACAACAACATGATGTAAATCAAAATTTGTGACTTCCTAATTGTCATGAGTAGGTAACTTTTATATAGCCTACAATTACCTTACCTTCACTAAATATTGGCAAATACAGAAGTGCTATCCCCTAAAGATATTTTCCAGGGTTGATGAAATACTTTTAAATCAATCGTCAACTTTTTGCTATAAGTCATATTTTACCTATGCTCTATCTTCATGTGATTGAAAGGCTTGCTTAACTGATTCAGCTGCTGATGAGTGAGTAGATGTTTTGTAGCTTTCATTGATAAATTCCCATAGTTCACACTCCATAAGAACAAGTCTGATGCTATATTACCAGATTTGACAAAAAATTTTCTGTTGCTTGGCAACACACGGTTAACATTTGCCATTTGGATTGTGGCCTTTTGCTTATTGCTGCTTTGATTATATGTAAGAGTATTATATACTACTTTGTGTGTAACTGGGGGTCAATTTCATGTTGTACGTCATCCTGTACTGCAGTAGTAGTGTTCATACATAGTATTACTGTGAGAATAACAACTGAATTGTCTTCTAGGTATAGTGACATGTCACCAATATCACCTAACGGTACTTGTTGCTGATTTACAACAGCAATTGACTTTTCTTTATTGATATTTCCCAACCCTAAAATGGAAAAATACACCTAGTAAAAGTATCCCTAAAGAAAAAATCCCTAGGAAGAAATTTCGTAAAGAAGAAATCCACCATGGCAACATTCCCAAAGATACTATCCCCTAGTATCAAATCCCTAAAGGAAAAATCTACCATGGAAAAATACATTAAAAGACTAGGTGACACTCATGAAAAGCCTTTGCTTGTATGCATACTACATATTATTGTAGGAAATCAATGAGTCAGTGAATATCATCTATGATCAAATTTAAGATATATAACTTGTCTTTGTCATGTGATACAACATAACTTCAACATAACTGCAGTGAGATCAACAATAAGAGAAGATAGAATCTAGTGTGGTAGTAAAAAAATAAGAGGACTGGACCTAAATATTAGTAAAAATATATACTAAGTAAGACAATGGTAACAATAGCAGTATACCATCACATTTTCAATATGTTCAATAATAAAATGCTAACAATTATGCCAGTTGTTGCAAAATAATAATTGTTTTAGGGGCACTAAGTTAAGAATAACTGACAAGTTATTGCTCTATTGCCTAGATTCAACTGAATGTGATTAACATTAACAGAAGGCTTATAGCTTACATTGAAATCATGGCTCATGGTTGTAAGTTGGCAAGTTTTGGTTCTGTTCAACGGCAGCTGATACAAATAGCATGGAGGAAATTGTCATCTTCACCATTTGCCTAAAATTACACATGCAAGTATATGACCAGAAGTACTTCGTGGGGGCTGTTGTAATCATTGAGATAGGTCATGCATTTTTTGTGGTTACTGCTGTGAGATTAACTGATGGCCATTTGACACATTAACACAAGTACCAATATCTGTATAATATGCTGTATCAGTAGTATCACTGCAGCTAAACAGAGCTGAAACAGAAAGTGTTGCCACTTCATTTAGCCCTTGCATCCCCCTCCTAGTTTACCTCGACAAGTGTCTCACTTCATTGAAAGCTAGGAATGTTTAAGTGAGTTTACTTTAAAGGATGGGTAATGATACATTTTATGGAGTTATGACAGAACACTTGAAACTCTAGTGTTCTCTCATACCTGTCCTTCATTGTTGTTTCAGTTCTGAGATGAAATGTTCAGGAAACCGTTATATTCACGCTTCATGGCTGTCCCTTTATCTGAAAAAACAGAAAGTAATTGTGCACTTCCAATTGCTGTATCTATCACCTGCTCGTAACACCTTTCATTCTCACAACCCCGTCTTGCTTATAGAGTAAAATTATAGCTGCCTTCAACTTAAAGGTTAAGCTGGTTACATGGGCATCTGAGAACTACATCGAAATTAGACGTGTGAAAATATCCTTGGCGAGTACGAAACTTAGAGGATCGTTAAAATTTTTCGAGTACTGGACGTTCCTCGTCAGATGAGAATCAACGTCGTCTGATTTAGGTGATAACTGGTTGGAGAATTTGATCTCCACTCGATGAGAGAGCAGGATTAGTAACTTTTATATATTGTTACCCTTGACAGTTGCGGCTTCTACACGTATTTCTGTCTGAGGGGTCAGACTATGTATAGTGTAAAGTAAACTGAACTGGTTAAAGTGCAAAGCGTTCAGAAAGAAGAAACGAACAGAGTATGAACTGGTAATCCTAGAGGTGCAATTGCTGATAGACTTTGATATCAACTGACGGCTTTGACGCAGCAAAGGAGCAAACTCTTTACTTAACGAGTTCGTTGATACTAAAGATATTGTTGTGTAAATTTGTCGTTAATTTGTAGTAGGCGTTTGATGAAGGTTTCCAAGCAATTTGTAGTGATCGTATGAGCAAAACGTGTTGTCATATACTCTGAATCATGAGGTGATGCATCACACAGCGGGATGAACAATTTTGCATTCTTAAACGTTTGAGAACGATCCATCCTTCGCACCTAATCATCCTTCGTACAATTCAGTATGATATACGAATATACAAAGAAATCTATGTTCAAGGATACACAAGCCCAACAAAGACAATAAATAGTATTGTTTTTGCGTGACTCGGATCAAAGCATTTGGTAGAACACTAAACAAAAACAGCATTCTGCAGTAAAGATTATTATCACAGCTAACTTTCTAGGATTTTGTTTTAAAGTCCTGGAAAATGGGGAGCGCTACCCATCTGGATGTTAACGAAAGCTACATATCATTTCGAAGTGCGAGAGCTAGTTCAGTTAGGAGTTTAAATCTACAAGTACCACCTGTGGATCCACTTACTGGCAGAAAAAGCTTTCGTAATACTTTACGTATGAGATCATGGAGTTTAAAACGACAACGAAGTCTTGCTTCATATGTTTATAATATCGTTGTTCTTGGATCTGGAGGAGTTGGTAAAACTTCGATTGTCCAGCATTATGTCAAAGGATCGTTTCCAGAAAGACACGTTCAAACGTTAGCTGATGTCTATGAAAAGAATATACATCGAGTAAGTGAACAGGATGATTCAGTGTACTGCTTGAAAATATACGATACAGCTGGTACATTTTGTTTTCCAGCAATGACACGTCTGACCATCAAAAATGGAGATGGATTTTTCTTAATGTATAGCTTAGACGATAAAAACTCATTCGATCAGGTGAAACGACTACATGATGAGGTAATGGAAATCAAACGAAACAGTTTTGTACCGTTGTTGTTAGTTGCTAATAAAATAGACGTCCCTGATCGTAATAGACAAGTAACGAGACAAGAAGGGATGAAATTAGCGAAGGAATGGGGAGTAAACTTTGCAGAGATTTCTGCTAGAAATAAAGATAGCACCGAAGAGATATTTCAAATTTTGTTAGAGGAGTTTGATACAGCAATGGCTGATGCAGCCCAAGCACAAAATGGACGCTCAAGTTTTACAAATAATAATAATAGTCGTGGACGGAAACGATTAAACGACAAAAGAAAAAGTTGTAGTGTTATGTAAGGCTCTGGGAAATATATTGGATCTTGGTCAAGCCCTGCAGTCTGGTGTTATTATGCATAGAAACCGAAATGAGGAGACAAGATCACTGTCGAACGACATACAACATCGTGAAAGAACTTTGAGCATGGCTATTACATGATGAAAGTTCTTATAAAATAGCCTGGTCAGCTTTAATCTTTTCTTGAATAAAAGGTTTTGATTGCTTGTTTCTGGACTGAAAAGGATAGTTGTTCTTTTAGCGAGCAATCCAACCGCTTAGAATAGAATGATAACCCTCAACGCAGGAAGGATAAAGTAGTATTGATCAAAAGAAGTCAAATAAATCCATAAATCAACACTCCATATTTGAAATCGTTATACATAAAGAAAACAATTAAGTGGATTGACTTTTAAGCAGCCTGGGGATTAATATGTTGAGTTAAAAGTTATTTCTCCCTCTGTATTTTATTATCAGCTCATGAATTCTGTTGCGGAGGAAGAGATTAAGAGTCAGAAAACAAACTGAGTTTTACAGAGGTACTGTTGGGATCGCTTGTGAACAGAAAGCGTCCAGGACATCAGTTATCAGGTTTTCTGCCGTCTACATGTTTATAATATTGATACTAGCTACGAATGTATGAAGAGAGTAACCAGTCCTGATGGTTTTATAGATACCGCAATGGCCACAGGGTCAGTCTGTTTTATCATTCTGAAACCATCATCACCACAGTAGAAGCATTGCGACAGGATATTTCTATATCATTAAAGTGGATTTCCTATATTTAGGGAAATATACCATCCCTTGTGGGCTTAACCATATCTGGCACGACGAAACATATAATCTGCGGGAGCTTCGTCTTCCCTTTTTCCACTGTTTCATAGACAGGGAAATAACTGGGTGCCGCATGAGGGTATATTTATGTTTTGTAGGAGATGGTTCCTGTTAGAAATAGCGCCTAGCTACGGTAAGTACCTTTTGGAAGATAATGAGCATTATTGACAGTCGCCAACATTATCTCCGTCCATGACAGCAAAGAAATGGTACCACATCTAGGATCCAACAACTCAATTGGGCATTTGTTTAATATGCCATGAGAGGTATCTCCATGTTCTATAATATTGTGTCCAACATAAAACTAGAATGCTCTGGTTTATTCCTACTCCACGAAAATGATGACCTTTAATTTCTCCATTCCTGACAAATAACTTTTCAATAATGTTGAATAAAATATTTTTAAAAAGTATCTGGATCTGCTAATTTATGTATAGTTTCTGAAATGTGCGAAAAGAGTAAAAAGAGTCGGATGACTTAACTAATCTCTGTCTGTCTAATTTTTTAAAACCTGTTTCATAGCCCTCTTCATCGATCATAATCCAATCATTGAAGTAGCCATTTTTTTCTCAGTTATCAATGTAAATGATGCAATTGTTGTTTGACTTGTCTTTCTGTGCCCTTCCAAATCTGCTTTTCAGCAGTGATACCTTTTAGATGTACGTCTGCCTGCATGACCATTGACTTGATAGGTATAAATTTGTATGTGAAATGTTTCATTTGATAAGAACTGATTGCTTTTACTACTACTCTTACTATTATTTCTAATGATAATGGATAATGGTGATGATGATAATAATACTTTGTGTGACTAAGGTCTTTAAGGACTAAAAAACGAGAAATGTTTTTAGTTTAGTCATACCTGCCACTGATATTGATTTTCCTCTAACAAGAATAGGTAGTAAGAAAACCAAGGTACTGATTTGAGAGGCTACGATGATTCATACTGAGGAGTTCTTTTGTAGATATGCACAGCCTTTGAACTTGAAAATGTCTTATGTTTGTTGGGTTTTGAGGACACTCAATTTTTTTACTGTAACAAAATACTCAACAATACACAGCAATACTCAGAAATACATCAAGATAACCTAGCCTAAAGTGGAAGTAATTTGATTTTGGTAATGCGAAATTTAACGAGAATGTAAATAAGGCGTCACACAGATGTTTTGTAAGGTGAAGTTAAACTCAAACAAATCTTTTGGTATTTTTTATATTGTAAAATAAGCTCCCAGTTATTTACAATTTTTGGGGGGTGGGGGGGGGGTAGGGGTGATTTGGGGATTTAAATGCCTATCCGACTGAGCCACAGCAATCAACCAAACACCTAAGTGTAACTTCCAACATAATTTAAACAATGTCAACATTTACAGCAATAGAATAGTTGAGGTGATGTATCAATTAACCTAAGAGTTCCACTTTAAAGTAACCTTTACCAAAATGAGTCTTAGTGTTGTCCTAAACAATACTCTAGAGTATGTTTGATTTTATGAAGGGACTTTACATAGAGATGATTTTGATAAAACAGAGGCATATCTTGAGTATTTCTTCCATAGCAGTTGTTTTTTGCAAATGTTATTGTTTCGTTGCTATCATGCCACCAGGGTATAATATATATAGTTTCAACAGTACCAAAGGTTGTAAATTTACACAGCAAAGAAAAGAGAGAGATTTAATGACGTTCCTGTAACTTTGAGCCAGATTCTTGTAGTGAATTCCAATAACAGCACAATAATAACGTAAGTGTCTGTTGCTGTTCCTCAGCTTTGCTGTAGTTCATTTGTTTTCCACCTTAGCTTATGCAACTGGTCACTGTCGTGTTTGTCAGGCATTTCACATCTCTACAAATTGATATTACGATCAACATTGACTTCGTGACTCTAAAAATCTTTACCGCCATGTTATTGACAAAGTGAAGCTACAGGCGCATGCGTAATAGACTAGATGATGTTCAACACAGAGTGACAGTGCCGGATTTAATTGTTTAAGTGATGTAGGAGCGAGAGCAGTTACCAGGTGTAGACTCGTGTCAAGCAGGGCCGAATTAAGAGCAGGGGTCAATGTGCCTCACTTGGGCCAACAACCAAGAGGGAGCCTCCCACCAATAAAGCTAAAGAGTTTACGCTTTGACCTCGTGATGCATGACTGACCAAAAGTAGTAAACCAAGTTGTCTGCACACAATAATCGGCAGCCACTATTTACAACTCCAGGCATCCTAATTGAATCAAAAAATATAAACAAAAAGATTCTTCCTGTTATTGATCAGTTTATTGCTTTTTCGACCAACGGCTACAATCATCTAAGGATATGTTCAGCCAGTTCAGCTTTTTCGCCTAGATTCTAGAGGACCTGTCTTCAGATGAGACTTGGACAGCAGCACAGCAAATCGCGGGGTGTTATCAAGATGATTTTGACATTATATTTGTCGATGAACATTTGCCAATGTCCTCACAAACGAGCTTTCCTGTACACAATTATCGTAGAAATGATGTGCATTACACTTTCCTTAATATTATGATGTCTCTACATATATTCCTTTTTTGATTGTATCGAACTGCAGCTGCGAGCTCTTCTTCTCAATACTCAAATCAATTAATAACAGTTTATTAATATACACGGAGCAGAAACGAAATCTAGCTCGCGAAACCAATCTCATGGCTTCTTTACTTATCATTTGCTCAAAAATAACTCGATGACTAATTAGCCAACATTTAAACAATGTTTAAACAAAGCTGCCACCCTGAAAATGCCATCAATATTGTCATTTCTCGTCAGATTGCGAAGTTGCCTTCTACCTCAAGAGACGAGTTAGATATAACGCATGAGTTGGTATTCGGTGACATCATTATTGCCGTACAGAAATCACAAAAATTATCTGGACTGTAATGGTTATAACTCGATTCATACCATGGAATTAAGATGCTTATTTCTTTGCCATTTTACACAATTTCATGCAAAATTAGTAATCATAACTGAATTACTCCTTTGTACGAACAAATTCCATAAGTAAAACTCAGCTTCATTTCATGCTGTGTTTATGAATGGCATATTATACTAAATTGGATAGTCCCTATTCATTATTTTCTACCTTAAATTTTCCTATTGATATATAGTTTGATATTCTGTTGTGTATCCAATAGGAGGAGTTGGAAGGGGCCTTGCTTTCAAGCTGGTCCCAGGCCTCCCATTGGTTTAATCCAGTCCTTATCCAAACAAATTGCTACATCTTTTAGATTCATAAATACAAGGGTCCCTTTATTGCGTGAGTGAGTGAGTGAGTGAGTGAGTGAGTGAGTGAGTGAGTGAGTGAGTGAGTGAGTGAGTGAGTGAGTGAGTGATCGAGTGAGTGATCGAGTGAGTGGGTGAGTGGGTGAGTGAGTGAGTCCATACGTGAGTGAGTGAGTGAGAAACTAGGTGAACTAATGCATGTGGAAGTATAGTAATGAGAAGTAAATATATACTTACAAACTCGTTGATATGTCCAATAACAATACACGTCATATTTAACGCAACTTACCAACAGGATCGATGCCAAAGGCCGTGCATCAAGGTTGGGGTATTTGTGCACATCGCCAAGTTTCAACTTAACCAGTTTTAAAGCACTTAGAACATCCTTGGTCCACGTTATCAGAAATTCTTTATCGAAATCTGCTGTGAGGCGGTTATCCATTTTAGTGCCTACAGCTTCCATGTGCTCAATGCTAAGATTTAACTGCCAGAGGATAGAGGACCACAGGGAAACTAAATGCTGACGAGAGGTACAAGCGGCAAGATTTTTCGAGAGGTGGAGGGTACTGTAGAAGATGTTATCAAGCTGTAACAGATCCACGGATTTGGCAACAGTTTCTGCACACAACTCCTTCAAAAGACAGATAAAGTAAAACTTCATTTGTCAAAGTATATGGACAATAAATACACACTGGATATTTCATTTCAAAACTTCGTTGGCATGATCTGATCCCAAACCTAAACACCCTGAAATTCTATTCAACGGATGTCGTTTATTACGAACTACAAACTGAAACGAATTTTGTCAAGGGAAAGTATGCATTGCAGTCTGTCTATGGTAGCAATTGAATTATATTTCAACTGTAGGCAAGCTGGGAAAGGTACACAAATATTTAAAAACGCACAAATGATTATTTGCGGGAAAGGAGTATTTTTTAGCTTCTAACAATTATACATTTCTCCTCGGAGCACTGCTATGATCTCCAGCTGCGTCTGATTATTTCAAATACCCGTAAAAGTACGAGTTACTAATTCAAAAGGACGTTATTTTTTATGACATACTATGTGTCTGACACCTTTAGTGTTGATGCAAAAGCGTGTATATAGACTGCATAACACAGGTCACACGGCCAAAATTTTGGACAAAACTGTAGAGAATTTCCCAGTGAAATTGGAGTCAAAGAGTGAAAATACATCACACGGAACAAACACTTTCACTGCCGTAATTCGTTGCGCCTGCTCCTTTCCTTGGGATATTATGTGGCTCTGAAACATAGCTCTCTGGAACAACTGTTTTGAAAATGATCGGAGGGGTACTGTTGGAGAGACCCAAAATTCTCCACCAGTCTTGTCCACGGTTGTAGGTAAGGCGCAATGCGTCTTGTAACCATAAGCATGCGGTATATACCATCAGTACTTTTCATACTAGTTCTTTAAGAATTTCATCATTCTTGGCTTAAAGCTACTCGGCAATATCCAGTTTTTTCAACGTTAAATTAATTCTTCACCTAACCTCAATAAGTAAGAATGGGGTACAAAGTATCAGAACCTTTCGAACAAACACTTCCTAGGTGTATCTTGGGACAAACGTTTATCTACATATGCCAGTCAACATTTTACTAACGAGCCTAACTGAAACACCATAGTGGTCACAAAATTCAAATCTCCATTTCTTTTTGAATTGCATAAGTTGGCACATCTCTACGCCTACACCCTACAATCTCTTGGGATAAAAACACAGCAAAAATGCCTACGAAGAGGTGATTTTAAGTCCACACATACCTGTACATGACTATATTTCTTTCTTAACTCAATCAAATCCGTAACAGGTGTCTTCAATTGATCGAGTGATTCTATCTTCAATAGAAGCCATGCAACCAAAGTATCTACCCTGCTTTTGTAAGCAAGACTTGCAGCATCGTCTTCCTTTGTCACAGTCAAAGCTGACATTTGATCTGCTATCAGGGGTGTTTTTCCTCCATCTGCACCTGATCGAAACTCTAACGGCAAACTTTCGTCTAACGCCTTTTCCCGTAACTCTTCCCAATGGCGATTTAAATTGCCTAAATGGTATTTCACTAGATTTCGGATTTCACCGTCGTTTGCGTCTATAATTTGCTTTCCTAAAATATTGAGCGAGTCTACTTCCGACTGCTGGACACCAAGTCGACCAAACAAAACCTGAAAGGTGACCAAAGTGGACATTTTGATGATATGTCTCAGTCAGAAAAAACGAGGGCAACCCTTCCCGTATCTGGAATATAACTATAACCCTGAAAACTTACACGATACCTGATAAAAGGTGAAGAGCCCGGGATAACCGACTACTTACCCTGTGTTCAAGAGGTATCATATCATATCATACCATCGTGATGATTGTTTTAACTAGGGTAACAAAAATTGTTGCAATATTCACATGAAGTGCATGTCTAAGAAAATAAACTACATTTATCACGAGTATCCTATCTGAAAATTTAAATTGTTCGCAAAAACACAAAGTTAAAAGGAAACCGTATCAATGAATGAAACCATAGAGGCCTTTTCTACTTGTATAACATCTGAACATTTTTAAGGTACAAATGCGCCCATCTATCCAGAATGGTACGTCACTCTAACCTTTCTCCCACGATTCTCCACATTTCAGATCGCAGTATCAATCGCCTTCGTAAAGCACTGCATCTTACATAAGATCCTCTAACTAATCTACGAAACGACGAGATTCCATGCACGGAATACAGCCAACAACACTTTTAGTTGATGAGGCCAGAGAAGAAAACTGCATACCGATTGACGACTGGCAGTATCACACACAGATACAAATATCATTAGAAATACAATTTATACAATCTATGCAACACACGCTCTATTTCTAGAAGAATTAATCTCGCAAAGGTCGTACATCTCTCTTAGCATTGCCACATAATCTGCTTGGTTGGGTGCACTATTTGAAATATAGAGGGGGGGGGGTGCAAGCCTACACATCGAGTCTATTAATTGCTAGTATTTTAAGTCTGCTTAGGGTGACATCTCGAAGATTATACTAATAATCTTAAACAGTAAAGTTACAAATTATGCTAAAAGCTCACAGAACACAGAAAACCGACCACACACCAAGCAAAAAAGTGATCTGAAAAAGTTTGTGTGAGACAAATAACATTAACACTCCACAAAATAGCAAAAATCGTATTGCATTTAAAAGCTTTTTGTCTAACGCTGCGAGTACCAGATGCAACATGTTTTAAGTGCAAAGTAAGTTCTCAATTTTAAGCAGTGCTGAAAGTGAGGTAGCAAATGCTCTTACCATGAGTTGTGGCAATCCATCTTTTCCACGCGTATCTCCACCTGAGATGTCTTCAATAGAGGTATTGCTATTAGAAACCAACTGATCTACACTTTCCATTGAATTTAGGCACTTCTGTATTCTATCATAAAACTCTTGAACCCCTGCAGCAACAACTTCATGTGAACTGTCATCTATCAGGTCACTGATGTTCGTCAACGACAGATGACTATCATCAAACTCACCACTGCTTGTCCGCTGTCGAAGTGCAATCCGCTCCGCATTGATGTTATGCAGCATGAGACCGATACCCTCCACTGAATCACTCACACTCAAATCACCCGATTCTCTTCTTATGATGCTCCCTACGTCACCAAGATTTTCACCAGATTCATTAATAGATGGCCGACGCAGCGGGCTATCCTGAGAGGGCTGGGGAAGCCTTTCGTCAGGGGTTGATGTTGCTCGAGGAGTACATGGAGACGCAGTATCCCGATCTGAGACCGAGTATTCATCGCTAAATGAACTTATGGAGTCATCAAGGCTATTCCAAGTTTTGTTTGTGGTAGTTGAAGTATTTAAACCTGCTTTAGATTGGCCACCTGCAACGTCATTGTACAGTGGGACTGCTACTTTCGGGGTATGGAGTGATGAGTCGCGTGACGGAGAATGATCACGTGCTGGCCGCACTAGAGTCTCCTCGTCATCACAACTGTAGGTTCTATACTTTGTATCAGTTGAGTACGTTTGGGTAAGAGTAACATCATTTCCGCTACTGTCATTTGATGTTTGGAACCCTTCTGAGAGTGGAGGAAAACTTGTGTTACTTAGGTTTTGTCCTTTCTTGTCATCTGTCACGCGGAGCCCCATAGTACCCATAGGTGAGACTGGTGCAACTGGAGAATCCAAAAAGATATGTACGTACACTGGCTCAGCAAATATTGGTGGCACTACAATTTCTTCTAGAGTTTCTTTCAGTTTAAAGGGCCTCAATGCCCTGCCACCATCACCCACATGCATTGTTGCGGCACCTGGTGATTTACTTCCCAGTATAGGCACACCACTAGGGCTTGCATGTGCTGACTCCCTGTTGATACCTTTAGAGTAAGAGGTGTCCAATAAGTGTTCTTCGAAAGCACGATATTCGCAAACATCGGCCAAGGTCTCGTACACTTTGTGTACAACTTTGTCGCCAGCAGCTGATAGCTCTCTTGCATATTTGACAATTGATGAGTCCTGGTCAACCCTGGTGATGTCCCCTGTAACATTTGCTACCGAGAGAGTAGATAATGTTGGAGTCGTTTTATCATCACGATAATCCACACTATCTGGTCCAAATTTGTCCTTCAAGTTTTTGCTGTCGATCTTAGTTTCTGTCATATCCTTTTCATTGACAGGTATAAACTCTTTTAACTTCTTGACAGTGCTATCTTTTATTTCACGGCCATTCACTACATGTACGTCAAGTTTCGACTCTTCATTGTCTACAGTTTTTGCATCTAAGCCACCTATGTCTCGTTGCTGAGAAGAATCTTTTGGCAATATAGCATTGGTATCTGTCTTGCCTGATTGCGGCGGAATACCTTTAGCTGTCTTACTTGGCTGAACATCTAGGCTGTTGTCATTCCATTCTGTACGTTCAACTACTGGTATGGGGCACAGAGCGTCTACTACAATAACTGTCACCTCGCTTAAAGGTGCATCGATATATATTGAGCTGTCAAATGAACAGGAAGGAGCATTTGAAACATTCCGTTCATCATTCCGACGATCAAGACCATCCCACGCGGAGCTGAGTATTGAGTCAGTAGAGTCAAAAGTTTTGAGATAAAGTTGGAAATTCTGCTCATCATGCTTTATACCTGGAGAGGTACTATCACTTTTATCAATTACTTCCTTGCCGGGTGTAGACGAGTTATTATTTGAATTTGTAGTTCCAGAATACTCTTGCACCTGTAATGGGCTGATAGGTAAAGGGTCCAAAATAATGGTAGGCACTTCACTGATTTTAGCATCATCATACACGGTCCCAGCAACCCAGGACGAGTATTCTTTCTCCTTGCGAATATTCTCAATCGTTTTGGTTTCGTGGATAAGAGCTTGTAGGTGGGTTTCAACACCGACGCCTTTGCTAAAAGCAGCTACTTTGTCCTTAGATTCGTCTAATGGTTGTGGGATAACACTACTTCTTCTTTCATCATCTACATCATTCTCATCTACTTCTGATTGTATCTCTTTCGGAGGTGTTGTTTCTCCACCTGCATTGTCCTTTTCTTGCTGCGATGGAATATCATTGGGACGTTTTACTTTAGTATCTTTCCCAACTTCGTCTAATGGTGTTGGGCTAACACAAATTCTTGCTTTTTCATCTATCTCATCCTCATCTACTTCTGATCGTACCTCTTTCGGAGGTGTTGTTTTAGGATCTGCCTCGTCCTTTTCTGGTTGTGATAAAATATCATCGGGACGTTTTACATTAGTATCTTTCCCAACTTCGTCTAATGGTGTTGGACTAACACAAATTCTTGCTTTATCATCGATCTCATCCTCATCTACTTCTGATCGTACCTCTTTCGGAGGTGTTGTTTTAGGATCTGCATCGTCCTTTTCTGGTTGTGATAAAATATCATCGAGACGTTTTACTTTCGTATCTTTCCCAACTTTGTCTGATGGTGTTGGACTAACTGTACTTCTTCTTTCATCATCTATCTTATCCTCATCTACTTCTGACCGTAACTTTTTCGGAGGTGTTGTTTCTCCATCTGCATCGTCCTTTTCTTGCTGTGACGGAATATCATCGGGACGTTTTACTTTAACTTCAGTGTCAGCAGCGTGCAGTTGGCCTGCGGCCAGCAACAGGCAAAACGCCACCGCCAGTCCGCACTTTTTGAAGTGTGAATTTTTGCAGTGTGAAGAGGGCGTCACAATCTGTTTGGTTAGGCTGGACATAGGCGGCTCCTCGATCCGACGCGAATGCGTGTTAGTGCAAGTTATCAATTTCCGCAAGGATCTGCCCGGCGGAAGCTTCATCCGGCATGCGCCAGTCACCACGTGGAGACAAACTGACGCTGCCTACCTTGGGTCCCGGTGGCAAGGTGGTGCGTTTGAATTGTTGCGCCAGGAAACGCTGGAAGAACTGGCGCAGCCAGTGCTGGATCTCCGCAGCCGTGTACTGCGACGCATAGCTATGGCAAGCCAGATGAAAAATTTTGCTGGCGGACGCTCCATAGCGCAAAAAATGATAAAGAAAAAAATCGGTCAATTCATATGGGCCGACAATCGCTTCGGTGTGCTGGCTGATCTCACCGTCTTTGGGCGGAATCAGTTCCGGTGAGATGGGCGTCTGCAATACATCTTCCAGTACCAGCGCCAGGTTGCTTGTAGCGCGGTGCTGGGCATACCAACGAACCAGGTAAGCCATCATTGTTTTCGGTACGCTGGCGTTGACGTTATAACTGGCCATGTGGTCGGCGTTAAAAGTGCACCAGCCCAGCGCCAGCTCGGACAGGTCGCCGGTGCCCACCAGCAGGCCGCCGACCTTGTTGGCATAGTTGAATAAAATCTGCGTGCGCTCACGCGCCTGCGCATTTTCGAACACAATGTCATGTTCGCCGCTGTGTTTCAGGTCACGCAGATGTTGCTCAACGGCAGCGTGAATGGGAATCTCCTGCATGGGCACCGCTGCGGCGGTGGTCAGCCGGTGAGCGTTGTTGTTGGTCATGTCAGTAGTACCGGGCCCGGGCAGAGTGAGCGCGGACAGGTGCCCGGGGGTCAAAGCAAGCTTCTCCATGGCGTCCAGGCAAACTAAGAAAGCCAGGGTTGAGTCCAGGCCTCCCGACAGCCCGATGACCAATTGCTCGGTACCGGCGCTGAGCATGCGCCGCGCCAGCCCGGTGGCCTGAATCTGCAGTATTTCCTGCGCTCGTGCATCAAATTCGGCTTCGTCGTC
The DNA here is from genome assembly GCA_010016025.2 of Alatinidae sp. Z8VKAUB7J3. NCBI lineage: Eukaryota > Metazoa > Cnidaria > Cubozoa > Carybdeida > Alatinidae > Alatinidae sp. Z8VKAUB7J3. Next base: position 139,154,861 of record JAAAKM020006971.1, on the reverse strand, counting down.
AGGTACAAACGGATGGCTGGGAATGTTGCGCAACAGGTTGTTCAGTGGCTGGGACGTGGTGGTGATATTCTGCTGACGAAAAGGTGTGGGCCGGGGCGCTCCGGCGAACGTAGTGTTCTGCGCGCGGTCGTGTTGCAGTCTACGCAGGTCTATGTCGGCAACAACCTGGCTGCCGTGCAAACTGAAGCGTTCGGTTTCAGCAATGAACTGGCCGTTTTCATAGACCATACAATGGCCGCCGAAGACCACGTCTTTGCTCGACTCGGTGCTGCCGGCGCTGGCGTATAAGTAGGCGCATATATTTTTTGCACTGGCCATCCGCACCAGTTCGCGGCGGTAGTCCGCCTTGGCAATCAGTTCGTTGCTGGCTGACAGATTGGCAATAATATTTGCCCCCGCCAGGCAAGCGTGGGTGCTCGGCGCCACGGGTGCCCACAGGTCTTCACAGATTTCGATGCCGACAATCAGGTCCTGCAGTTTGAACAACTGATCAGTGCGAATATCAAACTGACCCAGCACAGGGTGCAGGATGACTTCGTTTATGGCTGTACCCGGCACAAACCAGCGTTGATCGTAAAACTCTCCGTAGTTAGGGTGCACAGACTTTGGCACCATGCCCGCTACGGCCCCGTCGGCAATGGCCACGCCGCAGTTCAGCAGGCGGCCGTCCGGCAGGCGCCAGGGACAGCCGACAATCAGTAACGGCAGCGGGTTGGCTTTGCACAGTTCTGCCAGAGCGTGCACACAACCATCCAGCAAAGCGTCGGTAAAAAACAAATCTTCCGCAGAATAACCGGACAGACATAACTCCGGGAACAGAGCAACGCTGACCCCGGCGCTGGCCAGGTCGCCCAACTGGGCCTGTATATTGACCAGATTGGCGGCGGGATCACCGATGGCTACCGGGGGTGACACAGTCGCTACGCGGGTGAACCCCAGGTCTTTAAAATCTGTTGTAGCGGTCAAATCGGACAACTTTTGCATGACGATGGCAGGTAGTTTAACTCATCCAGCCAGCGGAAAGGCTGCCGGCGCATGTGCCAACTACAGCCAGCGTAATTGGTCCCCGGGTTTAATCTTGCCGGCCTTTTCGACGTTGGCGTAAACACCCAGATTGCCCTCATTGTGTTGCACCAGGTGGCGCATGATGCGTGGGTCTTTGGGGAGCGTGGCAGCCTCTGTTCCGACTATTTCATGTGTAGTCATCACGCAGCGCGGGCAGGCGATTTCAAAACTCAACACGGCCTCGCCAATGGCTGCCTGCTTGCCCACCCATTCGTTTTCGGGAAAGCTGTCTGACGACGCTGTCGGCTCGGTCTCGAGCAGAATATTCGGCCGAAAACGTTGCAGGTCAAAAATAGGTGGAGCAGTCTTGTTATCGTTGGCTGCCTGGGCTGCGGCGTTGCGCAGGCTGGCCAGCGCCGCACTGGTCATGACCAGCAGCGGGTAGGCGTCGAAGTACGTGCCCGG
>JAAAKM020006971.1:139109131-139153381 GCA_010016025.2 Alatinidae sp. Z8VKAUB7J3 | reverse complement strand
CGGAAAGGCGCTGAGATCAGGTAACGGCTCGTCCGGGGTGCGGGCGAACACTTCGCGCAGGCTCGCTTCCATATCTGTACCCGGCTCCGGTGGCAGGCGTTTGTAGTGCGACAGTTGGTCGGCAGGTAGCAGTGGCCACAATGACACGGGCGAGCCGACAGCCGCAGACAAGCGCGCTGCTGCATCTGCATCAAGTGAGCTGACCGTGTTGCCATCGACAAATTTGATGAGTGCTTCCGGAGATGGGTTGCTTGCGGTAGGTTCCGCCAGCAGGCTGGCCTGCATGGACATCAGCGCAGGGAACCGTTTGCCACCTTTGATGCCGCCACGTTCCTCGTCTTTGAGGGTCCAGCAGCGATCGCCGGGAATGCCGCGTGCGGTAAGTTCAACGGCGGACATGTTGTGTCCACCCATGCTCTTCACCGGATAGCGGTAAATACTGGAAACAGTTTCCGTCATATTTTTACGTACTTATTGATAGGTTGTCTGGTCGGCTGTCTGCTAGTGAAAACGCGGATCAACACCTTGCAACTCTTCAACCAGGCCTTCGGTTTTTTCGAGTATGCGATAAATCAGAGGGGCGGTGGTTGATGAGAAACGAAAACCCATGGCGATACAGGAAGACAGTTCGATGATGGGATGGGTCAGATCCCAGTCGTCGTGGGCTCCGTACAGTCGGCCGCGAATACGGTGAAAGTGTTTCTTCTGCGTGGCGGAACCTTCAGCATCCAGTTGTACTATCAACTGATCCAACAAGGGTCCCAGTTCGTTGCGGGCTGCGGTGACCTTCTGCATGTTAGTACTCCAACCTGAGCCGAGTATCCATTTTGCCTGGAAATGCAAAGCGACGCCAATCCTTGCACAATTGATTTGTTGCATAGCTGTTCTTCGCGCGGTGCTGCTGCGTACAATTGCCGGTGTCAAGCGCTCTTACCGAAAAAAGAGAGCAAAAAGACAGCAATAAAGACAGCAAAAGGACAGCATCGTGCACATCACCGTCTGGAACGAACACATACACGAACGCAACAACGAAGTAGTGCGCGAGATTTACCCCCAGGGGATCCACGCGGCTATAGCACAGTTGTTAGCAACCTGTATGCCCGAGCAGGAGGTTCAGGGTGATGTCCCGCAAATTTCCACGGCGACCCTGGAAGCGCCTGAACATGGGTTACCTGCCAGCTTGCTGCAGGATACCGACGTGTTGTTCTGGTGGGGGCACCTGGCTCACCATAAAGTTGCGGACGAAGTGGTGGAACAGGTTTATCAACGTGTAATGCAAGGCATGGGGCTGGTGGTGTTGCATTCCGCCCATCTGTCGAAAATTTTCACCAGGCTCATGGGCACAACATGTAACCTGCGCTGGCGCGAGGCGGACGACCGCGAACTGGTGTGGACGGTAAACCCGGCGCACCCAATTGCCGAAGGCATCAGCCAGCCTATTGAAATTCCCGAGCACGAGATGTACGGCGAGTTTTTTGATATCCCGCAACCGGACGAGTTGGTATTTGTCAGCTCGTTCAGTGGCGGTGAGGTGTTTCGCAGTGGCTGTTGCTTTCACCGCGGCAAGGGGCGGGTGTTCTATTTCAGCCCGGGCCACGAAACCTATCCGGTTTATCATCAGCCGGCCATCGGGCGTGTGCTGGCCAACGCGGCGCGCTGGGCTTATCAGCCGCTGGTGTCCCCCATTATCAATCAGCAAAGCCCAAATGCGCCAAAAGACTGGTGGCGGTAAGCTCCGCCAGCACCACGTGTGCGCCGGCTTGTTCCAAGCCGTGGCGGTCGCCGCTGCCGGTGAGTACACCAATACAGAACATCTGCAGAGCGCGTCCCACCTGCATGTCGAGCTGACCGTCGCCAATCATCACCGCATCAGTGGGTGCGCATTGCAGGGCTGCCAGCCCGGCGGAAAGATGGCGGGGGTCTGGTTTCAGGTGCTCAGTGTCGTCGCGGGCCAAGAGCACCTGTACATGTGACAGCAGGTCGGGAAAAACCTGCAGTACCGCCGCCCGGCAATTACGGGTGACAACCCCCAACTGCACACCTCGGTTTCCGAGTGTGTGCAGTAGTTGCCGGATGTGACTGAAGGGCTGTGTAGATTGCGCTGCGTCCATTTCTATATCAAGAATGCGCTGATGCGCCTGGCGGTGATAGTCATGCGCGGTGTCAGCTCCGTGTTGGTTACGCAACCAGTCACTGGCAGTGTCGATCACCTCAACAATGTAGCGGTCCCGGTAAATGTGCGGCGGGACAGTAAATTGGTTGGTGATGTCGAGCACCTGCCGGCGCATATCCGGCAAGTCCAGATTGGGCGCCAGAGTGCCGTCAAAATCGAACAATACGGCGCTTTTATTCTGCTTGCTGCTTGTTTGGGTGAGGGTCATGTCTACATTCAGGTATTGCTGCTGAAACGTTTCTTGCGGCGGTAAGGAAACACATCGGAGACTTCTCCTTCTTTGATGTTTTCCTGCAGCGAGCGCCAGTAGCTGGCCTCGAACAACTGTCCATGCATACTGCTGAACAACTCTTTTATGCGGCGCTTACCAAACAGAAAACGGCGGAATTCTTCCGGGAAGACATCGTCCGGGGCAACCGAATACCATGGTTCCGAGGCCATTTCGTCCTCCGGCGTGCGGGCTTGAGGTATCTCCCGGAAGTTCATGTCGGTGAGATAAGAAATTTCATCATAGTCGTAAAACACCACCCGCCCGTGGCGGGTAATACCAAAATTTTTCAGCAGCATGTCGCCGGGGAATATATTGGCCGCGGCCAGTTGGCGGATGGCGTTCCCGTACTCGTCCAGGGCGCTGACCAATTCCTGCTCGGTGCAGTCTTCAATGTACATATTCAGTGGCGTCATATGCCGCTCTGTATACAGGTGTTTGAAGACAATCTGGTCGCCGTCCTCAGTGATGGAAGAGGGGCAGACGTTGCGCAGTTCTTCCAGCAGTTCTGCGGCGAAGCGGTCGCGCGGAAAACTGAAATTCTCGAATTCCTGCGTATCTGCCATGCGCCCGACCCGGTCATGTGTTTTCACGACGTGATACTTGGCAATAACCTGGTCCCGGGTAATGTTTTTTTGTGGGGCAAACCTGTCTTTGATGACCTTAAACACAGTCTGATAAGAAGGCAGGGTGAACACTGCCATCACCATACCTTTAATACCGGGTGCGATAACAAAATGGTCATTAGACGTCGCCAGATGATCCAGAAAACCACGGTAAAACTCTGTTTTTCCGTGTTTGTGCAGGCCGATAGATGCGTACAGCTCGGAGCGTGTTTTGTTCGGTAGCAGCTCTTGTAAAAAGCTGACCAGCGGGCTGGGGTGGCTGGTGTCGACCATGAAGTAGGAGCGTGTGAAGCTGAACATGACGGACATTTCGTCGGCGTCACAGATTAGCGTGTCGACGTACAATTTGCCGCTGTTGGTGCGTAACAGCGGTAGCGCCAGGGATTAATTAATTTCCCCGTGCCCACTGACTGGGGGAGAATTCGCGAAAGATTGACACTAAAATCTTCACCTTAGCTTTATTGAGCCTAGATGGCTCAATGGTTAAAGCGTTGGTTTAGTAACCAGGAGGTCGTGGGTTCGAGCCCAGTCAGCGCCCATGGCCCCTGGCCCCGCGCTATTCTTGGCCAGAGGGGGCCCCGCGGCTGAGAAGGAAGGTAGTACTCAGTAGTACTCAGAAATTCAATGATATCAGTGGTTCTCGATATACAATTATATAAATAGAACTCAGAAATACAACGATATTAGTGGTTCTCAGAAATTTGATGATATTAGTGGTTCTTAGATTCAGTAGTACTCAGAAATTCAGTAGCCAATGTATTGATCTCACTAAAATTACACCAGTGTATGTTAGTCATAAATTGCAAAGGAAAGCATTCATTTTCAAAGCTCAAGCTAATATTGAATTACTCTGACATCCTTTGCAGTTCTTTCAATTGAAAGTCAGTTGAGAACCATTGATTTCTCCTCTATCATTGAAATGTTTGCACAGTACAAAGCAAGGCGCAAGTGCTTTTTAACGTATCAATAGATCTAATTATCAGATTATTTCAGCCATATGTTTTGTAACGACAGGGTGTCCGCCATGTCAGGGAAATCAGGGAAATGTCAGGAAAATTTGTTACTTTTTTGCGATGTTAGGGAAATGTCAGAAAAATCTAACCCTTTTCACTGACATCCAAGAATGCGCATCATACTTAAATCATCATTTTTCATCCTTGTGCCATAATCTAGGAAAAGTTTAAAGGTCAAAGGAGTACCAAAGTTTAAATGTTTCAAACTTGCTGGTGTAATGTTTCTTCTTTGCTTGGCTTTATAGTTTGACTCGTAAGTTATAAATATTTGTTCTAGTGAATGACACTTAGTGAAATATGTCAGGAGAAAAGGGATATTTGTCAGGACATATCTGGAAAATCCGTCTTTCAGATTTATCAGACACCTGGAAAGAGCTTTTCAGAATAAAATAGTTTGTTGTTAAAGGGGCTGTATGGCCCGTAAGCCTACTGTCTGTAAGGCATTGGCCTACCGGCATCTACGTTCGAGCTTTATCTTATCAAACAACTGTGTTTTCTGATTCAATGACCATAACTTTAGAATAAACCGCAACACTCATATCAAACGAAATGAAAATAAAGTTTTGCGGCATTCTTCCTTGAAAAACATTGAGCCTGTCACACGCACGGGTTGTACCATTGATTTACATTGTTCACAGAAATCTTTTACATCTCCTTTAATGGAAAAATCTGCTGCAAACGAAGACTAACCAAAGTGCTTTCAATAAAGAAATAGAGCGCTATAGAACTCTGTTTAAAAAAGAACTTCTACATAAAGGGCCCCGCAGATGCTTTTGGCCCCGGGCCCCACAGTCACTAAAACCGCCAGTGCCTATAAGCACTCATTATGTGCTGGAGTGTCTAAACGTATTATGGGATAGTAGGTAGGGTACTGCGAGGTCGACATAGTGGGTGAGAACAAATTTAAAATAATATATAAAGGTCATTGGGATTCCATCACGGGAGTTCTTCGATAATGTAATCAGTGCACCCCTAAATATGCACCGCTAAAATATGGTAATGATCCCTTAAAGTGACAAGCTAACCCTTGATTAAGTATTCTCTCATAGCAATGCTATCATCACAACTATAAATTTTAGTGGGAGGGGGGGGGGGCAGGGTTAAAAGCATCGAGCTATTTTACTCTTTTTTAGATAACAAGGCTGGTACAAATTACAACAGTTGGGCTTTGGAGATATATATGTGTAAAAGCAGATACTATATCAATAACACATTTACCAAACGTAAGGCGTAGTCGAGTTCAAAAGAATGACATCATTCTGCCATTTAATGCAGTTAAAGACCTACAATCTCGATGTTGAAAACTTTAGGCAAAATGTGTTTTAAATTTAGTGACAGTATTTCCGAAGATTTATTCTTAGTTCCCCCTCCCCGCCTGGAAATTTTCATTCTTTAACATTTTCGCAGCATTATCATTTCTGTAGTGTCATTATATCAAGTGCATGGTAGCGTGTTCTTCTAAAATTGGTTCTTCAAGCACAAGATCAATTACCAGCCCCCTGTCCTCCTTCTTGCTATCAAGGGTAAAAACCTTAATCCGCGTGTTAGCTGTAAGAACGTTAATCAAAGTATTCCGCTTACTCGTGTCAGAGTTAGTGCAAATACATTATTTTTTTTAACTAGGACTACTTCTTGAACACACTGTTAATTTATAAAGAATAGTTAATTAATTATGTACTTACTTCGCCAAGGTGACAATCCCAAAAAATTGATTTTGCCTCTCAGTCGTGTATTTTGTAATATCCTTACATACTTTGCAGAGAAACAGTTCTTAAACCAAAACAGATTCATTGTTGAATTTGTTAGTGACCAAACCTTCAATACAAAAGACCAATTACCAGAATTAGGTTTTTGCATGCATAACCTTTATCATCGGAACAAGTGACTGTTTTATTCTACCTCGATCTCTAACAAGCCAAGGTACGTTTTATCGTATTTTGTATAATGGAGTATACAACTAACTCTCCTAACAATATTGTGATTGTCGGAGAAATTGGGAAAGTTAACCCTATCTTACATGGGGGGGGGGGAGGGGGGGGGGCTAGTAGGCGCGCGGCTACACATTTCAGCTCATAACTTTTTAAAGCCAGGCCGGGTTGACATTAAATTTTGTGACTTTTCTTAAAATTCACTGAGGCATCTTATAATGAATAAATTTTCTGGAAATTTTTTGAAATTTTGCGATATTGGCGTTTTGTTGACCTAAAGTGTAGTTTTTACTTTTCGCTTCTCTTACTTTTCTTTGAAAAACATGATTATTATGTCTTTAAGTTTAGATTTTCTTTCCTGAATTTGTACCGACAATTTGTATTCTCAAATTTGATAAGTGAAAAATGCAAAAATTAGTTGAAATTTCGCAAAAAGTGAAAAAAATATGTTGTGCAATAAGGTGAAGTTTGCTAGGGAACCTCATATAAAATATATGCAAAATAATTATAAGAAAATCACATCTTTAGATGAATTTTGTACCAACAGTGTATTAAGAGTTATATTTTTGATGTTAGGATGATATTTTTTTGTCATAATGCTCAAAATAAATTAAAACCAGTGGATTATAAATAAGACCATTTCGGTAGTTTCAAAACTCATACATTTTGGAAAATAATTGTCTCAAAATCTAAAATATTTTGGTTAAATACAACATATACGTGCAGAAATACCCTAGAGATACCAAAAGCCCCTAAAAAACCAAAAGGCAATTCAAAAAGTATATTTTAAGGCCTTCTTACCAAATTTTTGAAATTTTTGAATATTGCGCAATATTTCATAGCCATAGATGACGTCATTCACACCAAATTAAAAAAAAGTATTGAAATATGTTGGAAAAGAGTTAAGCTATAAACGTACTACCCATCTTTGTAATAGCATTAGCCGATATAAAGTTATAGTGTGTCAAAGTTCCGCGGGCCTACTAGCCCCCCTCCCCCCATTTATGAGAAGAGCCAAAAAGCCCATGTAAGGTAGGGTTAAAAGTTTTGTTCTCTTCAGAAACATGGTCCTGGGACTACCAATTATATGAAAACAACTGGTCTTGCTTCTTCCATTTGCGGCCGTCTCCAGACCGACGTCTGGTCTAACAAAATCATTTGTTGCAAGCTGAAAGTACGACTATAAAAGGGTTTAATCCTTCCTCCAGTCACTTAGGACGTGAGATCTGCACCTTGAGGAAAGCAGATGAACAGCGAGTAATATTATATATTATACTTTATTATACTATAGTATAATAGTATATAATAGATATACATTGTCTCCGAGTGATTCTAAGAGTATCACTGAGAGTTCGACAGCGGAATTAAGAGATCCGTAGAAGAACTGGAGCTGATGTAACCATTGTCGATGCCAATAGAAAAAGGAGACTGCACTGGTTCGGCCATATTGTTAGACCCCTGGAATTAAAAGAGGACTTTCACAACCCAAGATCAAGAGGGAGGCCACATAAACGATGGATGGATCAGATTCCATGTTCCCTCCCAATTGCTTAAGACGCTGCGATGGACAGGGCTAGATGGAATAGGATTGCCAGAAGGAGCTAGGGACCTATCGAAGCCTGGATACATAAGCAAGTAAGCAAGTATATGCAATCCGACGTTAGTTGTTAATTTGATTGCCTATAATCTAATCCGAGATTAGAATTTGATAAAAATGAAAAGTAACAACAACGTATTTCTCCGACGTTTCGATGTTATCTTGACTCCATTTTCAAGGTAGATAAAGATCAACTGTGTAACGATAATTTATAATAATTCTACGCAATAGTGAAATTCCAAACAAAAACTTTTACTCGGATGGAGTTCATTTGAACATTCAAGTCAGGCTGGAGCGTGCAAATGTATAACATTTCTTTAACTGAGCAAATTACATTTGCTGCTGCACCTAGTAAGCACTTGAAAAATGTTCAATTCAGTGATCTGGAAATCTGCGTGATGCTTGTAGACGGGGGACGTAACCTACATACCCTGCATCGCAAAGGTAACATTGGAATTTGTACACAACACAATGTTGGTTGATAAGAGAGAGCTTTGGTTCCTTCACTCTTCAAAATATTGCCTAGTCATGGTTTACTAATACAAGTATAATAGCAGCACCAACTCAAACACTGAGGTTGCCTAATTGTCTCTTAACAACTTTCGCCGAAACTTGGTCCTTGAATGGCAACACAATACGAAAAGTGTTATTCTGTTCAGATGTGGAGGGCGTATCTCTTTAGGTAACTACTTTCCTATCAATAAAACGCCTCATGGCCCTATCAACAAAGTGATTTGGGTACTTTAAATGTTGAGATACCATCGTAAAACGTTCGCATTCTTTTATAAATATTTGCCAGTTGGTAGATATTTTATAGGCCTTATCTAACATGGTATTCAACAGGGCAACCGAAACGTGGGGAAAATACGTTGCTGTTACTTTTCACTGATCTTTGCGTTGGCAAATCTTAGTAAATCTTATTAGTAAAGTAGAACTTAATACGTCTTCCAACAAATCCAGCCGGGAGAACGTCTTGAACTACAATCTCGGACCAGAATTAACCTAAAACTGGCCTAACCCCCATGCTGACTGACAATGTATTTTGAAAATCTTTGTTTCTAGGACTTGCATTTCACACCTTCCTGTTGATAGGAGGTGAGGGGATAGTGTGTAATACCGCAAATGGAAGGCCTCTTCCTTTGCTAAGTACCTTTCATGATTTCGGTCATTTTCAGCGAGATTAAGTCAAAGTTCACATTACTTAAGGAAACCAAAGAGACGCTCATTTTTCTCAAAGTTCAGAAGTCATATGAAGCACTTGATATTTGATCATGCTTCTAAGTATTGCAAACGTAATCGGTATTTCGCTTCTAAAAATTTTTAAACGTTAACTCTTCTTCTTCGTAGGCGCTCATTTTAACACTCGATAAAGTGGGTTGCATAAGGTGAAACATAATGAGAAAACATAATATGATGAGCTTTCATCATATTATATATTTTTTCATTATATTATGATTTCGCATTATGTTTTACGTAGGCACCTTGCGCTGGGCACTTATCTTTATACAAGAAATTCGTTTTCTGGCTGGCTTGCCCTGTACAGGCGTCTTAATCATACTATATTTTTCTGGTTTCACCATTAACTCAAACTCATCTACCTGTGGAAAACGACATCTGGTTTTAACCAATATTGAAGGAAGCTTCTCCGTACCAGAAAATTTGACCATAGAGAGAGTGCTCGGCCAATCCGTCCAAAACCATTGAAAACTGACAGTACAATCGAGAAGAGAGTATTGGAAATAATAATTTTTGAAATATTCTTAAGAAACAGAAGTATGTTACCTCCGCTGAACACACTCCGCTAATGCGTGGGTCATTGGTTTAAAACCCGGTTCTCTTCTAATTTCAAACAATGACAATATTAGTTAACCACCTTGTGTAAAATTGATATGTTTAACACATGTTGCATCCATCCATCCATCCATCCATCCATCCATCCATCCATCCATCCATCCATCCATCCATCCATCCATCCATCCATGCATACATACTCCTCTGGGATGTATCCAGCTACCTAGTTGTGCAGCAGTGACCGTTTTGTAGTAGATGGTGAATTTGAAGGAATCTTAAATGAATGTCATTCCCTTTACATCCTTCCACTTTTTAGGAAAAGGCAAACAAGATATACAAAATTTCATTCACAATTTTCTCCTGTGGTACACATGGCATCCATAGAACTCTATTCTAATTACTAAAGCCTCCCCCCTTCCCAGGGCTGCAAATTGTTGTATTCCCTTCCAGCAAACCGTTCCCACTGACTTTTTGACTTTTATATGTCATGAATAGTTTCAGGTATAATGTGTCAAGGTTTCTTTCTCCAAGCTCTTAATCCCCCTCCCCCTTTTCAACTCCCATTTTATCTCTTAACTGTGTGTTTCATTGTTTTGTTTTCTTTCTTTAATTCCGTAAGTCAAAGTGGCATTCACTTTGTCCTGTGATGCTTTCATTCCTTGTGTCAAGTGCATTATGTAGCATCAGTTTAGAGTACTGTTGGTCAGTTTATTCCAAAGCTGTGACACTGAAAAAATTACAACAATTTCATTGCAAAACTCCTGAGAGAATTTTGAACATTTAGTTGCTTTAGTAAAGAATTTTACTTGGACATCTATAAAGTTCTGTTCCCTATGGATTATACTGAGATGGCATCAGAAAAGGAAGTTTTGGGTTATAGTTTTGGGGTTGCATGTGATATTATTGAGGATGGTTTGGATATGCTTTAATGTGATATGGAGACTTGTCAGACAAGGGCAACTTAGACAGTGAAGCATTTGATGTTATGGAGAAGAAGCATTTGTAAACTGATCATTTACCTCTTATTCACATTATGGATATTGATGACTCATAATCAGTTGATTGGGATGGAAAGGGCAATCATGTAGGAAGAGGCAGATGTAGAATATATTGTCTCGCTGTAATTAGTCTAAAGAACTATATAATAGAGTCAAACAAACTTTGTCTACAGAGTTGGACCAACAACTGTACTGTGGAACAAGGTATAAACCCTTGAAAATTTTCAGTTGCTCTGCAATTTATGTATAAAAAAGTAATTGTTGTGGAAACCATCAGGTACCAACAACAGCAAGTTATAAGCAGAACCACTGTAGATAATTTGGGATGGAAATAATTTTAATATAGAACTGAAGGCATGGTTTGGTATTATTCTTGCCTTGGGAGTGCATAGTTCTATGGGACTAGTGGTCTGCTGATTGGATATTAGGGGTACCAGACCAGGTGGGATCTATGTAGAGACATTTTTTAAAAATACTTCATTTTCTGCAAGTGGAAAACCAGACTTGGCTAAACTGTACAAACTTAGACCGTTGATTGGTCTTGTTGATGTAATTGTATCACTCAGTACCATCCAAAAGAACATCAATCTGTGGATGAAGCTGTGATAAAATTCAAGGCTGGAATGTCAGAAGCAGTATGTACCTATAAAGCATGTAAAGCAATGTAAAAAGTGTGGTGTTGTGCTGATTTACTTTGTGTCTATCTTGGCAACTTGGACTTGTATCGTAGATGGAAAGTAGTGTCCAATATTGACTTAGCTTCAGTGTTGTATCAAAGTTACATAAACCTCTTTGGAAAATGGCACCTTTTTTTTACAATTTTTGTACAAGCTGGAAACATACTCTAGTCGCCATATTAGCTTAATAGGCTTTGGACAGATAGACCAGCTGCATGTCAGTCCCTCCTTGGTCAAGTCACATAGAGCAGAGAGGCTAGTCTATAACTTGCAAGGAAGCTTCATGTAGATTTTGGTACCCACTGGTGGATGAATGGGAGCTAATGTACTTAATGCTAACATCAGAAGGTCATCTAGAAATCGCAATTGGTAGAGTACACACTGCAAAAGCCTAGGTCATGAGTTTGATCTCTGGTGTTGATATATTTTCTATTGCTCTAGTGTCTTTTCAGTTATAAAATACTTTTCTAAAACCCATCCAATTTAAGTAAGTTCCTGTTTACACCCTTTATCATGGTTTACATTAATGCAGGATATACCCCCTCCCCCTCCTCCCCAGACTACACCATTATATTAATAAACCTATTTCATATATCTTTGGTACGTAAATGATACATACATGGGATAAAGAATGGGCTAACTGCCTATTAGCATTTACTTTCACACTACCCATGATCCAAAATATAAGCACAATTTCTACTTTAGGTTTTACAACACTTGCACCTCCACTGAAAATAGTAATGACAAGAGCTTAATTGATTTCATAACCCCAATAAAGTAAAAATCAGAAATCTTATAAAATGGGACTTTACATCTGAGGTAGCGTATAATTAAGTTTCCAAATAACATGATAGAAAAAAATGTCTGGGAGGATTTGTAAATTAGTAAGGGCAATATTGATACATGTTTGTTACCAAGGCAACATATGTAATAATTTTTTCCTGATTTCATTGATATATGACCAGTGGAGAATATAATAGGAATTGTCATATTAACTGCATTTGAAATTTTGCTATTTGCGATTTTCTAGAAAAGAGTTTTGGCACTTAAGTGTTAAGGAGTGAAAGGAATATATATTTGCTATTTAAGCTAACTGAGCATGTGTGACATCTTCTTATTGCAAGATAAGTTACCACATCCTGGTGGACTTAACTCGACTTTGCCGTTAGCATTGAAATATCGTATAGCAATTTTTGTAGTAGCTTGCTTTAATAAATAATATCAGGGTTTGCTTGCACACAGCTTATTTTCGTTGTGAGGTCCAATCAGACAACTTGAGGTTCACTGCCCTGCATTTTATGGCTTTGCTCTTCAGAGTAACTCCACATCTCCAAAAAGCATTATCAACGTATTTTATGTAAGAAATGTTGCATATAGATAACCTCTATTAGGATAACGACCTATGTAGGGTTTAATGTACCCTTGGCCAGCCTTTGAATCTTTTTTCTGTTGTGATATAAAAAAATATTGTAACCAATGTCAAGGTTTGGAGACACTGGTAAGGTGTTGTTGTTCCCTCCTGTCCTATTGAAAGGATGTCTTGATACCAATGTGTCCTATAAGATTCTAAGTTTGGAGTACAAAACATGTCCATAACATAAACCAGGTGGAAATTTGTTACCTTAAGTTTTGTTTTGCATATTAATGCCGAGGAGAAGGGAAAGTATGCTAACGGAACGAAATAGTATAAACTCTAAGGGAATCATAAAAATTTGACTTCCGATTGGTACAGTAGTCAAGCTTACCCATATTTTTACTAAAGGGATGATTTGCATAGAATGGTACCGTCGTGCTTGTTTCACAGAGGACTATGTTGATGTACTGATTACATTGCCATGTCTTGCAGTATCACCTTTGAATGATGCAGGCTTGAAATCGGCTACAGTGAATTAGCGTCAAGCTGTGATTACTCTCATCACCGACATCATTGTTCTTTGTGCTAGCGTAATTAGATTGGGTGGTAATTTTAATGCAATATACAAGAATATATAATGGGACAGTTATTTATTTAACCTTGTTCTGGTAATGATATCAACAAAGTCGTCAACAAGCAATCTATATCGGATCCATTGAATACCAGTGACCCAAAAAATTTTCTTTGTTTTGGAAAAATGTAGAGTAAAGTATCCTCACCATGTGTCACGAATTTTAGATCGTACTGTAACAATATGTGTGCAACTACTCGTCGCGACTTGGAGCTACCAAAGAATTGCATCAGCAAGTGTGAATTAGGATGGTCATGTGTTTGCAAATAACAAGCTCAACACATTGACAAATTGCACTTCAAAAGTAGTGGTAGAAAGGTGCTTTGTTGGTATTAAAATAATGTTGCAATAGATATATAAAAAGAGAAATCTAGAATATATAGAAAGAGAAATATGGGAAACAACCACCGGTATTTCTTTTATTGTAACACCCCTTTAAAAGTCAAAGAGGGCGCTTATTCCAAGCTAGTGAACTCCTTGGAAGAAAAAACAAAACAATCAATCAAACAGAGACAAAAGCAACAACCTAGACATAGGATTTCTCTCAAGGTAAATGCATCATCGAGGAGCGGCATGGTATTCTTCAAATGACCGAGTGGTGGTTTTCATCCTGAATACGTTTTAACAGAATATCAAGATCTGATTTACGCAAACAACCAAACTGTGATTTGGTTTACAATTATCAAATATGCAGGGGAAGGATAATTGATGAGCCCCCTTCTACTTGTTTAAAATTAAGGGAATTCTAGGAAGTGTGACTGTGTAGGACTTCGATGTGTAGCTTACAGAAAAGTTTGGAAGAATGTATCATCCTTGATAGGGGGATTTGAAAGAAATGTACCTCAGGTGTAAAGCAGTTGGTAGATTTCCGAAGTTATTGAGATTTTTTGGTTGATGTTGCACTCATTTGCACAGGAAAACAATAAATTTGGTTCGAGAGAAAACTTTTCATTGTCAACGTTGTTGGTAAAACATTTTCATTGTCAAAACCGTCAGACATATGGGTACGGTAGGCCCGCTCATAGTTGACTACACGTATGGCAAATGGCACTTGCTGACACGAGGATGATGGCTTAAAGAAAGATTTCCAATAATGTTATGGTTTGCAACATATAGATATTGGTTAATTGGTTTAATAAAAGGATGTTACTGGTAATAATCACTATAATGTATACACAAATAGAAATTTGATGAAAAATTAAATCACAAAAGTTAACAATCTGTTTTTTCACTAATCGACTTCTTATGATCAAGAATCTTATCCCCACGATTGGTCCGAGATCTCGTGCCCTTATTTACAGTTTAGGCCATGTTTGAAGTCATTTCCTAACAGTGTTATAGGTGTTGCACCTCTGGCCGTACCATATCAGTTAGTTCGTCAGTGTCAACTCGTTAGAGGCTGCATTAGAAGCTGCTGTTTACAACAAGTGTAAACTTTACTAATGTCCTTTGTAGAAGTGGAATGATTTTCAAAAGAATCACGCGACATCTCAATGTCAGTCACCCTATTTGTACAGTGATGCAGCAGATGCAATTGCTGTTTTAACAACTACAAACTTGAGTGTAGTTGCTTAAACGCTTCTACTGTTTATTTACATTGAGATGATACTTGAGTAGAGTTGATTGCTTAACCAAAATTGTTTCTTGAATGAACAAATTTGAATTTGCACTGGTCACAGAATCAATTAAAATACCGGCCGATTAGGGAGGGTAGTAGCCTAAGAGGTCGTTATAACAGAAAGATTAGCAGAATTGCCGTTGTAAAGAATGTAGTCACTTACCAGAGGGGTTGCGTGAAGGAGGGACTAATGTACTAGAGAGCAAAGAGCGGCTCGTGTGTGTGTCTGTGCGTGTGTGTGTTTATGTATTTGTGTGTGTGTTTGTGTATTTGTTTGTGTGTTTGTGTATTTGTTTATTTGTGTGTGTGTGTGTGCGTGCGTGCGTGTGTGCCTGCGTGTGTGTCCGTGTGTGTGCGCGCGTCTGTGTGTGTGCGTCTCTTTGTGTGCGCGTCTCTGTGTGTGTCTGTACGTGCGCGTCACGGCGCTTATATCGCTGCGCGTGCGCGTCTGTGGGCGTATCTGCGTGTGTGTCTGTGTGTGTGCCCGTGTGTATTCCTGCCTTTTTGTGTCACTCTGTATGGACCTGTGTATTTTGATATTTGCAATTTAGGGAAGGAGTGTTCATTGCCATACTATGAACTGTAACACATTATAATTAATAACACCAGTTTCAGACAATTACTGCTCCGCGCAAAAATGCGTATTTTGGGCCATATCATGTAGTTACTGTGTTGATTAATTTCTTGTATTTTCTACCCTAGGCTATTCTCGTTCATCTCCAAGCCGACAGAATGCTAGTTCAGTATCAGTATTTAACCACCAGAAAAGCCATAGTCGTACTACTTCTGTAAGTATTTTCATTATTTATTGTAATTGTTAATGAATAATTGTCGCAGCTGACTCGTTATTCTGTTGAAAAGAGTTGAATATCATAGTTAAGGTTGTGATAGTTTCTATGTCAATGAGAATGAGAATGAGAATGAGAATGAGAATGAGAATGAGAATGAGAATGAGAATGAGAATGAGAATGAGAATGAGCTGATGAATGAGCATGAGAATGGGAAGAAGATGCCAATGAATATGCGGATGAGAATGAAGGTGGAGAATACGAGTACGGACATCAGTATAAATAAAGTGAAAACGGATAAAGGCATGAGCACACGTATTGGGCAGTATGACTGCAAATTCTATAAGAAAAATGCTTCATAGTTAGAGAGGATAAATATTGTTTTAATAGTCAGAAGCAGCAATGACAGCAGTCTATATGTAGAAAATAACTTTAAGCAGTTGATATAAAAGTTAGAGAATAGCCATTGTGAATTAACTATGACGAATCTTTGGTTGAAAGTTGTTATGACACCAAATGTAGAGAGGTAAATTCCGTAGCCGAACAGTGCCCTCTTCTTTTCCAAAGTAATCTTAAAGGGCAAAGAAAGATTTTATCCAGGCAAAGGTGGTATTTGTACTGGTATCAGCAAACCAAAAACTACACGGTATTTGTAACATTCGCAATGTGTGTACATCAGATACAGTTTAACTTTAGCTGACACTAATCAAACATGTTGACAATCTTGACGACGTGTATCATACGCAGTAGCTATCTATTTTGTGCATAATTGACTTAGAGTTATCCATAAAATATGCGTACAATACTACTTTCTTATTTCATTTTAACAATGAAGTCGTGTTTTCATACTTCCACACTTTAACCCTTCAATGAATATCCATTTATGTCTAAACAGCACCAAAAGGTGGCTCACACATAACCTTCCATGGGAGACTAACAATGTCTTTAAAGTCTTTTGTTCTTTAGGTAGTATTTTACGAGCAATGAAGGTATAAGCACTAGTTCCTGCTATTCCTCTCCTGAAGATTCAACCGTCATATTGACAGATGCTACGTTGTGGCTTCACCTGCCCATAGCATGCCCATATATGTCATTTAACTCGTTATTTCTACACTGTTAACAACATTTCATTTGAAACATTACATTTAAATGGTAATCGTAACCTATGATGCCCAATTCTGGAAACAACAATCTATGACTTGCTCAAAAGTTCAATGTGTAAGTAACGTTATAATACCAAAGTAAGTTTATAGTCACCATAGCTTTCACAAATCAACTCCTTGTATCGTCTTCCAGCATTTGAAATTGTGCATAAGAGATTCAGGGCTTCGGCTTTATCATCCTACAACAGTAGCAAAGTCAAATATACTTATACAAACGAGATGAACGCAGTCAATGATCTAAGCAATACCTCTTTCATACTGCATCCAACTCATTATTAGTTTAGAACATTCTCAAGCAAAAGTTGTTTCTTGCAAGACCCTGTTCTCTTTCTATTACCTGATAAATGCCACAGAAATAAGTATTTGAATTTAACAGACTATGAGATATCCCACATAGTTACTATTAGGTTAATCAAATGTGAATGGTACTTGGCACCAGGGGCTAGGGCTTACATTAAAATAATCACAAACTCCGTTGTCAGCAGCATTTAATAATGAGTCATTCTATTCAAATATCGAAACGTTTGTGCAACCAGGTTAACATCCATCTACATCATCGTCGTTTGACGTCTGTTTCCAGGCTTGCGTTGGTTGGACGGTTTTCATCTGATAGCTCTTTTCCAGGTCTCTCGGTCTTGAGCAACGTCCTTACACAATCCTAACGTCTTGAGGTCACATCTGATTAGCTGGTAGCTGATACCTCTCCCGCTACGTCCTTGGACCTCCATAAACATACAACTGCTAACTAGCAGCCAGACAGTCCATTCTTTCCACATACCCATACCACCGCAATCTACTCTTACATATATAGTATACCGTACTCCTGACTGATTTTTTAATCTTGCGAGACATGCAAGAGGTAGGGACCGAATGATCACTACGATATTACTTCACTTTGATCGTATTTCTTCATCTGATAACATCGTTCTTTCTTCTTTACAATCGTGTACCTATATTATTATTTTACATTCACGGTGATCATTTACGTAATTGTTAGTCATAGTAATCAGGTGTAATACAGGGGTATTTCTCTTGTTGTTAATGGCAACCTATAGGATACAACATCTCTCCTTTTCTTAGTATTTATGGTAAAGTCCCTATTTATAGATTTAACTAAATTTTCATAATCATTATCTTTTTGAGCGTTCTTCGATTGATAATAGCCTTACAGGTGTTCAAGACGTCTTCTAGACCGTCCCGATCTCCGAGTTGGGTTTGCATATCTATTTTTTTGGGCTTCAAATGAGACAGTGATTTGTTCTGAGGTCTTGATACTGTATATTGAATTTCTTGGTCTGGACTTATTATCTCACCTTTGAAAAATTGGCAGTGGTAAGTGTTTGGACGTGGTATAGTTCAACGCGTAAGCAATTTCGTTTAAGTACTTTTCCACCCTTGTTTTTCATGATGATCTGTGACAATAACTGGGAAATAATCATAAGTGGAGTTGAACTTGTTGCCCGGTTCGAAAGCATTGCGCTTGGTTTTGCGAAAAGTGTCAGCAAAATGTTTGCCATTGGCCTTGGCTGTGGTGTCATGCTGTAGAAGATTTTGGTGGGTTAAGATGGATGGTTGGGAGGCTTCAGGAATAGCTCGGAGCTTCGTACGAACTTCTCTGTTGAAGAAGAGCGAAGCTGGACTGTACTTTGTCATGCAGTTGGGTGTCGATATATGGAGGCGGAGTAATGTAGGTAAGTTGAGTTTCCAGTCTTTGTTCTCTGCAGTGCAAGTAAGTACACGTTCAAGAAGAACTTGGTTAAATCTTTCAACTTGGACATTGGCACGAGGCCAGTATTAAGTACTGTAACCTGTTTTGATTTGATACACGGGGCTGAAGTTGTTGCTTAAATTCATTGGAGAAAAAGTAATAGGTGTTGTCTGACTTGAGTTCAAGAGGAAAGCCATGTCTTGCAAAAACAATGATAAAACTCTAGTTTGGAATACAACAGTAGACCTTTGCTATCGGCTAATGTTCTCCTTGAGCAATTTGAGAGTACCCGGGCGTTGCTCATGAGAGTGCATTCGTTGCTCGTGTTTTGAAGACAGTATGACAGCCAGAAGCGAGGATCTCTTCTGTAACGGTTTGGATGGTATACTTAACTAGGTAGACGAAGATGTTATTGAAAACGACAAAGAACTAGGAAAAAGGTTACAATCAGAATCCATAGCAGTACGCGTTAGATGTTACACTGCATTAAATCTTTTGATACGGCAGTGATACATGCAAGTAACATTTCAATGTTTCTTATCGCCTTACATTATGTTATTACATTATTACATATATGAAAGTACAGTCTACATGAAACAACAAGGATTCCTGTTTTACCGTTTGCAGAGACCTTTTTTACAATTCTGTTCTTATGTAATCTTCATGGATATGACTATAGCAGCTAAAGTTGAACGGCGTCGTTCTTACAGTAGCAGCCATGGCCAGTTTTAGTCCAAAAATGTTGTGATAAAATAAAATAATTCCTTGGCAAGCAAACGTAGAAATCAAGCACGTTCCTATGTACAAGCAATGTCTATTCCCAACTTGCTTCATTAGGATTTCATTCAAAGTTACTGGTTTTGAAATGAACACACACCCCCTCCCCGCCCCATTTTCCAAAAAAGCTAACCAAAAACAAACATACACATATTTTTTGAAACTTTACAATTGGATTTCATATAGGAAGACTCTTGAAGAAACTCCTTCACAAATGCAATCAATAATTATAGTATTTTTACTTGTTCATTCTCCGGTGTTATATATAGTTATTCGGTTTGGCAAACTGACACGAAATGCCTCGATATAATCAATGGCAATTCTTGAATGAAAGCCAGACAGTTAAGTGGACATATCACTGATGCTTTTGAATAAGTCATGTTCTTGAGACCTGAGCAGAGGCATTCGTTTTCAATGTTTCACACATAGTAAAAACGCCATGACAATTCAGGTATCAAATTGCTGTGATGCTGCAAGCAAAAGAAACTTGTTGACTCATTTAACCACGAGAAAACGAAGACGTAGAAAGTAGAACGTTAAAGTTCTGGAAAAATGAAAATGAATACCTAGCAATTCTTGTGCAGTCCCTTCCAGCAGATGTATATCTGTATATACATATGTATATGTCAGCCCCTACATCTGCGCTTAACTCGAACTAACTAAAACAATCAAAACTCACGAGGTATCATTTACTCTATAAACAGAAAATGATTAACTTTCTCATAGTACTAATGTATCCGGCAAATAATGATTGTTGAGTATAGAAAATATGCCACTTCCTCTTTAGAATATAATGCTAGTTCTGTTCAGGGGGCTGACATATATACCTTTGTATATATTATAACGTGGAACATCTGGTCAAAGCTAATTAAAATATACAATCCATCTAATCTCCCACTTGCAAGTCGAAGCCTCTCAGGTGAAATGAAATACGTCAACAAACAGTTTATAGTTCCTCTCAGATGATTTAAACAGTCTCCATAGTCTATATCATACTCTCTTGTATTTCCACTTTTATGTGCGAACGACGATATAGTGTATAATATACTTCCATAAAAACCGTAAAGATCGACCATTGTCACCTCCATGATTTCCAGACCAGAGCAGCCAAAGCTCTTCTGCTTTGATGACAATGAAAAGAACCAAAAACCCTATCATCTTTGAAAATAACCAAATCAAAATCGACTCACGGCTCACAGGTGTCGTCCTTACGCTTATCCACTACATCAAGGAGAGTATAATAGTATGCTTAGAATTTCATCACCTCAAAATTCTGATTGTTTTTTTCGGTGAAAGAATGAACAGGACGATACACTTTTATTCACTCCGTAGAACCAAGTTCTCTGTTTACATTATCAAGTCACTTTTTGCTATTCTTACCATTTCATTCTCCGACGAATCAAATCCAAGGAGGTCATACATCAAGATTTCGTCGCACAATTCTTAACAACATCTTGTGGCATGCTCAGCAATCCAGCAAGAAATTGAGCCATACAGGAGGAGCTAAATCCAAAACTTTTTACTCGTATAAGTTTGGGATCCATAGCATAAAGTAGCGTAATACAAAACCCAGCATCTAAAGAACCTGCTGGACTGAACTATAAATAAAATTGTTACGATGTTATATTTCTTCCATACACATCTAACTCTCTAACAATGTTGATTTTCCTACCACACCATCATTTCAATGGAATAAATTCAGTCTATGTTATCCAGCACTATAAAAATCTTTAAAGACTTATCAAGCAAACGTATGTAGGTCTACAGAATAGGAGGTCTGGCAAATGCATATTAGTCCGTGTGAACTTTTAGCAATCAGTAGGCCGACTGTGTAAGTGACCTCTTTTCTATGGGGATTGCATCAAGTATGGGATTACATCAAGTACACAACAGACCCAAAGCGAGCCACACCTAACGAGGGTTCGGTGAGCTATCAGGGAAGAGGCAATACACTGTAGGCCTCATATGATGATAAAAAGGAAAATCGCTACTGTAAGTCTGGTTTACTTTAACGGACGTCATTAAGGCATTGACTTTATATCTAACCTGGAAAAGTTCTTTAACAATATCTCAACAGGAAGCAAAATTTTACTACTAAAACGCCCCCTCCCCCTCTGGCTATGGGCCATACGTACACTATTGAGACTAACCATGTCTTCACACCTGGCTTTGCAACTGCCACAGGGGATTTATTGGTGACAGCCTACGGAAGTGGCTTACAAAATGGTCTTTGCAATCAGCAGAGAAATAACAAAATGAAGGAAATTCAACACACAGTTGAGAAAGCAAGCCACTGGATCTGGTTGAAGAGAGATGACACCAACTGGCTAGAAAAGTGACACCAAACATACCCAGAATTCCTGAGAAAATCAACAACAAAGGTCACCAACAACCCACGGATAACATCAACTGTGGCTGTGAGTGCAGTCGACACAGTGAATGGATCCTCATGTCAGTGAGGGGGGGGGGGGGGGGGGCGGTGTCCACAAAAACCCAGTGGGGGGAGGGCCCGGAAAGGGAGCGGATTCTTGAAAGATAGAGAATACTGGAAAGGTGTGGTGAGTTCAATCTCGGCTGAGGCCGCAAGATGATGATGATGATGATGATTTATAGGATGTACTGGTAGCATGATGTTCATGCAGGTAAGCTAGAGACGTCTGGTAATGGACTTGTTAGATACTGGAGGCTAGCAAGGTAAAGATCATCCTTTTGAAGTATGGGCTTTTGCGATTAAACCATTTCAAATCTGTACAGCTCCTTCAGCCAAACCATATGATTGTGGATGATATAGGCATCAAGTAATGTGTTCAAAAATCCTATCCTATGGCAAATTCACAGAACATATTAGAAGTATACTGAACTCAAAAATAAAAAAATTACTGTTCCCGAATTCCAAACCTGGAAACATTGATTTAAAAGAAGAAAAAACAGTTGTGCTAGTTGTACCATGTCTTTATTTATACAAATGGTTTACAACCAGATGCAACCTGACACCATGTTATACGTATTACCTAAAGGGATAGTTGAAGGTAACTTTTTGCTTAAGTCACTACATATCTAGCACTATGAAAAACTTTAAAAAATCGACATTCTTTCCACAAGTAGCACAGCCTTGCCTATTACTTTTGCTGGTAAGGGTTTCCAAAGCATCTCCCTTCAATCACTCTTGTCGGACTGGGCAATGGTATCAAACCCTTTCAATAGCTGAAAAGTGCTCTTTCAACGAACGCGACAGTGCTCTGATGTTGTACTGCACTAGACAATTGTTGGAAATGATAAAATACAACAATAGTTTAATTTAATTTTAGTTTATCTGCGTTCAGGTGCTTTTAAAATTAAACATATAGGCCAATAATTTCCGAAGTTTCACACTACCGCAGTCAACTCAACGAGTCTGGTCCTCTGCAAAGTCATAATTTAAATAACTAACACATTACCACCGACATTTTAGATCATAAAGAAATATCAGAAAGGAATCTCGCTGTCACATAGAATTCTTCGAGTATCCAGTACTCAATAAAAATTGTTCTCCTATTAGATACGAAATCGAAGAAAGCAGAGTTACAAGGGCAGGCTCGCGATACCAATATTGAGCGCCCAGCTGCCATCTAGACTTTGACGAGTCTGTCTGGTAATCATACCAAAACTTTACACAGTCGTATCTCCTACTCACCAAAGGGCTGTGACCGGCGCTGCTTCTGCAGATATCAATGCTGAAAGACAGGGGTCTAAAGAAACATAGGACAGGCTCCATCAAGCGCGCAGTTACCCATGCCTATCAAAGGAGAGCAATGCCCCAAGAAGGAAGTGAAAATGTCGATTATATAATTTAAAACGTTTACGACCGAAGAATATTGCAAAATTTGTTTCACCTCCCCATAAGTTCGTTTACATAATGATATTGCCAAAGACTCTTATAGCAACGCGCAGTATGCCCACAGGCAGCGCCCTCTAGCATCACTATAAACACGACATTCCATATGGTTGCATGGTACGTAAAGCTAAGCTACATTTTAAGGGATGTATTTATAGGGGTAGCTTAGATTAAGAGTGGCTTATAATAGGCGTAGTCTAGATTAGATGTACTTTAGACTAGAGGTAGTTTCGATTAGAGGTAACTTATATGAATAATATCCAAGGCTTATCTATCGAATTAAGTATGAGCTCATCTTTCGCTTAAACGATTATTCATAAGGGTTGATTATAATCCGTGCAAAATTACAGACAGTCTTACATGTGCCGTCTCTTTTGAAAAAGTATGCTGACGGATGATAAGTAATGTTTCAATGTGTGACGCTGGAACATGTTTCCTGAAACAATCAAAGGCAATTGCCATGTGTAACCGGGTAACAGTAAACTACCTGAAATTTAGAATTGGAAATATTTTTAGAACGCTGTGTAGAAATGGTGCGCATTTGGTAACTTCACCAGTTACCGCTTGGTTGAGACAGACAAAGAGACATTTCTCCAAGGATTGTTGCAGTCATTTGCTAGTTGTCTCTATAAACGATGGGAACCAATGTCGATTTTGAAGTTGGGGAATGGACAACATCGGGGATTTAGTTCGACCACCACAGTTGAAGCTATTATGGCCCTTTTTGAGTCAAATTATCGAAGCCCGAGGGTTTACAGGCAGGCGGTTTCTGACACCCAAGGAAGTTCTATCACAGTTAATCGAGTATATTAAAAGGAAAGTTTGCTATCGATTTATGGACCGTTTTCCACATTTTAACTTACTAAGTTGTCAGTATTACCTCCAGCTTGATCCAGAAGAAAGGAAGGAAAAGCAGGGGAGGGTGTAATCAGGTAACGGTAAACTGCTTAGAATTTAAGGATCCCTTACTACTTTACTTTGACCTAGGGCAGTTTGTTAACAGAGGCTTTCTAATTCCCCATTGTAAGTAAGGGCATGTAGTTTATTTTTTGCTAATTACCTTACGAGTGGTTAAACTTAGGGTATTCACAGTTGGTAGGCTGTCATTTTCTAAATACGGTAAGTAGTAGTATGTACTGTTATCCACAAGTTTCGTATATAAGCCATTGAACAACCATCGTGTTTCACTTGCCAACTGTCTATATGACTAGGCAAGTCTGTTTTGAAAAGTGGTGAACCATCCAATGGTAAGTTGTACTTATTATCCTTCTACTCCGGTTAGTAAGCGTACTTTGACTAATATACCTAGATAACTCGCTTATTACTATCAGGCTCGAAGAGATACCTTGGTACTGTCCGCAGCCAACCTATTTTGAAAATGTTTCAATAGTCTAACCATTGTGTGAGTAACATGTATAGATTCATATCAATCATACGATCAAAATACGATGTTCACAGGTAAGTATCATTCGCACCTTTCTCAAACGTTCCCCAGATTAAGTAACATATAAAAGTCTTCATTATTCTGGCTAAGTCAACAAGGAGGCCAAATGTCGATGGTTTTGAAGAAGACGTAATCATGAACTTTTAAAAAGACAATATGGATATTTATGATGCTCCAATTTTAAGACGAATAACAAAGCAACTTAAAGACAGTTGGACATGGTAAATAAAGTAAATCACATTCCCCAAAACACTCTCGAACAGCCAAAAAAAAATTAAACCACGTTCAAGAATTTGAAATCGTAGTCAAAAAACAAAATTAATAAAGACATGAGAACTGCCTCACAGACTGGAGGGGTCCTTCTGAGTCCGCCATCAGAGCAAAAGGAAGCCTATACGAGGAGGCATTCGCTGAAGACCGATATTGGGGGCTACGAGTCGGGAGTAAGCAAAGTACCTGAAATGATAGTTTTAGAAGAAAGTGCTGGTGATTCTACGGTTGATATATCTTATATCAACGAGAGCAACTCAGAACCAGATTTAGTTTTGGGGAGGAAAAGAAGTCACACTGACAAAACAAGATCAGATGAAGTTCTCGCCCTTCAAAAAAGAGTGCTGTTGAAACAGAAATTTGAGTCTCAAACATAAGAAACTTAAACCGGAATTTAACACCTTAAGACGTAAATACAATAGTTTAGTCCGACTTATTCCGTAGATTATACCGAATGGGGAATGTAAATTTAACAACATACTGTCACGTGCTGTTTCATATGTAGTAATCTCTTTATTCTTTAGCACTTAGCACTTTGGGAGTGGGGATGCAGTCTTCATTTAAGGGTTTTCTGCCTCCACCATCAACTCTCTTTCTTTTCAAACCAAAACATGGTTTCAGATAGTTTGGCATTCATCGTCATCCATCCTCTTATTAGCTTGCGATCCACACCAAATTTTATTGTAGCAGGATTTATGCAATCTTTCTGCAACAGCCAACTTGAATTCAATTGTGTTACTTTAACTTCCTTCCATCTACGAGACATTGAAACATGATAGCCATTTTCTTCAGCCACATTTCACTCGTTCTCCTGTTCACATCAAAACCACAAAGCAAAAGAAAAATTGAAACGGTCAATTAATAAAATTTTTAAGTGTTTGATTTGCAAGAACGTCGGGGGTTCAATTTGCAAGGATGCTCCTAAAAATGCTCCTTGTGTATTGTTTCTATTGTTTGCCTTTTGGTTTTTTCCCTAGTTTTGATCATTTTATCATGTTGTTTAAATTACCCTTGCTGCTGTTTTGTCACGCTCAAAACCTATCATAACTTATGAAATGCAATATCAGATTCAGTTTGAATGCGCAATCAAAGAACATCACGTTTACAAGTACAAATAGCCCCCTATTCATTTCAGCGATCGATGTTGAGACGTACCGTCACGTGACCCTTAGGGTGCACATTTTGTTTACAAGACGGCGAGCGTCGTTGCAAATGTTGATAGTGACAGCACAATCTTCAGTTTTTAGTAAGTGGATGGTGCTGATGTTGACCTTCTTTTGCAGTCTCTACCTACTGAAGCTGAATGCAAGGTAACATTTGCAACTTGATCAATAATTGATGATCTGTACTGTAATTATCGTCCCGTCAGTTGCAACCGATGTGACATGCTGTACCTTGTGTGATGATAGATCGGTGTTATTGCTTTGAACGATCCTTACATTTAGATGAAATTGTTCACGCTAAGTGGAACCTGTAGTTGTAGTCAATAAGGCTCCTGTTCCCTGTTTTGTAAACGCTCGCTCGATATTAGTTGGTTTACGTTATTTAAAGCAAAAAAGCCATTCCTGACATTCCTGATATAATTCGGTTTCTCATTTTTACTTTAGGGAGACGGTGAACATATATGTGAAACAAGTCTTTAAGTACGTCGTACCAAAGCTGGATTAAAGATTCACCAGAGAACACACATGCAGAGCATTTCCAGTCTCAGCAACGACAAAATGGCTAGCCTACTGCAAAATGCATGTACGAATATAAGCTCGGATTTGTGCTTCCCGAAAAGTGTTAGAACACAAGTGGCTGCTACTGCTAGCAAGTGGACACTGTAGTGAATCATTTATTTCGTTTCTCATGGATTTCTCACAAAAGTTATGTCAACTTAAGGATATCGATCTGTTTTACAGAGAATACCTTGCCAATGCACTCCAATACGCAAGAAAATGCTAGTAATGGATCGGCTATGCTAGTCATGTTCAAAATAGCAGAGCTTATAATTTTGGAAGTCATAGACCCAGGCAAACGGGATACAGACCAATCGGGTCAGGATAAGCAATTTGTCTACTAAAGATTTAGACTGTATTCAGTACTTATGTGGTTTTTTGCTTCAGAAGTTGGATATTAAAGCGAGGAGCTGTAAAGGGGACAAGAACGCTGGTGCACAGAAGTTGGTGGCGGTTTTGCAATGTTTAAAAGCAAGCGGAGAACAATCGTCTTGTCTCGTGGATGAACTAGACAGAGGTGGCTTACAATCAGCTAAATATGCAGTTCACGAAATATTCCAGATTGCGGAGATTGAGCTAAGACAATATTTATACACGAAATTCAAACTGAAAATGCACAAGCTGGAGCACAGTGAATTACTTACATCACTTTTAAGCCATGATAAAATATCATCATTATTTGATGCTGCAGTAAATGATCCACATGTTAATTAGTGACCGTGCTGCACATGTCTTAGAGCAATTGGTCAGTTTGTACCTAAAATTGCGTATCCATTCGCATACTAAATATTTAGTAGAATGTAAGAAAAAAGAGGGACTTGTTTCGAAAGGGAAGGCTCTTTGCAAGAGTATTAAACTTAAATGCCAAGACGTTAAAGGCAGTAATTGCAACGTCAAGTAATGGGAACACTTCTTTCTTGCCATGCCTGCTTTAATTATTGTGGCTATTTGTAAAGTAAATATATACGTAAACTAACCCTCAATTATTAACTTTGATGTTGTTGCAAAGAAGGTGCAGTTTGTATACAATCGAAAAGGAATTTTTTTAAAACTGAAAATAACGCACCATGTACTACTGATGCTTTGTCCATCTATTTATTAATGAAACGGTTCACAACCGTCGCACAGACGTTGCTCTAGGGGAGGACGTAAACTTAACACAAGATGTTCATCTGAAGAACTGAAGGTACGTTAACAGACATTTTTCGAACATGTCGGGCACGATGTCTTCTATATTGATCAAACAGGCTCTCTAACGAAGGAGGTGAAACCGCTCGGTAAAAACGTTGTACCTAGCCACATTGGCCGTGGCCTTTGCGGGATCAACCGCGCTCGCCGAACCAACCGGCACGTTCCGGCAGGCCCATGAATATGGGTTTGGCGCACAATCCAGTCTGGACCCGATCTCGAAAGGGCGGGTGTTCCAGATCACCGAAAAGATCATGAACCGCCTTGTGCGTCCGGGTCTGGACGGCAAGCCCGAGGCCGATCTTGCCACCTCTTGGGAAGCCAATGCCGACGCCACGATCTGGACCTTCAAGCTGCGCGACGGGGTGAATTTTCACGATGGCTCAGGCTTTGATGCCGCCGATGTGGTCTACTCGCTGAACCGCGTACTGGATCCGGATAGTGACAGCCCAGCACGTTCCGCCGTCAAGATGATCACGAATGTCGAAGCACTGGATGATATGACGGTCCAGATCACGCTCGATACACCCTTCGCCGACATGCCCCTGCAGCTGATGGACTACCGCCTTCGGATGATCCCTGAAGGTGCTGGCGACGATATCGCAACCTCCGGCACCGGCACCGGCCCCTTCAAGGTTGAAAGCTTCGATGCAGAAGGCACCACGGTTCTGGTCGCCAATCCCGACTATTGGGAAGGCGCGCCCGGCGTCGCTAAGATGGAAGTCATCGGCATTCCAGACGGTCAGGCCCGACTGCAGGCCCTTCTGGGCGGTCAGATCGACATGGAGCGCGGTATCACCGCGCAACAGGCACCGATGCTGGCCGGGTCGGACAAGTTTGTGATGCAGGAGATCCCGACCGGCAACTGGCGCGGCCTCGTGTTCCGCACCGATGTCGAACCCTTCAACGATTCGCGTGTACGCAAGGCCGTGCGTCTGGCCGCGGACCGACAAGAGTTGGTGAACCTAGTCCTTGGCGGTCAGGGTGTCGTCGCCTGTGACACGCCGGTGGAACCGAACGACCAGTACCGCGCGACACTCGATTGCCCGCAGAACATCGACATGGCCAAGTCGCTTCTGGCTGAAGCCGGCTATCCCGACGGCATCGAGGTCGACGTGCATGTCGCCACATTGGAACCCACCTGGCCCACGCTGGCCGTCGCCTATCAGGAACAGGCCGCAGCGGCAGGTATCAAGGTGAACGTCGTGCAGGCCCCGACAGATGGCTACTGGTCCGAGGTCTGGATGAAAAAGGATGTGGCCGCCACGCGCTGGAACGAGCGCCCGGCGGATCAGGCCTTGCATGAGATCTATCTGTCGTCGGCCAAGTGGAACGAGAGCTTTTTCAAGGATGACAAATTCGACGGAATGCTGGCTAACGCCCGTCGTGAGCTGGATTTTGACAAGCGCAAAGGCCTCTATGTCGCGGCTCAGGAATATCTCTGGGAAAATGCCGGCACACTGATCCCCTATCACGTCACGCGCCTGGTCGGTGTCTCGTCCCGGGTCAGCAATCTCGACGAGGTGAAGAATGACGCGGTGCGCTGGCACAAGATCACTGTCGCCGAGTAAATGAAATCTGGCTGGGGCGCGTCATGTGCCCCGGCCTCTCCTGCTTCTCTCCAACCTAGGGCTTTTCGATGCTGCGAATGCTGATGCGCCGTCTGTTTCTCGGCGCAATCACCGTCTGGATCGTCTCGGTCATCATCTTCGCCGGAGTCGAGGTTTTGCCCGGGGACGCCTGTACAGCCTTTCTGGAACGCGAAGCCAAGGGCAAGCTGCTGGAGAATTGCCGCGAGGCTCAGGGCCTCAATCGACCCGCGGTCGAGCGCTACGTGGAATGGGCGTCGGGGGCTGTCCGTGGCGATTTCGGGGTCTCGGCCAACGGGCAGAAGAGCATCTCCGAGCTGGTCGGCAACCGGCTGAAAAACTCCCTGTTGCTGGCGGTCTGCGCCCTTGGGGTCGGGGTGCCCCTGGCGATTTTCTTGGGCGTCGTAACCGGGCTCAGGCGGGACAAGCCTGTCGATCTGGTATTCTCAACCGCCGCGGTCTTTGCGATGACGATCCCCGAGTTCGTCTCGGCCACCGTGCTGATCCTCGTCTTCTCGGTCTGGCTGGGCTGGCTGCCGGGCATCGTGCTGACCTCGGCCAGCGCACCCGCCTCGGAATTCTTCCCCGAAATCCTGTTGCCCGTGATTGTGCTCTCCATGGTGATGACCGCTCACATACTGCGCATGGTGCGCTCCAGCGTGATTGAGGTGATGGCGGGCGATTATGTGCAGATGGCGATCCTGAAGGGCGTGCCCTATTGGCAGATCGTCTTCCGCCACGCGCTGCCCAATGCACTTCTGCCCGCGATCAACGTGGTGGCGCTGACCATCGCCTGGCTTCTGGGCGGTGTGGTGGTGATCGAGGTCGTGTTCAACTATCCGGGTCTGGGGCGGATGATGATCGACGCGATTTCGGACCGTGACCTGCCGGTGGTGCAGGCCATCGCCCTGATCGTCGCGACGGTCTATGTCGGCGTGAACCTCACCGCCGATCTGATGACCATGGTCCTGAACCCGCGCCTCCGCACCCACGCGTTGAGGGGCTCATGACCGAGATCACCGCAACCCCAGCCGAGAACACCCGCCTGCAACGCATCGCGGGCGTCTTGCGCGATGTGATGTCGCGACCCTCGGGCGCGATCGGCCTGACCCTTGTGATCTTCCATGTGGTGCTGGCGGTGATCAGCCCCTGGATCGTGCCCTATGATTACAAATCCATGGACAGCCTGTTGATGCTGAAAGGTCCGACTGGCGCGCATTGGCTGGGTACTGATCATTTGGGCCGCGATGTGTTGACCCGCACGCTGATGGGCGGGCGCGAGGCGCTTCTGGTCACGGGCATCGCCACACCGGTCGCGGTGATCTGGGGCGGTTTCGTCGGCATTTTCTTCGGCCTCGTCGGCGGGCGCATCGACGAAGTGCTGATGCGAGTGGTCGACGCTTTCCTGTCGTTGCCCTGGATCCTGAAGATGCTGGTTCTGATCGTCACCTTCGGCACCGGGATCGAGGTTCTGATCCCCACGCTTGCCTTCTTCTACGGCATCCCCGTCATCCGCATCGCCCGTGCTGCGACCCATGACGTGGTGGCCCGCGATTTCGTCTCGGCTTCGCGCGCGCGCGGCCATGGGCGGATCACGATCATCCGGCGCGAGCTTCTGCCCAACGTCCTTGACACACTGATGGTCGAAGGCGCGATGCGCTGGTCCTGGATGTTGCTGGCCTTCTCGTCGCTCTCGTTCCTTGGCTTTGGCGTCTCACCACCCACGCCCGACTGGGGGCTGATGATCGCCGATGCACGCGGCTTCATGTCCTTTGCGCCCTGGGGCGTGCTGGGGCCGGTGATCGCGCTCTCGTCGCTGATCATCGGCATCAACCTAACCGCAGACGCGCTGGCCAAGGCCCTTGGCATCGACCGCGCCCAGAAAGCCCCGGTATGAGCGCCCTCATTGACATCCGCGACATCTCGGTCGGCTTCACCGGGCGCGACGGCCGCACCCGCGAGGTCTTGCGCAATATCGACCTGAGCGTTGCCCCCGGCGAAAGCGTTGGGCTGGTGGGGGAAAGCGGGTCGGGCAAATCCACGCTGGCGCTTGCCGCCATGGGCTATCTGAAACGGGGCCTGCGCTTGCTGAACGGCAGCGCCAGTTTCGACGGCACCGACATGTTCGCCCAGTCCCGTCAGGAACTGGAACGCATCCGTGGCGGCAAACTTGCGCTGATCCCGCAGAACTCCGGCCAGTCCCTGACGCCGACCTTGCGCATCGGCGCGCAATTGGGCGAGGCCCTGCGGCTGCATTCCGCGCTTCCCGCCGATCAGCACGCTGCCAAGGTTGTCGAGCTTCTCGGGCAGGTCCGGCTGCCCGATCCCGAGGGCATTGTCGCGCGCTTTCCTCACGAACTGAGCGGCGGCCAGCAACAGCGCGTCGCCATTGCCATGGCGCTGGCAGGCGAACCCGAGGCGCTTTTGCTCGACGAACCCACCACCGGCCTCGATGTCACGACACAGGCGCATATCCTCGAACTACTGCGCGACATTGCCGCCGAGCGGGGCATGGCCATGGTCTATGTCAGCCACGATCTGGGGGCCATTGCGCGGGTTTGCGACCGTGTTGTGGTGATGTATGCGGGCGAGGTCGTGCTGGAAGGCACCACCCGTCACGTTCTGAAATCCCCCGCGCACCCCTATGCCCAGGGCCTTCTGGCCTCGATCCCCAAGCTGGACGATGCGACGCTTCCGGTCGCGCTCGATGGCCGCCCGCCCGCTCCGGGCGACGCGGGCGCAGGCTGCGCCTTTGCCGACCGCTGTGGATTGGTGCAAGACGGCTGCCGCACTGCCCGCCCGCCACTGGCGCCCACAGAAAACGGCGAGACCGTCCGTTGTTTCTTCGCCGAAGATGCCAGCCAGGACCGGGGTGCCGCCAAGGGTGCCGAGCCGGTGCGCCATACGGGCGAAGACGTCCTTCTTGACCTTGATGATCTGTCGATCAGCTATGCCAAACGCCGGCTTGTCGATCAGATGCTGGGCCGGGGCGCGGACATCCTGCCCACGGTTGACGACATCTCGATTGCCATCGGCAAGGGCGAAACGCTGGGGCTGGTCGGCGAAAGCGGCTCGGGCAAATCGACCATCCTGAAGACCATCGCGGGGCTTTTGCCGCCCGCTGGCGGTGCTGTCACTGTGGCCGACCAGCCCCTGCCCCGCGCGGTCGAACACCGCAACCCGAGCCAGCTTCGCCAGATACAACTGATCTTCCAGAACCCAGACGACAGCCTCAATCCGCGCCACACGGTGGCGGACATTCTGGAGCAACCCCTGAAGCTCTATTTCGGCCTGAGTGGTGCCGACTTGCACGCGCGCAGTGCCGAAATCCTCGAACGGGTCCGGCTTGGCGCGCATTACCTCGACCGTTTGCCCAGCCAGTTGTCCGGTGGCGAAAAACAACGCGTTGCCATCGCCCGCGCCTTTGCAGCCGACCCCGAGATAGTCCTCTGCGACGAGGTCACTTCTGCCCTCGACGTCTCGGTTCAAGCGGCGGTGCTGGACCTGTTGAACGACCTGAAGGCCACCCAGGGCACCACCTATGTCTTCGTCAGCCACGATCTGGCCGTCGTTCGCGCCCTATCTGATCGCGTGGCCGTGCTCTATCAGGGCCGGTTGTGTGAAATCGGTCCGACCGATCAGGTTTTCGGCGGCGCATCACACCCTTACACCGAGGTCCTGCTCGGCGCGGTTCTGGAACCCGACCCCGACACCGCACCAACGCTCACGGCCGACGATGTCGTCGAACGCGCGCCACCCCGTCAAGGGTGCCCCTTCCAAAGAAGGTGCCCCAGAAAAGTCGGCGCAATCTGCGACACCGACACACCACCGTGGCAGCGCAATGACCGGGATCACGCCATCCGATGTCACATTCCGCGGGATAACCTTGCCGGGTAGAAGAACAACCAATCCAAAGCCACCATCGAAGAGTGCCTAATTAGCGGTCAGTTGGTTGGCGTTGTCGAAGTCGTCTAATTTTTTTGCGCGAGCAGGGAATGCCCTGTCAGACGGGTCTCTTCGAAGCGTCTGGATCAACTTGCGGAGATCAGAAAGGAGACTTGCTTTGCTGCGTGCATGCCAACTTTCGAAGCATCGCGTTTCCATGTGCTATCTGCAGCATTTGCTCTTGTGGCTCGGAGCAGACGGTAGTTGTTTCGCCGAAAAGCCGATCTTGTTCAAAGGGCGGCCGCCAGAACTCAAATCATCCGTTAATCCGGATCATGGGCTGTTGGAGTCTGACAGTTGGACGATTTTCGGGGTAGCAGAAGCCCGTGCCATCTACATGTTTGCCGCCCATGAAGAGGATGTTGGGCGTGTCTTCCCGCACGTGAAGAAAATCGTGGTCGGCAACGAACTCACTGCCCTCAACCCACCGAAGCAGTGTACATGGTTGTCCAAGGATATCGCGCGCCATTGGGGCCTCGTTGTTATGGTGAGGCTTACCCTATCACATGCGTCAGTCGAGGATCATGAGGGCCACGTGAGGTGTCAGGCCTTCGCCTTCACCACCTGCAAAAGCGGCATCAGCGAGCTCATATCCGGCCCGTGCTCCATCCCCGTCAGGGCCTTGATTCGACGAGCTTCTCATCAGTTAACGAGATTTTCTATTTTCGAGATGTCTTTCTATTCAGTTTTTCCGAACAAGAAGAAAATCCCCGATCTCCTCAAGGAAGTTCTTCAGAACAACATCAAAGAAGTTGCTTCTCTGTTGAGGAAGGGGAAATCCGTCAACGAAACTGACCGACTTGGAAGGTAAGATCCCTCGTATTTAATATTGACAGATTCTCCAGTTGCACTCCTTTATCGTAAATTTCAACGAAGTTTAGTGAGGCCTAGCCTACTCTCTGCACTGTACGTACCGGTACCGGGGTTACTTGTATACTGTACACTTTACGTACGTGCCCACCCGAAGACATTCTAACGGGCCAGTTCATATCTTAGTGCATGCCCAACATTTAAATATATAGCCTAACAAGACAGGCGGAAATAACAGTATGATAATTTATCAAATGCGACAAATTGGAAAGAAATAGCTGTTAAAATGCATCTTCTCAATATTTATATAGTTGATATGTGACGTTTTCAATAGTATTATTACATTGATCCTTTGCTTTCTGCTACATAGGCCTAGCGCCTTTCACATCAGGGAAGTGTATCACGTATATATAAGAAATGACAATAAGTGGAATATCATACATGCCTTATTTGTGTCTTATAAGTTGATAAACATAAGTGTCGTTAAATTTTAATTGTGACCTTTTTCATCGTCTTGGTGGGCACGTAAAGTGTACAAGTACCCTCTGTACCAATTTTAGTCGAAGAACCATTAACAGAGACAGTATTTTATTTATTAAAGAAAAAGTAAAATACTTGAACATCAGGGTAACTATGATATGGTAATGCTGCAATATTTTCGAATATATTGTTGTATATTTTACTTAAATATTTATCCTTCATATTTAGTCATGTATATAGATATTCCCATTGATCTATTGTAAATTACTGTTTCAGCCTTGACTGAGAAAAAACTCTCTAACCCTCCTTTCTCTAGTATTCCCTTTCATTGCACTGACTGTAACACACACTTTTCCATTTCAAACTTTACCTTTCTTATTTCAACCTTACTGAATTCGGTCTCCTTCTTAAAGAAAGCCTCCTTTTGTCTAAACTTAACCCAAGCCTTAACCAAACGTCTTCTTCTATAAACCTTTCTCTCTTCTAACACTTCATTTTCCCCTTGCTTTCCCCCTTATCACCTATTTTCCTCCTTAGGAACAATTAGTACTTCACCATTGTTTGTTATATTTGGTATTGTTCTAGTTACTTTATAAACTTGTTTTTTCGCGTTGTAATTTCACCTTTGAAAATGATGTGAGGAAACATCAAAGCTCAGGATCTAATTATTGTTTGTATTTTATGTTGGCATTATGATTCCTTTGTGGCCTATATGCTGGGTATTAATATTTATCTTAAGATTATTGTAACCTAGTGTTGTCATTAAATTTATTTCTTACAGGACTGCACTTCACTATGCAGCTTCTACTGGTTCAGTTAAGCTAGTGGAAACACTTTTAAAGGAGACTGGTATCAAACCTAATCTCCATGATGAAGAAGGGAAAACCCCTTTAATCAAGGTTAGTCTTTCATTGGAAATCCATACTTGACTTATTTGGCTTATAGCCCTTATCTTTTGATAGGATATGGCATGAGATCAAGAGGTCACTACCTGTTGTGTATTAGATTTTAGTCCATACCACTGATGATGCTTTTTGACAGCACTTGGGATATACACAAGAGAATTGAATTTGAGGGATCAGAGACTTGTAATCACACTTACAACAACAAAAAACTACAAAAAATGAAAATTACAATATGTGAAATACAAACTACTTTAAAATATACAACAGAAAATATGAGTATAAAATAAAATATAAGTACTTAAAAACAAAGGACTCCTATAGATAAAGTTGGCAGGGATAGCATTGAAAAGGTTAAAAATTCCTCATTTCCATAATGGTCCCTTAATAGAGGTGTTAACAAATATTGTGCTCAAAAATGAAAGGAAGAACTAAAGTCATAAAGGCTTACAAGGGGAAGGTCACACCATTTCTTCTTTTTGGCACTTGGGCACATTTTCAGATGCATATTGTTCATCCAGCAGGCATTTCTAATCCAGTGAATTCATAAATATTCTGGAAAATTTTAGCCTACTTTCTAATTGTTTACTTCGTTAGAGGAAATAAACAAACAAATGAAGGTGTACTTATCTTACCTTAGAGTCCATGGTACTGTGTTGTCATCTTTTTGTTTTGTCATTTTTAATGCAGCAGAGGCTCTTGCCTCACATCTTGCTATTTATCACATGTAGCTTTATATTTCCTTTCTCTGTTAATTACCGACCCTATTTAAAAGAGTTGCATTTATCCCTTTGGGAGTTTTTTCCACTTTTAAACCAGTGGATCAGGGGTAACCCTTCCAGTCCTACAGTTAACTATGTTTAGCTCTGTTACATATTATGCAACTGCAAGCAGTAGGGTGACTGAAAGGGGAATCAAAGAGATATACCCCTTCCTCACTTCTCAGAAAGGTAAATCTTGCAATTGACACTGATCTGTATATAATAAAACTTCTGCGCTTGTTCACTTTAGAAGTAAAGGAGACATGACAACACCATTTAGCTAAAATGACCCGTGAAAATATGGAATATAGTATAGTAATTTGTATATAGTTATGCTAATTGCATGTTTCTTTTCTTCATACTTTACTCCTGCAATTTAACATAAAGCATTATAAGTCTACTTATAGTTTAGATGGCAAATTATTTAGACTTTTCAGAAGTTTAGTCATTAAAAGAATGGTTTAATTTGTTAAAAATATTTCCCTTCCAGTTTAAATGTAACCAGCCATGCCCCTAGCTACCAGTTAAGTGTGTAATATGGTATGATTTACTTTTAGGCCATTGAAGCATGCTCTGCTCAATGTTGCCGTTCCTTAATTCAAAATGGATGCAAGACTGCTGTGGTTGATAGCACAAACAGCACCCCATTGCACCACGCTGCTGTCATTGGAAGAATTGAGATCTTGTCTCTGTTTCTTACTGATCTAACAATCATTGGGAGTAAAGATGTGGTAAGTGATTTTACTTGTCATCCATTTCTCTTTTAATAACCGTAAAATTTTGATGAGAAGTCCTAGTCTTCTAAAGGTCTTCTAAGCTGTTGAATCCTAGTCTAAAAATTAAACATTGAGAGACTGAGAGCAATTCAGTGAAGCTTTGTGTGATTCTTGTTTCACTTCTTGCAAGATTATCAGCTTCATGTGCATCCCAACAAGTCCAAATTTTACACTGAGCAAGTGTTTATAAATTGAGTCTCTGTTATCATTATATGACTACATAGCAGACTGTATATAAGCTATAAAGTTTTTTAAAGACAAATTTAATCATAGAGATTACTGTTCAAGTTTTTCAGGATTAAAAGAAGGTAGTAGCTTAAAATCAAAAGACAAACATTGGGCTTATATTTGATTGGGGCTAATATCTGGAGTGTTATATATAGCGTATCAACAACTGATTAAGTTAAATCCTGGTAGATTGCCCAATGGTTATTAGAACAACTCATATGCATATTGACTCCTCAGCATCTATGATAGAAAGAATAATCTAAAAAAAGTTGAGGCTAAGGCAAGTGCTGGGCTTCAATGCTTTAGTTTTGACAGCAGCTGCCATAAATGTACTTATCTAATCATGGTTTACTTTTCAGAGTAAGAAATTAGGGGAGTGATTTTGGTACTCTTATTTCTGCTTTCTGGATAAATGTCAATGTAAAAGTCACCATGCTCTTGCTACCAAAACTAGGGGGCCACTGAGTTCCTCCACTTTTTAGAAACCTCTGAACCTCTCCTTCCCACACTTTTTACCCTATCCAACAAAAAGTTGGGTTTATTAGCTTTTACATATTGTTATTGTTTGGTTAATTTTTTGCCTTCTTTATATTTATTGAGATATGAAACTTTTTTGATGGCATGCTTCCTGCTCCCTTCCCCCAGCCCCTGCCCCCCCCCACACACATACACACACAGACAAACAGAGAGAGAGACGCACAGAGACACAAACACAGATAAGACACAGAGAGACACAGAGAAACACAGACAGAGAGCACCCCTGCACACAGACACTGACACACACACAAACAGTTAGACAGACAGACACACACATACACATACACATGTTTTAGTGGCATTGCTTCTTCTTCATTCTTGGAATCAAGAGCAAACACATCCCCATAACATAATCATAATATTCGTAACTTTCAGCAGTTTCACCAACCTTCTGAATAAAAGCCCTGGACCCTAAGGTTTTACCAGAGCTCCGAGAAAACTTTAAGATTGACCTATTGCATATTAATTCAGATTCCCGATTTCATACATTTCAGCATGCTGTGTTGGTGTAGTTAAACTTATGATAGTTGGTCTGGGCACTTCTAAGGGAATTGGCCTCAAGCACCTACCTAGTCTGCCCCTCAGAACCACCACTGCCATACCTGTCTAAATCACTGATGAATGTACTCTGTTACTATTTTTCAGGGTGGCAATACACCTTTACACCTTGCAGCAACTTTTGGGTATGAGGAGTGCTGCAGGCTGCTGATTGAACATTCAGCTGAAGTGGATGCTGTAGACAATGAGATGAGGTAATTATTCAAATATTTACAGTTCTAGCGGTTTGCTGATTGGTCCAAAAGCCCAAAACGATTCAGGCATTTAAGTACACATTGTTTTCAATGTTTCGTGCATCATTCTAGCCTGTGCGCAGGCTAGTATCATTCATGTTCAAATGTTTAAGCATTTCTGCCTTTACACAATTTTTTTATAAATATCTTCGTTTTAAGCAACTAAACTTAAAGTGTAGGATTATCAAGTAACTCCAAAACAAGAGTGTTACTAAACCCTACCCATACCTTCTCAAAGTTTTCCTCTTGCCTACAGTTCGCTACCATCTTTCCACGCTTGACAAATAGCTAAAGAGAAACGATTATGTACCAATCCCTCCAGCCTATTTCCTCCATGCTTCCCACTTAAAAATCACATGACTTACTAACTAACTCGCTATTGATTTGGCTAGAGTCAGGCTTTAGAATGCATATCATGCATAGGAGAGTAACCAATTTAAAAAGTGTGCTTAAGAGTTCCTTTACAACCAATTACTTCTGAAAAGAAAAAAGTGCAGTGAGGAGAAAGTAGTTCGTGAACGCCTAGAAAATTTCTACGTCAACATCATCATCATCATCATCATCATCATTATCATCATCATCATCATCATCATCATCATCATTGTCGTCATCATCATCATCATCATCATCATCATTATCATCATCATAATCATCATCATCATCATCATCATCATCATCATCATCATCATCATCATAATCATCATCATCGTCATCGTCATCATCATCTTGTGACTACTGTCGATATGTCTTTTACAACTCTTCTCCAGTAGTCACTGTCCATCATTGCCTTCTCAAGATCTGCCCTTTCTAAACCAGCAAGTGGTTTAGAACCAACATATATAGCAAGTGGTGAGGCACACATTTATTAGCTATTCGAAATTATAGAAATAAAATCTTACAGTCCCAGGGTTAACGCCACAGTTTCTCAGGGGCCTTTTCTGAACACTGTTCATACAAATGAAGCTAACATCAACGTAATCCAACCCCTTCATCGAAAAATTACCCCCACCTATATTGGTCCCCCAAGAATTCTGACGTTTTCCCAACCCCCACCTACTATGGTGGTTTGTGAAAAGTCTCAACTTCCCTTAGTGGTAGTGTGTGCACACTGTGGTGATGTTTAGAATGTTTTGTGACCAAGTGTTGAGATTTTTGTCATTTGTTGGTTAAATTTTGTTGGTTAAGTTATATAAGGTAACGGTGAAGATTTTTGTATATTTTCCTTGTGAAACTTTAGCAAATTAGAACCTTTTCCGCTCTTGAAAACGTTAGCGAAGGTGCAGATGAAAGACTCGCGCATCAGCTATATGCTGTGATATTTTCGTCTGGTCCTATACTTGACTTGAAGTCCGAGCCACCTTAATTCTTCTTAAGTGCCTTCTTTATTTGTCTCGATTTTTCTAAGACGGCAAACGTGTCACTTAATTGCGTTTTATTTTCTACTACGGATTTCAGTTCTCTCCATTCCTTTAAATTCTTCGCGAAAATGATTTCTTACTTCACTCTTGACTGCTGCCTTGACCAGTGTCCAGTCACAACGTTCAGCAAAATGAGTTCGTTTCTCAACGCTGTTTTCAAATTTTGTATCATAAAGAAACCTAGCATCTATAGTTTTATTGCAATACATTATCAAAGTTATAAATCTGCTTCTAATTTCCTAGTAATTTATAAGTGCGTGGTCTCCAAAGATGATATTTTTACCTAAGGTACTTTAATACGTCAAATTAAACCGCGGACTTAAATAGACCGCATCTTCAAAAATGCGGCCTAACAAAAACGCGGCTTATTAAAACGCGGCTAAATTTATTGCAATGATCAAAGGGAAACTGTCATTGGACCCATTTGTATCGATTCTAAAAGTGGTGTCGAGGAGAAAATAGAAGGAGTTGACTCCTGCGACCGAATTATAACCCCCTAGAATGCTAATTTTTGGCAAGTGCGGCACAATTAAAGCGCGGCTTAATTTAATGCGGCTTGATTACATACGCGGCTTAATATGACGTAATAAGGTATGTAATTTCTTTCATTGTTATGTAGGGCAAGGCTTTCTTTTGTATGATCTTTGGAATAGAATTATCAACACAACTAAGCCAATATTCCAATATTGATGTAAAGTATTTCATGCCCCCCCCTTCCTTTTTATTGTTTCTACTGTAACCAGCAAGTCTAGGAGTGATGTAAAAAATACGACGTAGATCAGTGCATAGTTTCCTCTTCATGCGCAAAATGTTTTCTTATCCTTTGTTTTATTTTGTAATGCATGATTAAGAAAACATGTGCTTTGACCATTTCCGTTCTGATATTGCAGAGGGGGTGTCCCCCCACGGTTACCCCACGACCTAAGACTATAGGTACAGTAACCTCATAATCATTTGGTATCACTTTTATTTTTGCTTTTTTTCAATTAGCATCCAAGCTACCAACAAAACCTTACATAAGTGATTCAACCTCTGTGTCAGATGATAACGAGGGAGAAGAAGGACAGCAGAAATATAAGACTCCTAATCTATCTCCAACAAAGTTACCTGTGCGCTGTAATAAGCAGTTACGCATTGTTGAAAGGAAAGGATCGAATGAAAAATGCCCACGTCGAGAAGAGGCCCAAGAGGTCGAAGCATCGTCGAAGAAGAAGCTTCGACTTATTCAGGATGCAATTAATGGACTTCCTCTCTCCGAAAAGGAAAGAGCTAGGTATTGCAAAGAAGTTGTAAGATTGTCGAAGGAAATTTTAGATGACTAGCAGTTGAGCCAGTAGGACTAGTACCTAGTCTCTATTTTGATAATGGCGGTTGGCGTAACCATTATATCTATAGCGGTCGCTCAGCACATCCTCCATTTTACACACTTTTTACCACGTTAGAGCCGTAGGAATGTACTGTTAGTATAAAAAATAAGAGGGGGTTAAACTTCTAAACAATAGGGTGTGAGCCTGGGAAATGAAATCGTACGAATATAATGAGATAGTAACAGTGGCTAATGAATTAGAAAACATTTTAAGTTAACTCAATATCAGCCCTTCCATAATAATATCAATCTCACGAAGAGCTAGATAAACATTTGAAACGCTTGGCTTGAATCGGAATTTTTTTAAACTTATGCCAGGTAATGCGATTGCAAAAGCAGACAGATGTAGATTGCTCATTTTGGCTGATGCCGTGAGCTTGATCTATCACCTCATTAACCTCCAAACATTTTACTCTAGATAAATTTCGTGGTAAGACAGTAATATATTTTGATCTATTGCGTTATAGTAGTATTTTAACACGACCCGATATCTTCAATATTACTCAAGAAATGTAAACTTATATGTAGATACACATCACGTGAATACTTGTTACAACTCAGTGTCGGTATTTATGATTTGAATTTCTGTTGCATGCGATTGTAATTTGCAGTGGTGCCTTTAATTTGAAGATATTACCTTTATCTTTTTAAAATGCTTCTCACTCCGTTTTCTTCACGTTGTAATGGCGCTTTACACCCATTTATGATGCCTCATTTTACACTTTATCGGATAGCAGTTTTGACGGAGTCATTTATATTTCAAGTCTAACTAGCAGAAATTATTAACATCTTTGTATATCTGCCCTTGAGCACTTTGTAAAAAGCTTTTCCAGGAGCTCCAGCTTCATGACAATCTGACGTAATCTTCGCTTAAGTGAGGAGTTTAAAGCCGCACATTGAGAACTCTTTTGAGAGGAAAATGACAGAATTGAGTGACAACGTCAACAGCATTGGACGTTGATGATGCTACGTGGTGTAATTATAAAAAGCTGAAATATTTATAGTACTTCAGACAAGATAGCTGAAAGTCATTCCATTGTTTAATTCCTTGTCATTGGGGATGATGAGTTAAATATGTTATTTAGAGTTAAAAATACGTGACTCATGTTACAGGAGTAATAAACGAGGGTATAATGAATCCGGGAATATGTGTCTTTTATAGAGAAAGAAGATTATTGGACTGTGTGCATCACAGGCTTCTAATTCTTCCTCTTCTTCTAATTTTAAAAAGCACCAGAGGATACAAAGTATATGTCACCAACGGGATTCAACGCTGGTGTTCGTATCATTTCTTTTTACTTTTTCAATAAATCATAGTCCCGCCACTCTACGTTTAAAAAATTCTTA
Source organism: Alatinidae sp. Z8VKAUB7J3 (assembly GCA_010016025.2). Lineage (NCBI taxonomy): Eukaryota > Metazoa > Cnidaria > Cubozoa > Carybdeida > Alatinidae > Alatinidae sp. Z8VKAUB7J3. Next base: position 139,110,824 of record JAAAKM020006971.1, on the reverse strand, counting down.
AGAGATACAAATTCACCCGAAACCAAGAGGATAAAACGCGTGTTAAATCTGAAACATCTGATCTAGCGATTACAAAAGTAAACCACTGTAGCAAGGGCCACTTTCAGAAAGCGGTGACCGTACTTTGTCACCCGGACAATTCGTAATTCCAAAGTAACCGTCACTCTTATTAATGCAGAAAGAAAGGGGACGTTATACAAGAAGTGATTTTGAATGTAGACGTGGTGCAACTTGACTGCATGAATCAAAACTTAGAATCGTGACGCAAGAAAAGTTGACCGTCTCTTGTTCAAGAACGTCAGTCACAAACCCAGACATTGCTCTATTTTGATCACTATTTGGAGATCTTCACAAAAGAACCAAAATATGTTGTTAAAGATAATTGCTTACTTCTGATGTTGAAGCCAGTCGCATTGAAACTTGTTATTATCGTTGAATAATAGACTGAATATTTGTCGTTGCTTATCTCCATTAATGATATTTCAATGATACACAAATCTTTGAAAATAATAATGACTCCAAGAAGCTGTTGTAAGGATCATGTTCAAAACTAGAAGATGACTTGAAATGATCTTGTCGTGATGTTTGAACCTTACCTTCATCATAAGAGGAAGGGTCGTATACAGACGTTTAGGTAATCCATCGATTGATAACATATAATTTTCGAACCATTTAACTCAAATCATTTCCTACACGTTACAAGCTAAACTATGTTTAAGAATTGATCTTTCAAAGAGGATTTGATGACTGATAACTTGTCTATGGAGCTTCATAACAACAAGAAATTTCTCGCCGTTCTCCCTTCCTTTTATTATAAGTAAAACGCCAAATGTGGAAACTTCATTGACAACGTTTCGTCTAACAGAATTCTTTAGGTCATTACTGAAAATTGGCTAAAAAAACAATCAAGCTTTCTGTAGTGACCTGAAGAAGTCTGTTAGACGAAACGTTGTCAATGACGTTTCCACATTTGGCGTTTTACTTATAATAACTTGTCGGTGGTCTATTCACATTTCATTCCCTTCATTTTAGTTGTAACTGCTATCCCCGCTTAAAATACAAAAACTATAATCTCACCTAAATTTTATCTACTACACTTATAAAGTCGCCACTGTGGTCCAGGGGGTAGTTCCTCAGACGTCAGTACCGAAGGGCACGGATCCGATACTCCAACAAGCCGTGGCGACGATAAGAAGAGCATCCGTTCTCAAATTGCCCTTGGTTCCAGTAAAGGTCTAGTGTATCAGCTACTGCAAAAATTTAGTGCACAGCGTAAAATCGTATGAATGCTGTCGTAAAGTCACAGTTTTAATTTCTTATGTACATACGTTTATATTGACAACGTACTTTTTAACTGATATGCAAGATACCATCATATTTTTTAGGATGACTCTTCAAGTGACATTTGCACTGTCTTGTCACTCTTGGGGCCCCTCTCCGTCCGGTGCGTTCTACGGCATCATATTTGTATAAGTGATGAATGCTAATGATAATCATTTGAAAAGACGACGAGAGGGGAGAAGATGGGAAAGTTAGCCCGGGAAGCAGATCATGGGGGTGGCTAGCAAGACATTAAAGTACAATAATGTTTATTGGATCCGGCAGGAGCAGGGTTATGTGCTATATCTTTACATCTAAACGATTCCTCGAAGTATAATAACCGCCCTGATTAGCTGTTTATGAACACAATACA
>JAAAKM020006971.1:139087157-139109031 GCA_010016025.2 Alatinidae sp. Z8VKAUB7J3 | reverse complement strand
TGTGCTATATCTTTACATCTAAACGATTCCTCGAAGTATAATAACCGCCCTGATTAGCTGTTTATGAACACAATACATATCAGATATTAAAGCAGCTTTTTTGGCGAGTCCCTTGGCACATCAACAGTTTTCCATAAAGGATTCTGCTCTACAGATTTACTATTAACACTTATTAAAGGCCTGCGTTCCTCTTTCTTTCCTCAAAGTGTTCATTATCTTCAAAGCGAGACATTGCTTTGTTTCATTGACGCACCTTCTTTTTATCTTTTTTTATCTCAGCAGACTTGTTCTAGGTTATAATATTCGTAAAATTGAAGAATTCAAAAGGATGACGTTTAATCCTCAGTTTTCTCTTTCCGTAAAAGTGTTTTCTCTTCTTATTCTACTTTGCAATATCTCAATCAAATACCCCTGATGAGCAATGGGCCCGACATTGACACTACCCTAAATAAACAGAAAAACCACCAAACTCTAATAGATAAAGGGCAGCTGGGACGTCCAAGGGCAACGCCCTTCAATTTTGGCTACCGGGCAGAGAAGAAAGCCATGAGGCAGACTCAACCACCCAGTAGGACCGCCTTTCACGGATTATGAAGAGCATCTGTCATCGATATAAACAGATACTACATCCATTTCTGTCCAAAAGGCCGAGAATTCTATTTTGCTCCGGTTTTTAAACTACTTGGAAAATCGTTACCCCGTTATCAAACATGGACTCCTAGAAGGTTCACCAATTTGTTAGGGCTGTCTTGTACAGTTAATCACTCATACCATTCATCCTGTTGCACAGTTCAGCTAACCAGGACAGTTAACAACATAATTATTGCCCCTTGATATCATTTCATAAGCTTGTTGTTGGTGTTTACTAATGCGTCTGCTGCCTCTTTCAAACATTTGGTAGTATTTGTTATTACTCATTACCAACACATTCACCAACAATTATAGCTTCAGTGTTAACGACACAGAAAACACTTTGTAGATTATACGCTGGTAGGAATCAGGTTCAGCAATTATATGTTAATGTCGTGACAAATGACATTGGGGCCCATCGTGCTCATGTCTGTAGTTTCCTGTATTTTAAAGTAAACAAACAGCTAAACAAATTCACGCACATGTATGCTCAGTTTGCACCTGTTAAAAGGTACTTAATATCAACAAAGAGCAGATACAAACGACCAGTTGCTACAACATGAAATGGGTAAGGTTGATATTGCTAGCAGAAGAAAGCAAACATTAGGAACAAATTTAAAACATGCTTTGATAAATTGTCTAGACTGCTAAGATAATTTCATGTTGCAAGCAGTTTCAACTTTTCACGCAAGCGCAATTGAGATATCAACGATGACATCATTTGCTGGTCTTTTGATTCTGTTTAAAATCTTTCGAAACTTCCTTACTCGTAGTAGCTTTCAAAATTCACGCTAGCCTAGTCTAATCTGCAAAATTAGGATTTAGAATTAATCTATAGATAAATAACTCAGTTTACAGCTGTTAAATCTAAGGGAGCATGTATTATTGAAGAACTTACACGACTTTACGGTTGAGGTTTTTAACATTATGAACATTATGATAATGTTCTTGACATATCGATAGTACAAAAAATCATGGTGGTGCTGTTTGAATACATGTGTCAACAATATAACTAAAATGTAATACAGTTTGTAGGTTTGTTTTATAGTGGCATCATAGTGGTTTTTAGAAAGCACTTGCATTAAATTGTGTAGTGCATATACTTTGTTTAACACAATGAATGTTATTATATCTTTTCTTACCTTGGGATAATGAGCAGTTAATCGACTGTAAGACAGCAATAAGCCAAAGAAGCATCTGATAAAAAGAAAGAAAAGGAAAATAATCTGCAATTACATCCTCTTAATTGAACTTAAGATCATGATAAAGCACGGTCACTGAATACAGCAATAGAAGACACAAACAACACGGGAAGTGTACATTTAAATAAGCTACTATAATGACCGGTAAGAATATTCAACCAATGCAATAACCAGTTGCTAAAAAGCGATATCACGAAGACTTTTTACATTTAATATACATGAATATAATGCGTTATTTACACAATGATAAAGAGGTTTCATAATTCTAATGCAGAATTTAAGTGACACAATAGGACAAAACGCAAAAATAATGTGATTTTTAATCGATTTAAGGATTGTTGTATTAGAGACACTTCAAGGTGACCTGTCTAAAGTAAATACGGCGAGAAAGTCAATATTTGAAGGGGTTTCTCAAATATCTGCTTCTGGACAAAACACAACTAACATAAATTATAATTGACCGGGAAGGAATTTGGTAAACAACAATTTACCACATAAAAGTTAAAAATCACTTAGATGCAGTACAAACTTACTACAAAAATATCTGTGTATTTTTCAAACAAAGTCAAAGATTCTCAAAACAGATACGGCGTGTAGTTATTTCAGCAGTACACTTGCTATAGGCTAGACGAGATTCAAATGACTCTACTATTTATGAAGCAGCTTTTACATCTAGTTCTGATTAAATACATGCACAAACAAATTGGTCAGTAAGTTATAGTAGTTATTAATGTATTTATATACCAACTCAAAGTTTAGTGAGTGATCTTACAGTCCTGCAGAAAGTATCAAACTTGAAATAATACGTATAGATATTTTGTAAATATTCTTCTTTACCTACCTTTTACTTCTCTCTAAGCTAATCCATCAATAGCATTGTAAGTCTAATGAATTATTTCACTGCAAACCTCCAATATTAATTTGCAAAATTGTCATTTCTATTTTTACTTTCTCTAAGTGAAGACGTTATTTGAGTATCGAATTTTCGATGGCAACTACAAATTCATCCAACAAATTTGGCTTCATTTTCTTTCCGCAAACAACACACAAAGTAAACTTATGTCTAAACTCCACTTAGTTTTAGTAAACTTTAACTTAACCATTTTTATAAAACAGTAAATACTTTTCGCCTAGCTTTACAAACGTCATGTCAAATCTATACACGTCCCAAGTTATGTTGAGAAATGATTACTTGTTGTTTCTTTTCTGTAAACTGGGAACTATTATTCAAACATTGCTGTAGACTGCATATCAAGGGCCTCTTGATGCGCCATAAAATAGGGCCGAAACAACATGTGGACAGATAATTGTTAAGGAGTATAAGAAATTCTCTCTATATTTGGCCATTACTCTAACCAACCTATTGTTTGGGATCTCCATTAAAAGGAAGGACAAAACGAAGTGACGCTGCATGGCTTTGTTAGGTGTAGACCTCCATTTTGGCTAACAACAAAACAGTCAAACATCTTTAAACCAGATATTGTGATTACGATATATTATGGATCTATGGTTTTGGGTAATTGCAAAGTTATAGTTTATCCAGCGTCTGCTAGTCTGAAGCTAAAAGTGTTTTATGTGTAACAGACAAAGTGCTATGGGAAATTTGGTTGTAAGAGTTATTAGTTCTACGTCTAGTCCACTGAATCGAGCAGATGTATTTATCGACATTTAAAGCTTTGTTTTAGTTCAAAATGTCACTGGGAAAGTATCATCGAAAAGAGAGGATTTGAAATGTTAGTTTTGAAAAGAACACGTGAGTCACGGGTTCGATCCCCGGTGGTGACATATTTTCTATTTCTCTAGTGTTCTTTTCAAAGTTAATGAGTGCATAGTCTTCACTATCTCGCCAAGTACTTCCATTGCTGCTTTTTTATGCATCTTGTCACATTATTAAACTTCTTTCCTGTGCAATTTGTTACTGAGTTTTAAACCATTACAATCATTTACATATAGTGTTGGACCATTTAAAGTCTGTTTCAATATATAATAATCAACATCTTAAGATTTCATACCAGCCAAATTAATGCACAGTGTCAAAAAATAGAAAAGGAAAACATGACATTATAATATTGATTCTAGAGATAAATGTAACAACCTAGGTTAATATTTGATTCCATATACTACGCTTCTATTGATAACAAAAAGATGAACTGTTATGAGCGGTTTAAATATGTAGGCGTCTTTTTCCATTATCATGTATTATCATAAGATTGTATTATAGAAATATACTGACAAATATTTACGATTATGAATATGAATATTTTCATACAGATACAAGTAAAGATAACATTCTTTGTAAACTGCAATGAATATTTCGTAGACTTACAAATTACATTGAAATCCATTATCTGCATATATTTGTAATAATATATATCTATATTTATATACGTAAATGAAATGTCAATTTTGGATTTAATCAAAGCTCTTTATGTATCTCTCTCCCCATATATATATATATATATATATATATATTTATTTATATCTAAATACATCTATATTTGATATATGATATATGTGTATATGTGTATCGATATAGACATTTAAAAATATATCACAAAAGAAATCCTAGATTGCAGGAGGTACGCGTAAAAATGCCATTTTAATAACGTGGGTTTCTTTACTCATTTACTCATGATGAACCCATTTATACACACAGTATCTGCTCGAAGGGCTGCATATTTTCTCCCTGCCCTGCAAAGAAATCAATATTTGCTGTGAATGTTACAAGTGGTTTGAAAATCAAACATTTCGGAGTAGAGTACTAAGTCAATTTTCAGAGGTACAAATTCCCAAAAGTTCTTGGCAAATGAAACGTTGTTAATAAGGTGGTAAAAATGCTTAGTATTATCAAAGTAAAATTAATAAATAGCTAAAGTTGTTCATTCTACACTCGCTTGATATGAAATTTCCATAATGATATATTTCACTAGATTTGTAGTCATGTCCTTAGTAGTGCCAGATATTGCTAATTCAAGCCAGTCTTAAAACTCTTTACACTTGTGCCATCTTACTTAATATTTTTCCAACACATACTCTCAATAATCATTTCTAACCTTGTCTATCAATATTTCCTGTATCTTTGTTTATTCCTTACTTAACCAAAACTGAAATACATTACTCTTTGCCATAGTGATGTACTTGAAAGAAAGCTTTATTTTAACGTACGTTTAAAAAATGACAAAACAAAATGTAGTGCATTACCTTTCCGGAATAATTTTTCCCTATCTTTGTTGCGAATTATGCCATCATCTAGCAGTTATATCAACCTTTACTACAATGTGTACATTTGAAATTGCTGAGTTTGACCTGGACTTATATAATGATAGATTTATTTCCATCATTTGAAAACCGAAGATATCTAATTAACGATATTGACTAAAAACTTAAATTTATCATTGAATGTTTAAAAGTTCCGTCCTTCCTATGTGTATCACAGCAGGATATTTATCGGATCATCAACATTCAAGATTACGCAACTCAACGTAGGGAAACATATAAGTTAGGGAATGATACCTTTTATGTCGGAAGAAATCGATAAATAACTTTATAAGGCATTATACTGCTAGTAAACAAACTGATGATTCTGGAGTGGATGTGACTCCATTCGAAAACTGTCAGAACATCCTCAACAAACATAACTTAAGAATTTCTTGTTAGTTATATTAGTATTGATCCACGATTTAAAGGCAACTCACCTGTGAATCCATCCAAGTGATTCCGTTTAGGTACATAGGGTTAAATGTATAGTAATTTCCAGTATAACATGTTTACCAGAGACGATTTCATCGTTACCTTCACACGTTTTCACTTATTCCATCACGTCAATACGAAACGAAGTATCCCATTAAAAATGCATGGACCCAATTAGGGTACACGCATAAAAAGAAAGATAACTGATGAACCTCTTTGCATGTATTAGCGGACAATCATTGGTGGATAATAATTTCAGAGTTTCATATAAAACCTCAGACCGCTTGCTTTTGTCAAAGATATTTTATACCCCATGGCTTTTTTGCATTCTCTGGGGCGTAGCAATTTTCCTTTTTTCTGTGCATCTTCTTGCGTCAGCATAATTTGGCTATTATCTCCCTTGACACTACTGGTAGACAACTAAGAGTTTCTGTTACGTTATTAAAACTAGGAATAGGAACGGAAATACAAGGATTGGCAATTTATTTTATTACTGGAAAGACTATTTTTCTTATCATTGATATTGCGGTTAAAAATTTTAGATTAAGTGGTGATTCAGAAATTCAGCACAAAAATCGATCTTAAGGGTAAAAGAGTTGCTTATTTGGTTACACAGAAAACTGTCCTTTTTGATGTATACAGGCAACATGTTAATGTGAAAACAATAATTAAGACAACATTTTATCTTATTCCGTGACTTGTCGTCTGATAACAGCAATAAATGATCGGTGGTGTTAAAAGTTCAATCCATGACTGAAAAATACGTTCAATGAGACGAAACGCTGTTTTAAAATCAGTTCGATCTTATTGGCATTTGACTCTTAACTTGTCGGCGTTATATTCACCACATATCTTCGTAGAAAGCTATCAGTATGATAGCAGTTGTGTTGCAATGTGTCTTGATGTGACTCCCGCCGCTCTGCATCGTTTGCACGCGTGTTTACATTACTATAAATATAAAGTTTAAAGTTTGCAGATAATATTTAATAACGGAATCATGAGTGAAATGCCATTAACCGGGTTCGTTGCACCCTCATAAGAATGGTTTCTACCGCTGATTGGACAATCGTTAAGCCTACCAACAATTCGGAGGCGCCAAATGTTACAACAATTTCAGAGAAGATACAAACTAACTACTATGAGGGTGCAACGAAACCGGCCAATGGCATTTCACTAATGATTCCGTTATTAAATATTATCTACAAATTTTGTAGTACCAGGAATCTTTTCCGATACTTGAAGCAAAGTTTAAAGTGTTTGCAATTTCATTAAAATGCTCTTTATAAAACGATTGTATACGACATTCGACATTTATTTACATATAAGTAGTACATTTTTAACTCTCATTTTCAACTTCATAGATGTTTGGGTCACAATTTTAGAAGTCCTCAAATCTTTTATAACTAGTTTCTTTTTCTTCTAATGTACTTAAATTCAGTTTCTATTTTACTGTTGTTGTAATTTCTTTCGATTTTTTACCTCTTGTTTTTAGTATTGTTACTCTTTTAATCTATTTCTATACTTGTTTTCAATTTTCGTAGGTTGGGTTTCTTTTCTGATAATTATAAAATATATAATAATTTAGTTGCCAATTATGAACTTCAATGTTTGCTAAAAACAGACTTAACAAAAGCTACCAGTTGTTTGCCAAGCGATCTTTAATTAGCAATATTTTAATGTATCACCTTCTCAAGTAGATTTTGTAAGAGTTACATTGCGTACTAAAACCAAAGAAAATGTATTATTGACAACATAAATATGTCAATTTGAAATGGATTTGAAAACAGATTAAGAGTTAATACGCATTATTCTAAACTGTGAGTAATTCCTCACAAACCCTATGGTTACTGAGGGCCTCAGTTTAGAAGTATACACATGTTAGATAAAGAATAAGAATCCACTAATTGTTTTTAGAATTTGTATTTTCTAATAATTCTAAAATAAGTGAAAGTTCAATGAGCTTTATAACTGAACTTTCACGTTTCCTTTATATTGCCTTGGTGTTTTTCTTGTTCTCTGTGCCAGAGATGAACGGTACTTGGAAAAGAAGTATCTGAACTCCCCCAGGCTCCCTCTGCCGCTGACGGCGTTTGTAGAATTTGCAACTGTTTGTGTTTTGTGTTTATATATGCACTATTTATAAGGTGGCAATAGCCATTCCCTTTGCAAGTTAGAATGACGAGTGTTAAACAGTCTAAGGTATAATTGTAGGAGAAGGAATAATTGCAGTAATAGTTATGTTGCTACAACTAACAGTAGTAGCAGTGGTAATAGTAGTAGTAGTAGTAGTAGTAGTAGTAGTGGTAGAACTAGTAGCAGTAGTAGTAGTGGTGGTAGTAGTGGCAGTAGCAGCTGTAGTAGTAATAACAGTAGTAGTAGTAGTAGTAGTAGTAGTAGTAGTAGTGGTAGCAGTAGTTGTAATTGTAGTAGTAGTAGTAGTAACAGTAGTAGTAGTAGTAGTAGTAGTAGTAGCAGTAGTAGTAGTAGTAGTAGTAGTAGTAGCAGTAGCAGTAGTAGTAGTAGCAGTAGAAGTAGTCGTGGTGGTAGTAGTGGCAGTAGTAGTAGTAGAAGTAGTAATAACAGTAGTAATGGTAGTAGCAGTAGTGGTAGAAGTGGCAGTAGCAGCTGTAGTAGTAATAACAGCAGTATTAGTAGTAGTAGTAATAGTATTAGTAGTAGTAGTAGTAGTAGTAGTAGTAGCAGCAGTAGTAGTAGTAGTAGTAGTAGTAGTAGACGTAACAGTAGTACAAGGGTAGCAACGACTGGGGACAAGAGGCAATGCCCCCACATATATCAAAGATGTGTACATATACACATTTACATACATTGTAGTTTTGTTCTGCTAAAAATACATTTGGGTATTTGTGATATTTCTTTAATAGAACCATGTAAGAATTAATTAAAACGTAATCTTGTCCGCTATGGAAAGGTATACCTCGTTAGTCCGACGTCTGCCATATTTGGTTTTAGAATATAAAATATAACAATGTTTTATATGTAAAATGAACAGCTATCAATCTTTTTTGATAACCCAACTAGCTTAAAATCAGACACCCATCATAAGGGGATATAAAGAAGAAAAAAGGGTTCTACGGTAGTAGAGAAAAGTTAACGTTACATTTCAAACTGATCAGGGCAGAAGAAGGGGGAGCAATGTCATTAAAGCAAGCTCCAGCTTCAAACAATTTGAGGCAAAAAGCTACTTAAGTTAAACCATAAAAATTTCTAATTGTCTTTCAGAAACCAAGCGAGGTCAAAATAAGACGGTCTTGATTGTATTACAAATGGTAGACCATAGGTATGTTAACATGGCAATGTCTCACTCACCTTCCAAATCGATGGAATCATCTATATTTGCTCGGCAAAAGGCGTAGCAAGAAGGTGTGAGAAAAGTGATCAGCATTGAAAATAAGATTAGAGTGGCAATCACTCCTACCGCGAATGCGTTATTAGCTAATGCAAGAGGAATATTTGTGTTACTACAGTGGGCTACATTCATCTTTTTAATGAGAACGTTTATTTTTCTGCTGATCAAGCACTGGTGTTTATCATGTTTCCTTGTTTGCTTGTCTTATCATTGTCTACAAGAAATTACAAGTCAAAGTCAGCATTATGTCCGATACTGATCATTAAAATATAATATTCTGACATTTTTAATTTAAAGTAATTTTGACTAGTACTTGTACCACTTCTCCACCGTTGAACAGCATTACTGGTACGTTCAACGCTGTCGAAACATTAAAACATGAATGATGAAGTCAGCGAACGTCTTTGAGGACATAGTCAATCCATCTTTGACAGAATCGGCCAGTTGGTCTTCTCCAGTTACGGTTCGTTAGATATAACTTAAACGTCTCTTGCGTCGGATAATTGTTTGGCACGCGACCTTGGTCGACAAACCAGCGAAGACGTCTTTGAACGACGGGAGTTGAAATTGATAGATGCACTGGGTGATGTAAGTGTTGAGTACAAAATGAACTTCTTTACGTTGGAAAACGCGACAGGATAGCAAATGCGCTAATAAAGTTTTTTTTTGCTAGGGATTGGCCATGATTTATTTATTAGGACATTAGGTCTCAAGGGACATCGAACGTGTTCTCTATTTTGTCCTTCTTGAAATGTTCTTGCGTTGCAAAGGAGTATTGTAAAGTTTAAGGTTTCGGCAGCTTTCCTGAGCTTCACTGAAATCGCAAGTGAAGGGTACTCAAGAGCTACTTGGATATTTTAAGCGATATAGTAAACCGCTTTTCAGCACGTTTTTTTATCTACCACATTTGTTAAGAAAAATCCAAGACCTTTCAGAGCCCTCAATCAACTTACGCATGCTATCGATAGCATTTTTGTAGCTTCTAATGAAGAATCGTCTGTTATTGATTGGGCGCACTACCTCATTCACCAACCCATACACTAGTGTACTCACTCACTCCTTCACTCACTCACTCACTCACTCACTCACTCACTCACTCACTCACTCACTCACTCACTCACTCATTTACTCACTAAACCACCACCCACTCACTCTCTGACAACTCACCCGCTCACAAAAACCACTGACCATTCTTCCGTTCATTCACCTACTGAGAACTCACTAGTTCACTAACTCACTCACTCACTCACTCACTCACTCACTCACTCACTGAGAACTCAGCCATTCACTCACTCACTCACTGACCACTCACCTGTTAACCCATTCACTCACTCACTCACTAACTCACTCACTCACTCACTCACTCACTCACTAACTCACTCACTGACAACTCACACATTCATTCACTTACTCACTCACTCACTCACTCACACACTCACACACTCACACATCCACTTACTGTACGCACTCACTGAACACTCACACAGTCACTAACTCACTGACCATTCACCCGTTCACTCACTCACTGATAACTCACGTGTTCACTCACTCACTGACAGGTCACCTATTCACCTACTCACTCGCTCACTCAATTCAATGACCACTCACCCGTTCACTCAGTGACTCTCCACTGACTCTCCACTGACTCATTGACTCACTGACTCACTCACTGACTCAAAGCTCACTCGCTCTTTTGCCCACTTGTTAATAACTCAATGTCTCCCACCCTTGACTCCCTCCCTCCATAACTTACTCATTTGTCTAGGTTGAGAAGATGATTTTGTTGGGCTTCTTTGATATACAGATATCGTTATGGACACAAGAAAAACAATTGACGAAGTCAGTCATACGAGGAAACATTGGCACAGGGTGGCTACTTAAAGAGAACAAGAGATGTAAATATAGCAGCATCTAGTATAATGTAGCTTAGCTACAATTTGAAAAGGGTAGTTATCACACTTAGAATCACTGTAAAGGCCATACCAAAGTGTCATCATTGTGTAAAATTTAAGGCAATTTTATGATTTACCAAACTGTGAATTATTTCCCTTTGGTGTACACTTATTTTAAGTAGGCCTACTTTCTATGAATTTACAAAACTACAAACGCGACGAAGGTGATAGCGGAGAAAACGTTTTAAGGAAGAGATATTTAACAACCTTTAGTGACAAGTAGAAACAGAATCGATAGTTCCAATCTTTGATTATTATAATTCTATCTTTATCTGTGCGTTAGTGACTTGACATTCTTCTATAAAGAAATAGTACATACCGTAAAGTATTTCTTGCAATAGTAATAAACTTGCAAATATTCGAACATCATAGACTGAATCAATTTAGTTTTATATCATGAAGTTGATAAAGACTGTGAAATTTGTGGTCCCCTGAAAAATATGGCTGATACCTTTACCACTTTAATTTTTATGTTTGAGCACATTTGAAAATCGAATTTTTCTTTCTTTTAAAAGAAAAGTCCTTTGAAAGTTAAATGAGCTAAAAAGAAAAAACGAACAGAAAAATAAAATGGCAATTGAACATAATGCCAGAATAATTATTACTGAGACCTAATAAACTAAATTTAGAGCGAGTTGAAATACAACTGCACAACATCTCTGTTGCAGAGTCTTACTTTTAGTATCTACACCGGATAAAATTTTGTCTCACACTTCGTACACCTGATGTAAACATTTCTAATATTCCAGCTTTGGGGCAAACATTTCCCAGATCGTAATGTTGTGATTAGCCTGAGGATTTTACTACCAAAGCAGGTGTACGTCTAATGTTTAACAACAGAAATTCTACAGCCATCATGCCCTCTGGGAAACTCTAATTTCTCTTACATCAAGTCGGAAACAGGAAATTTGTAGGGAAACCGAGACATTAAGGTCATGGGAAAATATAACTAGCTAACATGAATCAGTAAAGGACAGATTTTAGTGCAATGTTATGGCGTTAAATGATTTTCACATAGCAGATTACTTCTATTCGGCGAGGTACATGGCAATATCTTAATGAACTGAGAAATTTAGGATGTTTAAAGTTATTACCGTACCTCGGCAAGACTGATCGTGCGAAAATTATTTGATTGTATTCTCAAGGTGGTTTCATACGAATCCGATAAATGGAAGGGCCTACTTGCTCTCGAAAGTTGGTTGAATTCTAGAAAGAGTTAGCAGAACTTATCACAGCTCAAATGCTCAACAATTAATAACTATACCCTGAATATAGTGGTTTGGTTCGCCTATATATTAAGATATAAAGTTAAAGGATCGCTAAAGCGAACAAATGAGGAAGCGGTAATGAGAAAAATTGTAATTTTTAAACTCAATTTGCCTGTAGTTACATCTTCTGCTGGTATCAAGATAGTGAACAAGTTTTTACTGTTATCTGCAAAAGATTTCCTATGTTTCATAGTAGTAACATCTTTTATTTCTATAGATTTTCTTAAACTCGTATTTCTTATTCTCGCTTTTCGACGATAATATTCATGCTGATGTACACTTTCTGCACTTGTATCTTCTCAAAAAAATCGAGAGCAGTTTTTTGAACAGCAGAGAACATGCTGATCTCAAGACAACGAACGAGTATCACTGTTATCTGCTAAAAGATTTTTGCCTTTTCTGCATCATCGAAAATGTGGCTTGGAGGGATGAATAATGTGGCTACCTTGATTCAGGAGCCCAAAAGCTATGCTGTTATGGTGTAATTCTCTACGAACTGAGCTCCTTTGATCCAATAACCAATGACCCAATCTCTCAAATAAAGACCCCTAATGAGCAGTGGGCCCGATATTGAAACTAGTCTAAATAAACAGAAAAACACTAAACAGGTTAACTAATAAATAATGGGCAGCTGGGGCGTCCAAGGGCAACGCCCCGCCATTAAGATTACAAGGCAGACAAGGAAGCCATGAGGCAGGCTCAACCACTCACCAGGACCGACCAGTGATGTCATCAAACACATCAACCACACTTACTAGATAATCATTACCATTGCTCTTAACATTAAAAGTACCATTACTACCATTCTTTACATTATTATAATTATCATCATCACCACTATGATAATAACTACCACCGCCCTTAACATTATGATCAACATCGTCAGCGACACCCTGATCCTTTTCCTCCATGTTATTATCCTTACAACGCCAACACTAGTTTCTTGTTTCCGTCCTCCCTCCAAAGAAAAAATATTGACATGACGTAATCCGATATATCCTTCATATTTTCAGTGCTTGACTGTTCAACCTGATAGTGATACTCTTTTAGTCATGTATTCTGTCAAAAACGTTTTTTAGAAGGCCTTATTGGAACATTAAATACGGACTTTTCTTGCACTATGTTTCTTAGCAGACCTCTATCTCCATTCATGACCCTCAGCTACTAAATTTTTGCACAAGCAAGCAAACAAGTTTTAGACTTTTTCACGACTACGAATTAAATATTTCACGCGATAACAAACACTTCATACTTAGAAACCATGTTATGCTTTACAAGGAAAAAACAGCACTGTTCTACCAAAGTTGCTTTACGAGCCCCTTAACCCACAACTGAAAACCTTCCCAGTGTCCATTTTCGCCTTTTTCAAATAACTGTTGTGCTTGCAGCCAAGGTGGGACCTATATTCATGTGCTGCATAAGTTGGGGTGGCTGTCAGCCTTGTTACGCTATTGGGCGTCAACACTATTTATTGTAGGACAAATGAAAGTCTCCCTTGATTTTCGTCTGTCGCCTCCATTGCCTATAAGGAAGTTACGTAGAAGTCAGCGGGAACTCTATAATCATAAATTTTACAAATTTTTTGTAGACTTATCTAAAATTAAGTTCTTAACATTTCTTAATAGTTTTTAATACCTTTCAAACTCATTAATGTTATATAAAAGCTAATTAGCATCAATTAGGGGATAATTATCGATTTGGATGACGTCATCTTTGCACTCCTTACTATTTAACAAATTTGTATCTAAAATCCATAGACAACGGTCCGAAATATATAAATAAGGCTAAATGGCATTTACAATAGTTATAACCACATGTTATTGTCTAGAGGGATTGTATATCTTGTAGGCAGCATATTCTGTTTGAAGTCGTCTAGCTGCGATCGTTGAGACTTCTCAGCTTTATCATCGGTTACGATCTTTGTCATAAATACTTATGTTTCTCAGGTATTTAAAATAGCGAATTATTACAAGAATTTAAACAGCTTTAGATGTAACTCTTGCTGCTTTAAATTCCTTAAACAAAGCGAGGCAACTTATCTTCCATTCCGATCAGACTTACACGCGCTTAAAACTTTTTGACTTAACTGCCTTACCTTATAATATTAATTAAAACTCATATATTACCAATAATTCAACGTCAAAAGTCTCGAAGTATTTAAGACCATAATAGCAAAAGCATAAACCAAGTTATATAGTAGTTATACATATTGAAATAGCCGCGGACCTAATAGCCCCCCCCATCCCCCTCCCCCCCTGCTGTCCTATGTCAACAAAAGAACAAAAGCCCGTGCGAGGTAGGGTTAAGATCTCTTTAAACTCTACTCACTTGTTTTTGTCTTTATTGAATGCTACTGTGTATATGTATGTTAATTCGAGTCTATGCAAAAGGTAATATTTCCTTAATACAAAGATTAAATGTCGGTTTTCTAAACATTCATCAACACCTTAATAACGTATATTTATAAATTGGGGGAAATCCTTAGAAGCTAACAGAGACCGCCTTCATCAATCACAAACAACGTTACTCTTGCACTCTCTTCGACAATTACCAACCATCTACTGATCATCAATATCTGTGGTCTATTGAAAGCACAATGCTATATTTGGAATACATCGTAACCGCTAACAAGCAAATCTTATACATTTTTAAAAATTCGAATCTAAGAGAGGAGCATGAATTGTTATCATAAGGAATCAAATATGATCTAGCAGGTGCATTCTCAGCCGCAGTCCTAGAATGTCAGCTTATTTCTCTGTTGGATAAAACCGTTATCAGATTGCAAATGTTTTGTAAGTAGAAGTAATCTAATGCTACAGTTAATTGCACTGATCTACACTTGGCTCATTGTCACCTGCGCATGATTATTTTCATTCAACCCATTAAAATGCACATCAAAAACACATAGTATCTTTATACTAGATTTTAAATCCATACTTTTATTTGCGATTTCAGAATGGTGATATACTCGTCGCTTTATTGATGTCAGTTTTTATGTGTTGATTATTGCGTACTAAAGAGAGCTATAACGTAATAAGGTGCCCTTGCGAGGTTTGAGGGGTGACGGAACTTACAATGGTTGTTGCTAAACATTTATATGGAGAAACTAACAAAGTACTTAACTTAGTTGGAAAGTCTTGCATTATCTACAGTATCATCATACATATGATAATTTTCATCGTCTGCGTAGCATTCATGTTTCCTGCCTTGAATCTCAACACTTGCAAATTTCTCATAAAGCAATATTGTTTCAGGATGCGTTCTTAGTACAGCCTTCCAGCAGACAAAGGACGTGCAAAAGTCATCCTGGACAAAGCTAACTACACTCAAAAGTGTCTTAATCACTTAGAGAATGGACCATACACAATCTTGACAAAGAGTTCCATGAACACAGTAAAACCGAAAGCCAGTAAGACACTCCTGAAAGTGCGAAATAACGGACTTCTAGACAGCCACCTATACTACAAGATCAAACTTAAGGATTTCCCTCTCCCACTTTTCTGTGGACTGCCCAAAGTACACAAGCCCATTGTACCCATACGATTTATGGTTTGCTACTCTGGAAGCCCTCTACACCCACTTTCCTGTTATGCTGCTGACCTGCTATCGCCGTACACCAAATTGAAAAAAAATCATTGGAAACACTCAGCTGAGTTTGCAAACTTCATCAAAGAGCAAGCAGTCAATACTGATGAAATCATAGTTTCCTTTGATGTCACCTCTCTCTATGCCAGCATCCCAAACGAAGACACAATTCATATGATCCAAGACTTCCTGAACAATGACACTTCACTTGTCTCCAGAACTTCATTTAAGCCCTTGGACATCCTCAACATCCTCCAAATCCTTCTTTACAACACCTGTTGCTTCTTCAATTGCAAGAGCCATTCAGAAAGTAATGACGTACCTTTGGAAGCTCCTAAACCGTCCATCATTGCCGAAATATTCATGCAAGCCTTTGAAATCATAGCTCTTACCACCGCTGACCAGAAACCATCTATATGGGTAAGATACGTTTACAAGAAAAGCAGACCACCGCATTGCTATCCAGATCTACAGAACACCAACTCACACCTACCAATATCTAAATTATGTATCACACCATCCCACCTCGGCCCGCAAAAGCGTCATCACAGCTCTGGAAGAGCTGGGAGAATCATATCAGAAGCAACCATCCTGAAGAGAGAAGGAAAATGCCTCAAAGACATCCATTCATCCAACGGATGCAGTCAGAAAGACATCAGAATGACCTTGAGGAAAAGAAAAACACGCCCTTAGGAATGGGAAACGGGGCTCTGAAACACGTTTGTCTTCCCTGCATCAAAGACACGAGCGAAACCCGTAAAGGAATACTCCAACAACACAACATCCAATGCACATTATTTATATCGTCTACCTTACGCAAGACTCTGTCAAAATCCAAAGATCCTGTCCCAGCAGCAGAAACAGACAACAAGATACAGTGTAAAGACTGTCCGGCGCCCTGTACTGGCGAGTTAAAACGTTCTTTAGATCAGAGGGAGAAAGAGCACCAGAAATCCGTTACAAAGGAATATATCAAGAGTCACGAGATCGCCGAACATTGCTGGAAGAAAGTAGCATTTTTGATTCCAAAAAGAACCAAACTATAGTAATCCAACGCAACCACCAGAAAGATCAAAGAGACTATCAACACCTTGTTACACATGAACAACGTATCCTACCACACATATGGCATCAAGTCCTTGAAAATATCCACAACAAACACAAAGCCGGCATGGCGTCGCCTCATCAGCCTAGTTCGATCCCAGATTCCTGGGAGGTCCGCAGTGCAACGTCATAAAATAGCAACATAATTCAAATTCGGCAGCCGGAAGATTGGAGATATTTCTCTCGAGACGTAGCTAGCAAAAGGCAGAGACTCAAGAGGTGATAAACTCTACCATCTAAAGTATGTTAATTATACGCCCCTCCAAACGGTCTGTTTACGATGCCTTCAAATGGAGTTAATTCGACTAGACTTATGTAGGTCATTATATGCCAAAAGAGCTGCCTGTGATAACTTCAAAGAAAGTTCCAACTTACTTTCAAATCAGAAAAAAAGCCAAGCTCACATTTCAAATTTACATTACATGAAGAAAATTGACGGAAAATAGCATTAAAATCAGAAATTGGCAAGATTGTCTCCATCTTCATTGCGTTGTCATTATTGTAGAGACTTTGTTTTGCATATTTACGCTGCTAATACTTACTGTGATTTTTAACATGGTTGCAGTGATCTATTGAAGAATAGGTTACAGAAATACAACGTGCAAGAAGATATCAGAAGAAGCCTCAATGTAGATTATTGAAGACAGAAACAACGGAAAGAATTGTGTTTCTGGAGTAACGAAAAGCCTCTTAACCAAATCAGTAGGGATTACAAGAAACTCACTGCGATTAGGTACTTAAGATGGTCTTATGTGGGGGTTTCGTGTTGCGAAAACTAAGACAATCTAAGGCTTAGAAGGATCAATCCTGTACAAAGCTCAATGACCCCGACACTGTTACGAGGCTGCTAGGACAATGCAGTTGAAACCGACACTTTTATGATTAGTCCACGCTGAGCCCTGACGGAAGATTTCTGATAAGGGCAGCTGGAACAACCAGGGTATATACCTTTCTGCAGAGATGTGATTTGAACTAACTCTTTGTTTATTTATTCCCCATAGAAACCTTTGTAGGCAAAGAATGGTATTTTTGTTTAAATGAACAAAGGATATTCTTATGTGATAGAATGATAGTAAAATAGCAAAGGGAAATGAAGCAAAAGAACAAAAAACGTATTCTAAGATTTAATGGACCAATGACATCACTTGCATAAGAGTTGATAGCGACAAAATAGTTCTACTTCC
Source organism: Alatinidae sp. Z8VKAUB7J3 (assembly GCA_010016025.2). Lineage (NCBI taxonomy): Eukaryota > Metazoa > Cnidaria > Cubozoa > Carybdeida > Alatinidae > Alatinidae sp. Z8VKAUB7J3. The sequence goes on along the minus strand of JAAAKM020006971.1, from coordinate 139,091,049 downwards.
GTCATTTACCACTGATAAGATGCAAGTGTGGATGTATACTACAGTAAATATTTTGAGGAAAAAATTGGTCTGATCTAAAGTTTTAAAAAACATTAACGCTATTAAATGGATTCTGATGAAAAACTCCGATTTAATACTTGATTTCATTCATTCATTCAAGTATTGGGTAAGGAGACTAACAATTTTAGGAAATTCATCAATTACTACTACTATTACTACTACCATTACTACTGCTTTTACTATTACTACTACTACTACTACTACTACAACTAATACTGTTACTACTACTATCGCTACTACTACTACTACTACTACTACTACTGCTGCTGCTGCTGCTGCTGCTGCTGCTGCTGCTACCACCAAGGTCTATAAAACACGTGTTTTTATAGACCTTGGTTACCAGAACTCATGTCCACGCCATAGACACAAAAGCAGCCACGCACAATCAATGAGCCTGATTGCCTTTATATGTGCTTACTCAATAAAAACAACAAGACAGTATGTTTTAAACACAGTTAGTATTTACAGAGCTATGACTCACATAAGTAACTGTTTGGTAGTCACAGACGTTTACTTTCATAAGGAAGAAGGTCAAAGATATTTTACTACCTGGCTTGTTTAATGACAAAATTTCTTTTTTGTGCATTTATCGACTCTCATTTCTAACTGGAAAACTGGAAAACTGGAAATTTTTTTCATACAGCAATTTTGGGGCTATCACATACTTATGCAACTCTTTAATAAAAAAAGTCATAGTGCAACATAACAAACATCTCTCCCAAGTTTTAATGTTCTTAATTACAAACACCTTCGACAGACTCTTAATTTTACGTTTTCAAAAAAGTGAAAGTGTTGCAGATCTGTTAAAAGAAGTAATGGGTGTTTGTATGTTAAAGAGTTGCCTAACTAAGACCTGTGTACTAAGTGTGCACTAACTTTTATCTAACCAAACATCTAACAGCAGGAACAGCCTTATACAAAAACCACCACCTCGATTGTCTGACGCACGTTGAACATTGTATTTCAAGACATTGTAGCTTTATGCTGGTGCAAATGAATAACAAGAAATATCATTTGAAACCTTGGATGTATTATACATTTACATTTTGACTATCTCTGAACTTCATCCTCATCATAATTATGAACATATTGTAATGTAGATGGGTATTTAGCCAACTGCAGAGATTCATGAAAGATCTGTAGAATCACATCAGCTTATTTCACTAATGAGCACAGTACGACGTTTGCAAGGAAAGCGCGCTATTTTATCAACAAGGCATGCCCCAATGAGGAAGTAAGGTCACCAGCATTGAAATATTTTAAATCTTGACTATTAAAAAGTTCGTACGTAAGTGCGTCTGCAACGCCTTTTACAAAAATGTTGATATTAAACGACACTTTCCTAAATTTCGACGTAAACCCAAACCAGGTAAATGACAATTTGAATCAGTTTTCAGCGGGTACAGACCCCTGTAGTGATTCTCATAGAAAAAGAACAACAGAGGTTTTGCATCGAACAAATTTTTTATTTGTTTTATGCAGGGAGATTTCAAATGTTTTCTATAGCACCCAATTTGTTGATTCGTGTATTTCGTCATACAGTCGAACCTGTCTATAGCGGACACCGGCGGTTCCTTAAAAAAGTGTCCGCTATATAGAGGTTTTCAATATATCTGCCTAATTTAGTTAATCTTAATTAATTAATCCTAATAAATTAGTCTACCTAGTTTCGTCAAGGAAAGAAGAACAAAAAATCAACTGTTTGATTCTATCTATCAATTGAGGAGGGGGCTAAATTAACTAAAATATGCACATTTCTGACTGATCTCAGAAAAAGTAAGAGCGTTGTGCAAGAGCCAAACTGTGGAGAAACGTTAATAATACCAACATCTACATGATACTATAATCCTCTTAGTATAATATTTTCATAACAGTATGCGTATTGCAACTACTGAAATGATTTGTCACTTATACCAGACAGGTAACCACAAAACATGCAAAATATAATTCTTTATTAAATGCAGCTGCAAAATTTATTTTAAAATGTCATTTCCTTATAATTATTTTGCATATATTCTTGTATAACTTTCTCTAACGAACTTCACCTTACTACACAATACATTTAATCATTTTTTTGCAAAATATAGAGTTATTTTACATTAGTCTCTAACGTCCTTTGAAAATAAGTGTTCGTTTGTCAAAATTCAGGAAAGAATACCTAAGATTAAAAATATAATGACCATGTTTTACTGAAAAAAATGACAAAACGGAAAGGCAAAAAATCTATGATGATGCAACAAAACGTCAATATTGAAAAACTTAAATAATTTTGAAAACAACTAATTCACTACAACAATATCCAATAAACGTTTGGAAAAGTCCCAAACTTTCATGACCATACGTCATGTCGTCCAAACATGATGAACAGAGATATGTAGCAGCGGGCCTACTAGACCCCCATCCCCCCCCCCCATGTCAGCTAGATTAACTATATTTTTGTATTACGGCTCTAATAGTCATGCATCCCTGGCAAAGCACTTTTGGGTAATTGCTTACCTGTCCCTGTGGGGTCACAATTAAAAGTGGCTAAGAGGATCCGTTTTCATTTCAGCTAAGGAAATGCTTGCTATTATATTTTAATGCTAAAAAAGGATATGAATTATAATGCCTTTGCAAAACGAGGGCTCATTATTAATTGACAATATTTATTACATGATAGAGTAAAAGTGTCTTTTGTCTTTTGTGGTACAAATATTTATAAATCAAGCTTGCATTTCTCCCATTAGCAATAAAAATGTTGGTTGATCAAGGTTGATATAAAAACCATAGGTAATCAAGGAGCAAGCTTAACTAAATCAGATGAGACTTGTTAACTGTGCGGCCAACATAGGTAACTCAAGGGGATCATACATCTGATAATTCTATGTCCAACTTTCCTACTGTAGAGTGTGATATCAACTGAAAAATCTACATTCAAAGTTGTTAGCTCAGAGAGGTGCCACATGTCATAATTCTACGTTTTTAGTATTAATCTTGTAATGGTATCACCTCTGATATTTTTTTATAAAAGTTATTAACTCAGAGGGGAGAAACGTCTCATAATTCTAACGCCAGAAGGACATAGTGGGTTATTTTTATTCCAAAATAGGATTGAACTCCAAAGAACCAGTCTGTTCATTAAATCTTGAAAACAAAATTCATCTCAACATATTTCCATGAATGAATTAGCCATCACAGCAAGTCACTTCCGTACAATTTCCTTTTTGAGTTTCATAAATATATATATTACTGATTTACAATCTCTAGTTTCACAAAATCATTTCCTTATGGCTTTCAGAAAGTTAAGTTCTTCCTCTTTTCAATTAACAGTCAGTTTAGTCCAGTAGTACTTACTCAAACCAAATTATAAACCAGCGTGTTTTTACCGTAGAAATTTTTGGTAAAGTAATTGTCTATGACTCTCATTTCGAAATGGGTGTAACCAAAACTCATTACCATTAATACATGATACGTCGAGATAGAACGATTGTTTTAGGTTCCCGACTGATTTGAACCAGATTTTAGTTTTTGGATGTGTTTAAATGTTGTAATTATCACACGAAAACAAATCAGAGAACACACAACTATTGTTTTAAGTATCGGTATTACATTTAGTGGTAGCAATGAAACTATTTCATTCTGTAAATATAAATGCAGTGCTTATTGTGAATTAAGTAAAGAAACTATGAATACTTCTATTATTCATGAAATAGTTATAAATATGAAATGGTTTTTAAGAAAACCTTTGGCAACATTAGCTTTACAGTACAAATATACCTAGAAAGTAATCAGTTTGTAATTACAGGATCCAAATAAGTTAATTTTAGGTCTGATTCCATCTAAGGTGTTGACT
>JAAAKM020006971.1:139054352-139085841 GCA_010016025.2 Alatinidae sp. Z8VKAUB7J3 | reverse complement strand
TTTTAAGGTAATGATTCACCACGTTTTTGTACATTATGCAAAAAAATTATAGGGGCAAGGAATTTGGCCTTATGTTGTCATCTGCAATATCAGTATATATTGAAATACAGTAAAATGGTCGTTGCTTGCAGACCTTGCAATATTGAAGTACATATGTACCTTGGTACGTTTTCTTAATCTTGTCACGGAATGAGCATTTGACACAGGGTTTTAGGTACTTGGGAGGGACATAAACGGTAAAACCTCGTACCCGTTTGCGCTCTTCAATTGCAGCCTCCGAAACCTGTCCCTGATAACATCCTTTTGAGTGTTTGAAGTTCTGTCATTTCTAGTTTTTATGATAACAACTTTCAACATAATTTATGTGTATATTCGTTTCCTTAAGCGATTATTTCTATGTTTATTATTAAATAAAATCACATTCAATTACAAAGTAAAACAGACTTTCCCACGGTCTTGATACCAAAAGTAAATCCTTCCTGTAATGTACTGAAAGAACACTCTAATAGTTTGAGTCAACCAAGCTATACTGGGATGTGAAAGTTTAGATGTTACACAAGAATAGTATATAGTATAAAAGACATCAATGGATGTTAAAAGGAAAGACAAACCTAAAATAATTATCGCCGAAGAAGGACTTTAAGGAGGTAAATAAGCAACGGATACTTAAGTCTCTAGGTTTGAAAATGACCATGAATAAATGCCATAATAAGTTGGGTAACCCGCACATAACAGACTAGAAGGTGACACAACCAAAGATTGTCGTGTGATTGAAAGAAGAGAGAGCGTTCAATATTTGTATAATAATAAGTGATGACGTGCGAATACGGGGCAAGGGTGATAGAGAGCGTGCACGAGAGGAAATAGGCTAAGTTAGACAAGCGGGTTGCACATCAATGAGAAACTGCCGGAAAAAAGGACACGATAATATCAGTAAAGGCCTTATTGTCAAAACAAATGCAAGTAAAGAAAGTCAAAGTTAAGAGAAAGATTAAGCTAACCAAAGACGTAACACGTAGCTGTCCTAGTCCTGTGAATTGCTTGTCTGTGGCTCGCCTCGGCATTAGGCTTCTCTGAAGGACAATCTACAACGTCAGTGGGGACTCATAGAAAGAATGGTAGTGTAACTAATTATGCTTTGCAATTTCACGAACTAAGTGAAACAGAAAATAAGGCCTCTTATATACTTATTTACAAAATCCAGGCTTTGTGGATCTACTTTATTATACATGATCCATAGACTAATATGTTTGGTTGTGTTTCTCAAATCCGGCATTTACACTTCAGCTGCTTAGGGATTTGAAAGTGTTCTAAATACTACTTTCAACAAACAGATTACTATAGTAACCGTTATATATAGAAGCAAAACATCTGCATAAGACTTTCACGTAGGTCAAAGTCTGCGGATGAAATATGATTAATAGAGGACGTACCCATGTCCAAAACTAGAGATTCGAAGACATTTAAATTGGTTTCTTTGTATTTTACTTAGGTTAGTAGGGTAGGATTCATGGGTAGATAAGAGGTCATATGGAAGTAAAAGGAGATAAAGTGTTATCAGAATGGCTTAAGCTGCTGTCACGATGCCTTGCTATAATTTAAATGTCATGCAAACTTTTATTAAGATTACAAATGACATCGTGTAAATCATTATAATAACTTTTTGTACATTTAAAAAGGCATAGACACTTTAAATGTTTTTACTTCAAATCTGCTAGGTCCCTACTTAAGAGCTTAGAATTTTAAAAAGTTCTCTTTTAATTTCAATAAGAGCTATTATTCAAGAGCACTGAAAAGTGATATACTATGCAATTCAAAATATGGAGGCAATTCCCTTTGTTTTCATTTTCTTTTGTAAAGGTCAAATCATTTTGATTGTTTGTATGATCAAACGGCTTCCGTACAAAAGAACGTTGACCACATTCAACAACGTTATCGTTATCGAACTTCGATCGGTCTCCCTTTATCAGTTAAACGGTTTAGAATTTTTTATTTCTTTTGTGCTGCCTTCTATACTTTCTACAAAATGCTCTAGACATGCGTATATAATCTTTCAGTTAGTAGCAGGGTGACACATGAGGTCGCCTACTGAAAAAGGCTGCAAGCTGAACAGACAGACGTTCATAAAAGACTGCATAAAGTTACTTTTAATGTATAAACTTATATACGTTTTTCATAGCTGCGTCATCACTTAACCTGTTGTCAACTAAAGCTATATTTAATTAGTATTCTGACCAGTAATAAGAAACATGTATGGCTTTACTAGCAGAAAATTCGGGTTGTTCGAATAATTTAGAGATATAACAACTATTAAAGTACAAAACATACTTTTTGCAAAGATTATCTTCAAACTGGTTTTAACTGATTTTGACAGCATTTTATTCAGTTAAAGAGAGCTGACAGCAAAAATGAAGAAACAGATCCTTTGAACCAAAAACTTGACTACGTCACCGTTTATTTCAATGAACAATTTTAGATTTTTGGTTAAGGGAACTGCGTCTGGGTTCCATTCCTCCGTAGCAGCTGTTAAACTTTTGTAATTAGCACGTTGTCTGAAGATGAACAGGTGTTGTCCTGAGCACTAGCTGTATACTTATGCGCATGACATTGGTGAACAGATATAAAATTATTCAACTGGATATTTCGAACACATATACCCGACGCCGCCATCGGGCCGGAGGAGTCCGCCGAGCACTCGGCCCCGGTGCGCATCGTGGCGTCGAACCTGTCGGCCGGCTTCGAGCTGCCCGACGCCGACGTCGCCGTGATCACCGAGAGCGAGATCTTCGGCACTCGCAGCCGGCGTAGTCGACGGCCGAAGCGTCGTCCCGGGCAGGCGTTCCAGTCCGGGTTCGACGACCTGAAGCTGGGTGATTTCGTGGTCCACGTCGACCACGGTATCGGTCGCTACCAGGGCCTGCAGAAGATGCAGACCGGAGGTTCGGAGCGCGAGTTCCTGATCCTGGTCTACGCCGACGGCGCGCGGCTGTTCGTGCCGACCGACCGGCTCGACCTGGTGCAGCGCTATTCGGGGGTCGGCGGCGGCACGCCGAAGATCGACAAGCTCGGCGGCACGGCCTGGAAGAACGTCCGCAAGCGGGCGCAGCGTGCGACCCGCGAGATCGCCGCCGACCTGCTCGGCTTCTACGCTCGTCGCAAGGCGGCACGCGGTTTCGCGTTTCCGCCCGACACGCCCTGGCAGCGTGAGTTCGAGGCCGCCTTCCCCTACGACGAGACGCCGGATCAGCTCCGCGCCATCGCCGAGGTCAAGGCCGACATGGAGGCACCGCAGCCGATGGACCGGCTGCTGTGCGGCGACGTCGGCTTCGGCAAGACCGAGATCGCGATGCGGGCCGCTTTCAAGGCTGCCGACGCCGGCAAGCAGGTGGCGGTCCTGGCGCCGACGACGATCCTCGCCTTCCAGCACCTGAAGAGCTTCCGCCAGCGCTTCGCCCCGTACCCGTTTCGTGTCGAGATGTTGAGCCGGTTGCGTTCCCGCAACGAACAGAAGGAGGTGGTGACGGACATCGGCTCGGGAGCGGTCGACGTCGTCATAGGTACCCACCGGCTGCTGTCCAAGGACATCGTGTTCAAGGACCTCGGTCTGCTGGTCGTGGACGAAGAGCAACGGTTCGGCGTACGCCACAAGGAGCGTCTCAAGCAGATGCGCGCCGACGTCGACGTGCTGACCCTGACCGCCACGCCGATCCCGCGCACCCTCCAGATGGCGATGTCGGGGTTGCTCGCGATGTCGGCGATCGAGACGCCCCCGCCCAACCGGCTGGCGGTGCAGACTCACGTGCTGCCGTTTCGGCAGCCGCTCATCGTGTCGGCCCTGGACCAGGAGCTGAAGCGGGGTGGACAGGTCTATTTCCTGCACAACCGGGTCGAGAGCATCCACTCGATGGCGCAGCTTCTGGAGCGTCTCTACCCGGGGCTGCGGGTCGCCGTCACCCACGGGCAGATGCCGGAGAACCAGCTGGAGCGTACGCTGGTGCGCTTCCTGGAGCACGAGTTCGACGTCCTGGTGACCACGACCATCATCGAGAACGGGCTCGACATGCCGCGGGTCAACACCATCATCGTCAACCGGGCCGATTGCTTCGGGCTGTCGCAGCTCTATCAGCTCCGCGGCCGGGTCGGTCGCTCGGACCGGCGCGCCTACGCGTACCTGCTGGTGCCGTCGATGGCCGATCTCGATCCGGACGTGCGGCGTCGGCTGCGCGCGTTGATGGAGTTCACCGAGCTCGGCTCGGGCTTCCGTATCGCCGCGCTCGACCTGGAGATGCGCGGCGCGGGCGAGCTGCTCGGCGCCAAACAATCGGGTCACATCGCCGCGGTCGGCTTCGACCTCTACTGTCAGATGCTGGAGCGCGCCGTCCAGGAGCTGACCTCGGGCGCGACCGCCGTCACCTCGCCCGCGCAGGTCGACCTCGGGCTCGACTTGCGCCTTCCGGCCGAGTACATCCCGGAGGAGAACGAGCGGCTGATGTTCTACCGACGCCTGGCCACGGCCCAGGAGCCGGAGGAGCTGCACGCGATCGAGGCCGAGATCGAGGACCGCTACGGCCGCCTGCCTCGCGAGGGCGAGCGGCTGCTCCGCATGGCGCGTATCCGGCTGCTCGCCCAGGCCGCGCGGCTGCGTCGCATCGAGTATCGTGATGGGACCCTGCGGCTGCGCTGGTACGATCACGAGTCGCCCGGCATGGAGCCCTGGTTCGACGCCGTACACCGCGTTCCCGAAGCTCGGCTGTCGGGCGACGGTGCGGTGGTCCTTCCCGTCGGGCATTCGATCGAGCAACGCCTCGACGAGACCCTGCGTCACCTGGAGAGGCTCGCGTGAGCGTCACCTTTCGATCGGCCGTCGCCTGGAGGACGCTGGCGGCGGTCGGCCTGCTGTCGACGGCGGCCTGCGGCCTGATCGACGAGACCGCCAGCCCCGTCACCTCGCCGCCGCTCGTGCGCGTCGGCGAGGTGACGCTCGGCCTGGACGAGTTCCTCTCCCACGTGGCCGGCACCGTCGACCGCACCGAGCCGCCGGACGATTACGTGCTGAGCCGCTTGTTCGATCAGTGGGTCGACGAGGAGCTGCTGGTGCAGGAAGCCGAGCGCAGCGGCATCGAGATCGTCGACAGCGATCTGACCGGCTACCTCCAGTGGGTCCGGTCCGGTCGCGAGCCGGCCGACCCGGCCGACGGCGAGCGCTACCGGGAGAGCCTGCGCCGTCAGCTCCTGGTCGAGGAGCTCGTCTCACGGCGGATCGCGCCCGGGGACGAGGTCGGCTACGACGAGGTGCGAGCGCATTATGCGGAGAACGAGCAGCGCTTCGAGGAGCCGGCGCGGGTGGTCCTGATCCAGCTTCTGCTCGATCGTCCCCAGGACGTCGAGGAGCTGCTCGAGCTGCTGGAGGAGGGCGAGCCCTTCCCGGCGTTGGCCGAGCAGTACAGTCTGTCGCCCGACGGCGGTCAGCGTCGGAGCTACCGTCCCGAGGAGCTGCCCGAGCCGATCCGCGAGGCTCTCGACGGTCTCGACGAGGGCGAGCTGACGGAGGTCGTCGAGCTCGGCGGACGCTATTATCTATTCCAGCTCGTCGAACGTGAGCGGCGCACCAAACGGCCGCTGGCCGAGGCCCGCCCCGAGATCGAACGCGAGCTCCAGCGACGACGCCACCGGGCCCGCTACCGTCACCTGGTCGAGGAGCTGCGTGGCTCCGCCGATTTCGAGGTCCACGATGAGAACCTTCCTTTCGACTACCGACCGCCCGCGGCGTCCGAGCCCGAAGCGGCGACGGACTCTTGACCGGCTGCTGATCGCCCTCGTCTGCACCGCGGCCCTGTCGGCTCACGCGCGCGTGCTCGAGGAGATCGTCGTCCGGGTGAACGACCAGATCATCACCCGCAGCGAGCTCGAACGTCAGGAGCAGGACGTCCTGCAGACGCTGTACCAGCAGTTCAGCGGCGAGCAGCTCGACCTGATGGTGAGCGAGGCCAAGCGCAACCTGCTGCGCGACCTGGTGAGCTCGGTGTTGCTGTACCAGTACGGCGAGCGGATGGGACTCGATCTCGACGGCGTGTTCGAGAGCTACGTCGAGGACCTGAAGCGCTCGGCCGGAATCCGGACCGAGGACGAGTTCCGTCGGCTGCTGCGCGAGGAAGGGCTGTCGCTCGACGACTACCGCAAGCGGGTGCTGGAGAGCCGTGTCCCGCGCATCGTCGTCTACCACGAGGTGCTGCAGAAGGTCAGCGTCAGCGACGAGGAGATCCAGCAGTACATCGGCGAGCACAGCGACGAGTTCGCGGAGCCCGCGCGGGTCACGCTGCGCGAGATCGTGCTGCTGTTCGAGGACGCCGAGACCCGCGCCTCGACCGAGCAGTTCGCACGCCAGCTGGTCGCGCAGCTGCGCGATGGCGCGGATTTCGAGGAGATGGTCCGCCTCCATTCCGACTCGCCGTCGAAGGACGCCGGCGGGCTGCTGGGGGATTTCGCGCCCGGCGAGCTGGCGCGCGAGCTCGACGAGCTGGTGTTCGAGCTGGCCGACGCGACGCCCGAGTCCGGCCCGATCATCTCCGACCCGATCGAGGTCGGCGCCGGTTTCCACATCGTCGAGGTGATGGAGCACCAGGCCGCCGAGGCGCCCGATCAGGACGTACTCAACGAGCGGGTCTACCTGATGCTACGTGAGGAGAAAGCCGCCCCCGCGTACGACACCTTCCTGCAACAGCTTTGGGAGGACAACTACATCGTGGTCTCCGAAGGCTACCGCGATCGGCTGCCGCCCACCGACTCCTGACGGCTCCGGGGCGAGGTTGCGGGTGACCGCGTGCGCTCTCGCCGACGACCCCCTCGCCAGGTCGTTATCCCGTACGAAAACCGCTTGCCGCCCGGTAGACTGTTGGGTATACTCCATGGCATCGCGATAATCTCATGAGAGACAGGAAAGCCCCACGGGGAATAAATGTTGGGGTGCGGACGGGGGGACGTCTATCCGTCGCCGCGGTGGCCGACCACGCGACGGTTGGACACGGCGAGCAGTGATCGCCGTCGTCGGCGATTCTGTGAGGTGGCACGCTCATGAAGACCGATCAGATGGTCAACCGGAAGTTGATCCGACCGGATCTTTCGGAGATCAAGCGCGACCACTCGGGGCGCTCGGCACGGAGCCGCAAGCAGGCGCCGCCGGAGCAGACGTACGCGGAGACGTTCTACTACACCAAACAGATGAACTCGCGGACTCCGATGGTGGTCGTCATGGACGACGGTGAGGAGCTCAGCGGCGTCATCGAGTGGTACGACAAGAGCTGCATCAAGCTCAACCGCGACAACAGTCCCAACCTGATGATCTTCAAGCACTGCATCCGTTACGTTTACAAGCAGGACGAGGAAGATCAGCACCATTGAGCCGCCGCGTGCCGTCGCCACCCGGCCCGGCACGCCGCCCCGCTCGGCCGCGACCTCCGCTCGTTGCCCGACCTCCTCGCATACTCCCGGCGACCCGTCGATCGGCGACCGCCGCCCGCGGAGCCGTCATGTCCGTCCGTGACACGCCCCGCCGGATCGCCGTCACCATGGGCGACCCGGCCGGTATCGGGCCCGAGCTGCTGGCCCGACTGATCCCGGAACGACCGGTCGAGCCGGGCCGCGGCGTGCTGTTCGTCGATCGTGATCGGTTGCACGCCTCGGCGGATCAGCTCGGCATCGATCGCATCGACTCGCGTGGCTGGCAGGTCGAGCACGTCGCCGTCGACGGTCCGGTGACGGTGGGACGGCCGGACGCCAACAGCGGGCGGGCGGCGGCGCGCTGCCTGGAGGCGGCGGTGCGGGCGGTCGGCGAGGGGCGAGCCGACGCCATCGTCACCGCGCCGCTACACAAGGGGGCGCTGCACGCTGCCGGTATCCCACACCCGGGTCACACCGAGTACCTGAGCGCGCTCACCCGATCCGACGAGACGGCGATGCTGTTCGTCGGTGGCGGCCTGAAAGTAGCGTTGCTGACCATCCACTGCAGTCTGGTCGACGCGGCCCGCTCGCTCCGTCGCGACGCCGTGGTCCGTAAGCTCCGGCTGCTCGACCGGGAGCACCGACGCTGGTTCGGCTCCCCGCCCCGGATCGCGCTCGCCGGCCTCAACCCGCACGCCGGCGAGGACGGTCTGTTCGGGGACGAGGATCGACGCGAGCTGCGTCCGGCCGTCGAGATCGCACGCCGCGAGGGCCTCGACGTCGCCGGGCCGCTCCCGGCCGACACGCTGTTCGTGCGCCAGCAGCGCGGCGAGTTCGACCTGTCGCTCGCCTGCTACCACGACCAGGGGCTGATCCCGGTGAAGCTCGCCGCCTTCGGGCGGGCGGTGAACGTCACCCTGGGGCTGCCGTTCCTGCGTACGTCGGTCGACCACGGCACCGCCTGCGACATCGCCGGGCAGGGGCGGGCCGACGTCGGCAGCCTGCTGGAGGCGTACGACCTCGCCGTGGAGCTGGCCGCGGCGCCGGCACCCGCCTGAGGCCCGACCGCCGCTCAGCGCTCCAGCAGACCGCGCGCCACCGCCAGCTCGCCGACCAGGACGGCCCCTCCGGCGGCGCCGCGGATAGTGTTGTGGCTGAGCGCCACGAATTTCCAGTCGAGCACCCGACAGGGCCGCAACCGGCCGACGCTCGCCGCCATGCCGCCGTCGAGCTCGCGTGCTTTGACTCTTTTGATGTTTTTATTGGTGACTAATCAATCGGCTTCCTGGTTAACTAAATATTATTTGCGCCGGCGAGTGATGAGCTGATGACCTTGAAAAATAACCAACTTTCAGATGTTATGATTGAGACACACGATTTGTCTGTGAGTTATCGTCGCCAAACAGTGCTTGAAAATGTTTCTTTAAAAATCAAAAGAAATTCGATCACGGCCCTTGTCGGGCCCTCAGGCTGCGGCAAAACCAGTTTTTTGTTGTCTTTAAATCGTTTGGCCGAATTGGTTCCTCATTGCCAAGTTTCTGGCAAGGTAAACATCGATTCGCAGGATGTTTATCAACCCCAAATCGATGTGGTTCATTTGAGAAGATCGGTAGGGACGATTTTTCAAAAACCCAATCCTTTCCCTCTCACTATCAAAAAAAATCTGGAACTGGCTTTAAAAGAACACGGCATGAAAGATCCCCAAAAAATAGATCACACCATTGAAGGGGCTCTAAAAGATGTGGGGATTTGGCCCGAAGTCAAAAATCGCCTCAATGACTTTGCCTTTAATCTCTCTGGAGGCCAACAACAACGCTTGTGTTTGGCTCGAGCCCTCGTTTTGAAACCCAAAATTCTTTTGATGGATGAACCATGTAGTGCTTTGGATCCTTTGTCGATTTCGGTGATTGAAGAATTGATCAGGAAACTCAAAGAAAATTACACAATTGTAAGCGTCACACACAACTTGACTCGAGCGCGACGTATCTCGGATGAATCAGTTTTATTTTGGACAGAAAATGGTGTTGGTCACTTGCTCGAGCAAAGCACGACAGAGAAGTTTTTTAACGACCCCGAGCACCCGTTGACTCAAAAATATGTCAATGGGTATGCGGGATAGTTTTTTAGAATTAGTTGGTGGTGGTTATTCTAGGAATTCAACTGAGTTAAAATCGCATCGACATTTTTTTTGGCATCACCAAAAAGCATACGGGTATTGTCTTTGTAAAAAAGTGAATTATCGATTCCGGCATAGCCAGCCCCAAGACTGCGTTTCATGACCACAACGGCTTTGGCTTTCCAGACTTCTAAAACTGGCATTCCGGCAATCGGGCTTTGCGGGTCTTCGAGGGCGCTGGGATTAACAATATCATTGGCACCAATCACCAGGACCACATCGGTACTTTTCATATCTTGATTAATTTCGTCCATTTCCAAAACAATATCATAAGGGACATTGGCTTCAGCCAGAAGCACGTTCATGTGTCCCGGGAGTCTTCCGGCAACAGGGTGAATGGCAAAGCGGACGACAATGTTTTTATCGCGCAATTTGCACACCACCTCAGCCAGGGCATGCTGAGCCTGGGCCACCGCCATCCCATAGCCGGGGACGATAATAACTTCTTGGGCTTGAGAAAGCTCTTGAGCAGTTTGCGCAGCGCTGATTTCAGTGACATGACCTGAGCTTGGTAGGTTGGTTGCTGATGAGTTCGATGCCGAACCAAAGCCGCCCAAAATAACACTGATAAACGAGCGGTTCATCGCCTTGCACATAATGTAAGACAAAATTGCTCCTGAGCTACCAACTAAAGCTCCGGTGATGATCAACAAATCATTTTTGAGCATAAAACCAGCGGCAGCGGCTGCCCAGCCAGAGTAACTATTGAGCATAGAGACCACCACGGGCATATCAGCCCCACCAATGGCCATGACCATATGCAAGCCAATGATTCCGGCAATCACTGTCATGACACCTAATGAAAACAAGCCTCCTTCGTGTCCTTTATGAAGAAAATCAATGGCTAGATAAAGACAGGCTAAGACCATTAGTAAATTAATTAAGTGACGCCCGGGCAGCAAGAGAGGCCTGCCCGAGACCAGCCCTCGGAGCTTGGCAAAGGCGATGACCGACCCCGTAAAGGTGATGGCACCGATGAAGATAGCCAGGTAGATCTCGATTTGGTGAATGGTGTGTTCGGCTGAAGATCCATGAGCTGGAGAGATGCCTAAGAAACTTGAAAAGCCCACCAAAACAGCTGCCAAACCCACGAAACTATGGAGCATAGCCACGAGTTCGGGCATCGAAGTCATGGCCACGCGACTGGCGACCACGGCTCCAATAATACTGCCCAAAAGAATAGGAGGTAAAAGAGCCATGAGGTTGGCAGGAGCCAAACTGATCGAGCCTTGAGCAAAAGCGCCCGTCATATATAACAGGGTGACACCTATCGCCAAAATCATACCGATCATTCCAAAGAAATTACCTTTTCGAGCTGTCTCTTGATTCGAAAGACCTCCCAAACTCAAAATAAACAGGATTCCTGAAAAAATGTAAGTCGCCGTAAGTAAGCCAAGGGGTATCATGACTTATCTTTCTGAAACATTTTGAGCATCCGGTGAGTGACCCCAAAGCCTCCAGCAATATTGATGGTGGCTACAAAAATGGCGAGGGCTCCGAGCCAGGTGGTCGGAGAGCTCAGATCAGAGGTTGTTTGCAGCAGCCCTCCTAAAATAATAATGCCACTGATGGCGTTGGTCACACTCATCAGAGGTGTGTGCAAAGCGGGTTTCACATTCCAGATCACTTGCCAACCGACAATGCAAGACAAAACAAACACAATCAAATGACTGAGAAAATCTTCGCTGCCGACCCAACCAATAGCAATCAAGCCGATGCCTGCTAAAAAGAGCCAGCTGACAGAAGATTTTTTCTTTGGAGTTATTTTGCGTTCTTTCTTTGAGGGTTGTGCTTGAGGAGCAGTGGTTGCAGTAGCCTCGTTTGTCCGAGGAGCCGGCCACATCCATTGGCCTTGATGCAAAACCAGAGCTCCGCGAATGACTTCATTATTTAGATCAATTCCAAAAGCGTCATTTTTTCCGAGGTCGTCTAAAAAGTGAGCCAGATTATTTCCATAAAGAAGACTAGCCACCGGGGCCATGCGGCTGGGCAGATCGGTATAGCCGATGACAGTCACTGCTTGGTGAGAGCATACCTGTCCGGGTTTTGTCAGCTCGCAGTTTCCCCCTTGCTCTGCGGCGAGATCGACAATAACAGAGCCTGGTTTCATTGACAAAACCATGTCTTGAGTGATCAGTGTTGGGGCTCTTTTGCCGGGGATTAAAGCGGTGGTGATGATGATGTCGACGTCTTTGGCTTGCTGTGCAAAGAGTTCCATCTCGGCTTTAATGAATTCAGGGCTCATGACTTTGGCGTAGCCCCCTTCACCGGTACCATCTTCTTCAAAGTTGAGTTCGAGAAATTCAGCGCCCATGCTTTTTATTTGATCTTTAACAGCCGGGCGTGTGTCAAAAGCCCGAATGATGGCTCCCAGGCCCCGGGCAGCACCAATCGCAGCCAGGCCGGCCACGCCAGCTCCAATCACTAAGACTCTGGCTGGAGAAATTTTACCGGCTGCAGTGATTTGGCCTGTAAAAAAGCTGCCAAAATGATGGGCCGCTTCGATAACCGCGCGATAACCTGCAATGTTAGCCATCGATGACAAAGCATCCATTTTTTGAGCCCGGGTGATTCGGGGGATCGCGTCCATGGCCAGGGCGTTGATTTGCTTGCTGGCCAGTTGATCGATGAGGTGTTTATTTTGGGCGGGCCATAAAAATGAAATGAGGGTTTGACCTGGTTGAAAAAAAGAAATTTCGTCTTTAAGAGGGGGGCGCACTTTTAAGATGATGTCGGCTTGCTGATAAAGCGATGAAATGTCTTCGATAATTCGAGCGCCCGCTTCTTGATAACTTTGATCTGTAAAGGAGGCAGCTTCTCCGGCTTGGGTTTCGACTAAAACTTCAAAGCCCTGTTTTTGGAAGCGTTTGACTGTTTCAGGGGTCGCGGCAACACGACTCTCTCCCTTTTCTCGTTCTTTGAGAATAGCAATTTTCATAAGGCAATTCTACTTATTAAGTCCGTTGATTGCAGCGACTTTATAGGCCCCGCTGTAAGTGGGGAAGTTGGCCGGTAATTCGGCAAAGGTGTCTAAAGTTCCTCCCAAAGACATCACGGCTTGACCGAGGTGAATCAAGTCACAGGCTCCTCGGCCCAAAATGTGAACGCCGTAAATCTTGTGGGTTTCGGGGCAAAAAAGAATTTTGAGAAAGCCTTCACGATAATCGTCAATTTGAGCTCGAGCCAATTCGTCAAAGGTGGTGTGTCCCACTTCATAGTTCATTCCTTTTTCTCTAAGCTCCTGCTCAGTAAAACCAATAGCACTGGCTTCGGGAACCGTCCAGATTCCCATCGGGATCACCACATTTTCTGTCAAGTTGTCTTTGACCTTGAGGGCATGGCGCATGGCTTTGCGGCCATGAACCATGGCGGCGGCGGCCAATGAAGGAAAACCAATCACGTCACCGACTGCATAAACACCGGGCTCGCTGGTTTCAAAATTGGCATCCACTTCGATAGTTTTTTTGGGGGTACAAGTGACCCGGGTATTTTCGAGCCCCAGATTTTCAATATTGGCTTGACGGCCGCTGCAAATCAGGGCAATTTCGGCACAAATATCTCCGCCCCCTTCAAAGGTAAAGCAGACACCTTTTTCTTCGACAGAATAATCAGTAATTTTGGTGTTCATCACCATAGCAATGCCACGTTTTCTCATGAGTTCTTCGAGCTCGCTGCGAATGTCTTCGTCTAAAAAGCTGAGAATCGTGGGATATCGATTGACCAAAGTCACTTGAACGCCCAGCCGGTTAAAAATGCAAGCGTATTCAGAACCAATTACCCCGCCGCCTTCAACCACCAGACTGTTTGGCAGTTTATTTAAAGTCAAAATGGTGTCACTGTCATAAACCGGGCCCGCTGGGCCAAAGGGAACATTATCTGGGTGTCGAGGTCGAGAGCCTGTGGCAATGACGATAGTTGGTGCCGAAAATTGGCGGGTGAGACCTTTGTCTTTGACTTCGATGACTTTTCCCTCGAGGAAACGCGCATGGCCTTGCATAAACTCGACGCCATTGCGTTTGAGCTGGTCATCAGCAATATCTTCTTCGCGAGCGATTGTCGACAGGGCTCTTTCGAAGGTTGTGGCTAGAAATTTTTCTTGAGCTTCGCGACTGTCAATGTTTTTATCGAGCATGTGAAAAAAGTCAGCGGCAAATTTAAGTGTTTTTGAGGGGATGGTGCCTGTATGCGTACAAAAACCTCCTGGGCGAAAATGTTCCTCGATCAAAGCCACTTTTTTGTTGAGTTTACCAGCCTGTATAGCGGCTTTTTGACCTCCAGGCCCGGCTCCAATCACTAAAACATCGTAAGTTTCAATCATATTGCTTCACAATTAAAAGTCATACCATTTTTTTAGGGTCAACGATTTCATCGAACTGCTTTTCATCAAGAAGGCCTAAGGTAAGAGTCGCCTCTTTAAGCGTTGTCCCCTCCTGATGGGCTTTCTTGGCAATTTTAGCAGCATTATCATAGCCGATGTGAGTGTTTAAAGCGGTAACCAGCATCAGTGAATTGTTGAGGTGTTGGCGAATATTTTCTTGATGAGGCTCAATACCAACGGCGCAATTGTCGTGAAAAGAATCACAGGCGTCGGCGAGTAAACGGGTTGATTGTAAGAGGTTGTATATCATGACGGGCTTGAACACATTGAGCTCAAAATTTCCCGAAGCGCCGGCAACGTTGATAGTGGTGTCATTGCCAATGACTTGAGCACAAACCATGGTCATGGCCTCGCTTTGGGTGGGGTTGACTTTTCCGGGCATGATTGAGCTCCCGGGTTCGTTGGCAGGGATCACAATTTCACCAATGCCGCAGCGAGGTCCACTGGCTAGCCAGCGGATGTCATTGGCGATTTTCATCAAACTACAAGCTAGGGTTTTGAGGGCGCCATGGGCAGCAACTAAAGCGTCATGGGCAGCCAGAGCCTCAAATTTATTAGGAGCACTGATAAAAGGAAGGTGGGTGTAGTCAGCGATTTCTTGGGCAACTTGTTGAGCATAACCTGGGGGGGTGTTCAAACCTGTGCCCACAGCGGTGCCGCCCAGGGCCAGTTCATAAAGATGAGGTAGAGAATCTTCAATATGATTGAACCCGTGAGTCAGTTGAGCGGTGTATCCAGAAAATTCATTAGACTATATAAAAGTCAACTTGATAAGTTAGAAAAGACTACAGCTGTATGTATCTGTATTAGTCAGTGGTATTTTGTTATGCGTAAAAGCACTTTAACATACTTGTCAGCGATACTTTTATGTTTTGATGCAGATTCAAACTCGAAAATCAAGATTTGGAGTCATGTTGATGAAATCGGAGATTATCCCACCTAGACTATATAAAAGTCAATTTGATAAGTTAGAAAAGACTACAGCTGTATGTATCTGTATTAGTCAGTGGTATTTTGTAATGCGTATTAGCACTGTAGCATACTTAAAGCCCTTAGTATCTGCAGTTTACGCCAATATTTTTCAACCAAAATATTTTGTCATAGCTTCACTAATATTTAAAGAAATTTTTGTAAAATTAAAAGCTATGGGGTATTAAGTTTGGTAAATTTTTGCTTCTCCCCTATTTCGCTTTTTTCCCCTCTTTTGTCAAACGAGGCTACAAATCCAACTAATAGGAACAAAAAGACAATCAATAACGTAACTTCCTTCCTAAAAATACCTCATCTTCTTGTTTTGTTGTCTGCATTTTGTAATCTTACTATAACGCCCTATATATCAGAATGTGTTAATTAAATATGTTTATAATAATTAAATGGAATGTTACTCGACTATTGGCGTGCATTTACTGAACAACTCAGACTGTGGCAAGGCATATAATTCGGAATGGTTTCGCATACTTGCAAAGGCTACATCATCGTTTCAATTAAAAATTTTAGAGGCGGTCTTCATAAAAACACGAAATCCCGCGCTATGCAGACTAAAGGAATTATATTTTCGCTCAACATTATTCCAATTTGTTCCAGTCAGGAATTTGTAGTGTTGCTTTCCAGTCAGCGGTTGCATAGTCATGCGTAAATAACTCCTTTGTAATCTAGTTTCAATGTTAAGTCTTAGGGGCAACTGTCAATCCTTTTTGCACGTACCAAATTGATAAGAGTGCACTAAATGCGACTTTGATTTAACCTATGTATCCACTATTAAAGGCTATTTTTATTGTGTATAATAATCTTACAAATCTTTTCTATTTGACTAAATTCTCGGAACAATGGATACTTTAGCCATTTTTTCAAATATCATGCAATTAAGAGAAAAAAAATTCGGGAAATCTTGACTGAAAAATAAAGAAAACTTTTGATTTGACCTACTTTCTTAAGTCAAACAAAATCACATTTTAAGCCACACGAATCATCAAACGGCCAGTAAAGTCTTTAGGATGTACATTACTGTAATATGAAGGACTGAAATTATATATGATCGAAATCTTTTGCCCAATAACACGCAATATTTTCTCACCTGAGGATTTTTCCCCCTACTAATTTGTCGAAAAAATCTACTTATCAAATTTGCCATTAAAACAACATCAATCGATCAATCACATTGCGGGACAAAAAAATAATCACTCAAAAAAATTTAGGTTTGTCAAGCTTCCAGAAATTGGAGAGAATCACGGTCAAATCTTTCTGTTTTATACATGTCCTGCGTAGATAATTGCTGCTTTATGCTACGAGATTTCCCTAAAATTCTTCTGAATTTGGAAGTAGTATCTCATAGAAACAATGATATAGAAACAGTGATACAGAAACAACGATACCGAAACAATGTACAAGAAGTAAAGAAAAGTTTCTAAGCAGAGAGTTAACAGTGCATAATTTAGATCACCGGTTCATGGGGTATCGTTAACCGAAAATCGAAGGCATTTTTCCAAAACGTTTGAACTAAAATTCAATATTTTAACACACTTTGGTATTATCTTTTAGATAAAGCCCTTACCAGCTACATGGAGGAAATCTAATGGTGCTTTTAGTTGAAACTTAAAATTCTTGAACTCTTGAAATCTTGAACTCAGAGATAGTCTTAACAGAGGAATTCTTGTACGAGAAGGTGTCATTTCAATTAAAATCCTATTCACGCCCCCGAAAGGAGTCATATGCAACGAAACGTATTTTATTACCATTTTAATCTGATATTGCAGTTGTTATTTGATTGTCCAGCCTGCGTTGTACACACGATTTCAAACTCAACCCGGATAATCCAAAATTCGGGATAATCGACGCACGAAAAATAAAACCTGTTGCTAATGAAATGCTAAGTTGTTCACAGACATTGTTTTACTTATGAGTTATGTTTGCATTAGTTGCATGTGTGGTGACCACCAGAATTTGCCACAGTATTGCGCGTATGAAGTCAGCTTGATTTCGTCAATGCAACGGTAATTTTTTAATATCCTTGATAGAAAATCAAAAGGAAACCATTCAACGACCACACTTTGTTCAGGATCCCACAAAGACAACTCACTGATAGTATATCGTCCTTAAACATTTGAAAATTGTATAGTTAAACTTTTGAATCATTTGGGACTCCATTTCTATTGAACCAACGGAACGTATTTATTTCTATCAATCGAATTGTTGTTAAAGAAAGAAATCAAGGTTTTGCTTGCCTGTAACCGCCTTATAAAGCAATATCCCACGTTTCCTAGCTTACAAATCTTGAAGGATTTCAGGGCAGTGAGGCCGAAAAGAGGAGCAAATGACGAAATCAGGATTAGTGTACTCCACAAAAATTTACGAATGATTCTGGTGGAATAGAACGCAATCCCAAACTTAGGGTGGTAACCAATCTGCATTGTTTTACTTTTTTCTGGAAATAAGGACTAAATATCTTCTATATTCAATGTAATTAAGACATAGGCTGCAAATTATTATAAAAATTTATTTCTGATTTAATCAATTGTATTCTTAAGCCTGGTTCACATACGAGTAAAATCGTCGACAAGCGTCTGGCATGTTAAGGGCATGTTTTCTTGCATGCGAACGCTACTACTTGGCCGTGTAAAGTTAAAATTTGATTGACAGATACCAAAGCAAAAGTCGTCGGAAAGTAGCAAAAAATGTTGTTCTTTTCCTACGAGTTTTCTCTGTTGGTTTCCGACTATCACTTCCGGAAATTCTATGATGATGATCACAGGTGCAAATTTTGATAGCTATTTGATACCAAGGGGAGATCAGGTACCTTAGCAAGCACGGGGGTTGTATCCTGGGCGTGACAATTATTTTAGTTTTTGCGCTTGCTATGACTGGATCGGGCATGTCAATCAGCAGAAGTAAAGTAGAACGATCCCCTTGTTTACTCCTCCTCTCAGACCTAGCGACGGATTTTACTCCTATGTGAACCAGGCTTTAGACTCCAACAATATTCCTGCTGTAATGCCTTTATTGTTATTCTTAACAGTAGGCTACTTTAACATTTTCTTCTGTTTTCTCCTGGCAAGGTACATAAAAATAGTAATGTTCAATAAAATAGTAATAATCGATACACACCAGTGTTTATTCAATATCAAATTAATAATTTAAAAATTTAATATATTTATTGGTATTCATAAAAGGACAGTAGCATTTCCGCTGTTTTTCCTTGGCATAGTACATGGAACTTCAGAATATGATTTACAGGTGTATTTAACTAATATTTTATTAAAAAATAAGAAAATAAATAAATAAATAAACACAAACACAAACAACAACATAAAAACAAAACAAACAAATAATAACAAGAAAAACAAAAACACGACAACCAATAACCAAACAAATAGGAAAAACAACACACAGGCAAACAAGCAAATAAGAAGAAGAAGAAAAACAAAACACGACAACAAACAACCAAACAAATAAGAAAAACAACACACAATCAAACAAAGAAAATGCAAAGATAGGAAGAGGAAGAAATATATAGTCAATTATATGAACAGTAAAAGTCCGGGAAGGTCCAGTTTTTGTTACGCCTTGTTACTGTTCATGATATTGGTTGCAATAGAACATGGTCCCAGACTTACAACTCTAAGCTATCCGCAATGTTTTTCTGTAAATGTGGACTAGATATCTTGAACTTGCATATTAAATGCTATTAAGGTAACCTGTGTACGACATGAGGGCCTAGCGACTACTAACCTTATTTTATGGTCCAAGCTGCCTAAACATGGAACCCATACTTCTTAAAACAAGATTTATAGACTTGATAATTTATCAGGTAGAATATTGCGTACGTGAATTGAAATACACAAGTGATCCATTTTTAAATGCCGGTAAGGATTTTTCGGGTTTTGGGGGGGTTGGGTGGGGGGCTTTGGCAGGTTTTACCTATTGAGCAAGCACAGCCCCTCCACCCGCCTCTTTTTTGGCTGCCTGTCTGGGTTCAGGTCTCGAGTTAGATCATTTATAAGCTGGATTTGCTTAACTGGTTGAGTTTTGGTTGTACAATCATGTCGGAGAGGAGGGAAGGGGGTCAATCTGTTGCTTAGGCCCTTAACTTACACAAATAGCCTACAAAGTGCATCTGGGTGCAACCTGCAAGTTGCTTACTGGACAAAGTTTTTAACTCAGGAGTTTCCTTAAAATTCTCCCCTTTTGCGTTTGGTGTTTATTACTTACTCAGAATTCTTGCAGACAAAGATAATCCCTAGATTCATATAACAAGATTTTATGGCATTCAGTAATACGTGGTTTCTACGTTTCTGCTTTTTCGTGCTTGCTACTTCTAGTCCTTTTAGGAATAAAATCCATCATTCAAGAGAGGCATAATTAAACGCCTTTTTAAATTTTCCTTGAAAATTGAATATTCTCTCGATACAAACGTTATTTCAAACTTGTGTTCCGTTCCAGGGTCTTCGTTTCAATGAGAACCCAAAATAAACTATGATGAAGAGAATGTTTAATTTAAAATAGCTTTGGATATCCTAAACTTATTATTCTCTATCATAATTTCTATATTGTACATTGGCAACCATCATATAATCAGCATAGAAAAGAAGCGTCACTATGGTTGTAAGAGATAAGAAATAATTGGCATATTGATGCTTTCCTTAGATACCAAATACAAAAGATAATTACGCATGCGTTTAAGTCTTTCGCAATAGCGTATGCACCATTTCTTTCCTAAGGAGTATTCTAGCCAATCAATTTGAAAATAAACGTCATTGATCTCGTAAATCACAGTCCTTGTAGTTATGAGTGGCATGGTCTTGTTATTTCTTTGTACTATGACGCAAATTATCGATCTGGTTTCATATAGTTTTAATTTGTGCAAGCATAGAATTTTTATTTAATTAGCACCAAGATTAGATACGAGATTTGAATTACATTAAGTGCTCACCTGCTTTACCTAAATACATTGCAAAGAACACTGATTTATCAAAGCAGAGCCTACTTTTCTCTCCTATCACACCACATTGTGTCTGGCTTCTTTCCCTCTGTAGTATTCGGCATACCACACTTTTCGGTATCCGGTACACTACTACCACTAACTAAGATATCTAAGTGATACGCTTGTCTTCCCTAATAATTGCAGTGCTAAAAGAAATGTAATTTCAAACGAAATTGCGAAATTGTCAGTGCCGAGAATGAAATGCATAGTTCGGAAACCAGATTTGCTTACAACGACTCAACATTATATTAGTACACTGGAATATTTATAATAATTTAGTACAATTCTTCCACAGTCAAGAAGATATTCTCTATTTTCTTAAACCTTACGTGTCAGGCATGGTGTCACCAACTCAAAAGTGAGATTCAGCTATAATGATAATGATTAATAATGACAAAACAGAGGAATGATAAGTAATAGTCACATTTGACGCTAATATTAAATTTCAATATTTATTTATTAATTTATTTATTTATTTATTTATTTCTGCTTTGTACAAAAGCACTACGTCAGATACTCACTGCATAGGCGTATCTCACTTTTATGGGAAATGCTACATAGCATCCAGAAAACGACTATATCAACATTTGAAATGGGAAAACGAGAATAGTCACACACACTTACATACATATATACATACATACATACATACATACATACATACATACATACATGCATCCATGCATACATGCATACATACATTACATACATACATACAT
The DNA here is from genome assembly GCA_010016025.2 of Alatinidae sp. Z8VKAUB7J3. NCBI lineage: Eukaryota > Metazoa > Cnidaria > Cubozoa > Carybdeida > Alatinidae > Alatinidae sp. Z8VKAUB7J3. Next base: position 139,065,154 of record JAAAKM020006971.1, on the reverse strand, counting down.
ACATACATACATACATACATAAATACATACATACATACATACATACATACAAACATAAATACATACATATCCAAAACGCTTCATCAATAACAAAGTAATTCACTACATTACCAAGCTCTTGTAAAACAGAGTACTAGCCTTATACACACTCAAATGGATGGCCATTGTATTTATCTTAATCAATTTTTCTCAAAGCCTCACTTTTACGTTTCCAAATTCAAGGCAAATGTTGCTTACGTTTGTTTCATTTTCAGTTGACGCCATATTTGTTGCTAGTGTTCAAATACCTTTGGGAGGGTAGTGTAGTCAGCTACTCGGGACTTTTGTGCCTAAAATCTGATCGTTAATTGACCATCCGTATATCACTATTATGTGGGCGCCCTTGGAATAATAATTAATCGGTGTGGTTTTCACAGAAGAATAAGGAAAATGCCTAAATAGTATGCATTTTTCAAGTTTAAGAAGTTGTTATGGTAACCCCTCAACTCTAAGCTTGTAAACTGAAACTGTCACAAGGGAAAGCCCTTCGCTTCTGACGTTGCGTGACTTATCTATCACATGTATCACAGCGTTACACAAGATTTTTAAAACCTACATTGTAACGTAAATTAGACACGTGGAATCCCAAACATGACCTGCAATTGCATCATATGACACCCAAATAGGAAAAGATAAGCAGTTAATCTAGACCAGAGACAAACAACGAGATTACGCTAAGGAAATGTACCATTACCAGCGAGACAAACAACGAGATTACGCTAAGGAAACGTACCATTACCAGCGAAGACCGATGTATATGTGATCTACGGATGTTCTGTGTGAGTTTTGGGGAGGTATGTTCAATTTTAAATTGTCAATTGACTTAAATTACAGTGTCTCTCCTTACGATTCACGTTTTGTGCGGGTAAGAAAATACTTACGTCCTATACGACTATTTGCAGACTATTATTGTTAAGGGTAAATTCTAGATATTTATACAGAAACCGGAAGCTTTGATTTACTAAAATGTTACATTGAGAATGTGTTCGGAGTAAGACGAAAACTTGGTTGTGTTATAGAAATACAGGGAATTAGGGGTTTTATGTTTGCCTAGTCAGGCGAAGATCTTGTTTGTAAGCCTCTGTTCGAATTATGTAGCGATGTTGAATTGCTGTTGAAAATCCGTTGAAACGTGAAGTCGATGAAGGCGAAGGCTAACGATTGCAACTACGATATTGTCGTGCAACCTTCCCATGGAGACATTACTACGCTTAAACTATCGTTTAAGAAAGGTAGTTACAGTGCTCTACGGGGACTGATAGGTCTACTAGTTTAATGTTTTACGTGCATATGTGCATAAGTTATTAAAGCAGAGCCTGGTGGCTGTTATCTATCTTGCAGGTCCTTGCTACTTGCAATGAAAAAGCGAGCTAAATTATTTCAAAACTAAGAAGCTCCATTTTGTGATTACACGAGCACGGGTTTTGCCAAAGAAGCTAAGAACAAGTTAATGCTGCACTCCCCTGAGGTCTTAAGAACAGCTCAAAGATGAGACTGAACCGTTACTCCTCTCTCCCGCCTTGATAGAACTCTGCATTTTCGTCTCTGTTTGCCTTATATGCGATAGCACAAGATTGATAAGTGTTATGTGTTTGAAGATGTATGAGAATAGATACTTGGATTAGATACTAGGATTTTTTATATGAGCTAAATAACAGGGCAACTAACCAATACGTAGCTTCAAATCCCACGTAACTCTTGCAGGTGGGTGGGGGGTATTGCAGGGATTCTTGTGACAAGAGGGAGGGGAGGTGAGGAGTTAATGTAAACCGCGACATAAAGCCAAAGATATATTTAGAGACAGTACTTAATCCCAGTAGCCCTATCATAACATTCTAAGAAATTTAAAATCATATGTGATCATATGTGATCATATATGATCTTCTATGCAATTCTCTTTGGATTCAGTGAACTGTAATTTTCAACCAATTAAATTGCATAAGAGTTTATTTCACGGGACGTTTAGTAAATGGTTGTGCTTAAGTAGACCTTACTCAAAGTAATAAAAGGCGAGAAAAGGACTTTTAGCTGCTTCAAAGTAATAACTCGATCCCTAAATGTATGTAAGCGAATAACACTCTCAAAAAGTATTAAAACTGCGAAAAACGGCAGGTTCACCTTTAATAATGATCAATTTATATCATATTGCAATTTTTACGTTTCAACAATAAGTTTTTCAAACGGCCAAAGGAGGCCCTCTTGAAGTAGCAGCGGCAGTTGCATAAGACCTAAAAAGTAGATTAACAGTTTTTTGAGCACTGTTTTAATGTCTACTTATGTCACCTTGCGGTTTCTTAATTTACAAGAAAACATAACCATCCCTTGTAGCGTCTGACAGCCTAACTACATATCTCACTCTAATTCTACCATTGATAGTATATACCTTATTTTTACACCAAGGGTAGAGATCGATGAATGAAGCAGCATGCAAATGGATTCAAGGAACGAATCGATTCGGGTAGGGACATGTATTGTGGATGAGAAATGCAATTATGCTGTTACAAAGCAAGAGCATCATGGGATAGATACCCCAGCAAAGGGAAATGATCACTGCAGGTGCTATACAAGTACAAATGTTCTTAGATCAATTAGGAGATGTTTATGCCCCTTCATACCACGAAGATACCTCGTGTCCATCATGCTGTTCTTAGGAGCAATGACCTTTGTACCACTTCGGTTGAATCTTTCTACAGCAATAGTTGCCATGGTTGGAAATGGAAATAACACGGAGACTGAGCCACCGAAAAAGGTAAGTTGATTTCTTCTATGTAATGGACCTGTATCAGTTTTGTACATTGGAGAAGGGGGCGACATTTCTGATACCAATTATTACCAACGGAAACACTAAACTATCTAATTAAGCTTTCGGTAGTGATCTTTTAGTTCAATGGATTTATCATATTATCAGATGATCCTACATTATTCTCTGTATTTACAGAACATTTCAGAACAATCTACAATATTTTAGAACCTTCTAGAACCTTCTAGAATAGTGATTATATTTGATAATAGATTAATCTAGTACATTCTGGTATATTCTAGAATATTCCATAACATTCCTTCTTTGATATTTCATATTATTCTATAAACTTCTAGAATGTTCCACAATAAGCAAATATAAGCAGAATGATCCTCTATTGTCATTAGATTGTAATTCAGCACAGCTCAACACAATGTAAACAGTTAATGATGATTAGAAGTCAATAGATTGTACAAATGGATCAAAAGGAGTTTTGCTATTGAACCCAAACTACAACAGGATTGACCTAAAAGGCCCAGGGAATCATAAACTACCTTATTCCAGGAAATTAACGTGGTACTTAATTAAGGCGGCTTTTTAAAATACGCGTTAATAAAACAGCCTTAAAGAAGAAGTCAAGTAAATTTCCAGGCCGTTATATAGGTTCTGGGTAGAGAATAATCGGAATGTATCTACACATGTTTTATTTCTTTGTTCATTAGATGCATCATTTTCCTGATTTGACTGAACTGCGTTGATTTAATTCTTATTTTAATATGTCTTTGGCAAACCGCGTTAATTTGATTCGCATTAATTTAAGTATCGCTAACTTAGGGCTTAGTTAATTTCCTACAATTGGGTAGTTCTTAAAGCCAAGGGCTCTTTCTTTGGATAGGAAAACTTCCAAAACAGTCCAATGGAACTGGCCCTTTTTATGATAGGGAAGTAAGCCGGGCGTAGAACAAGCGCGGCCGTACGGCAAATTCACATCCCTAAGAAGAATTTTTGAAATCAAAGATGGTAGCAACAAATTGGATAATGAAAGTGGAAACGAAGAGAGGATATATTTTTCTCTAGGGAAAGCATTTCTTCACTTACCACTTCAGTAAATTGTTTTAGGTACAGAGCTTTACTTCGTGAATTTAAAGTGCAAGAGTGTTCATTTGTGATAAGTAGGAACTGCTTTGAAGGTATCGATGAATATCGCTAAAATTTTATCTGTTTGCATAATCTATTTCCTTGAGCAGCAGCTGACTTCCGTCGTAAAACAATGACGAAGATCCATTTCATACCGTTGCTAAAAGAATATAAGTTGTGTCAGTCATTTGGTGGTAATATTTGATTGCCTGGATTATTTCTATGGAGCTACTGTACATACTGACCTCGTTTCCACTACAACAGTATTAAAGAGAGAGATAACAAGCCAACAATGTTAAGATACGTCTCGTTATGGTGATATAATTGAAAGAGAGGTTAATTTTACTCAGCAATGTTTGTCAGCCTGTTTCTGCTCTGTAAATTCAGCAAATATTTCAGTTTTCAGCCCAAGACAAGGTACTTTGGCTGGTACCCGGAGAAGAGTATTGATTGTGAAATGCAGTATGAAAAATGCAAACTATTGAGATGTAATCTTGGCTTGATCCCTACGCGTGTAAAATATGACAGGGGCAGTAAACATGGGAAAATATGCATAAAATCGAGCTACAACTATGATAAAGATACATGATAACCTATTATATCGTTTATAATACTCTAATTATTTATTAAAGTATCATCTTCATTAGTAGACGCAGTAAAATTTCCCAAATTTTACCAAATCGCGTAAACAAAGTCAAGTCAACACATCCAAAAACAGACTCGGCAATAGAACAAAATTTGATAGAAAACCCATGACGAGCTGACGACTATTGAGAGGAGTCGTTTAGGGCATAAGCGAGAGCCAGACCTCCTTTTCATCTTGCCGCTTTAGAAGCCGCATTTATTAAAACAAAGAAACCGGAACTCTGTCGACAAAAAGAACTTGTTTACAATTTACACCTTTTTCAATAACACGAGTGGCAGAAAACGTGTCATTCTTGTGACCGTAATTTTCTAGGACGTCGTTTCCTATAGATTCATCGTAACAGCTTTCTCATTTCACTCCATACCGTTGCTGTGATCAGTGTATGGCGAAAACATTCAGCAAAATGAATCCGTTACTCAACCCAATATTCAAGTTTTTTACCACAAACCAACTTTTAATTATTTATTGTATTTTAATTATATTTTACAAGAATTAGCCCTTTATTGTACATTTTCGTTGTGTACAAAGGGGAAATCCATCTCTGTTTTTCTATTCATCTACAAAACTAATTTTAAAAATTGGATTAAACAATTTCATTCTAAATACGCGATGAGAAACACATTGGACAGAGGGAGTTTGTGAGTAAGAGATATATTGTTTTTACAACCCATAATTTAGCGTAGTGTAGTGTAGTTACTACGAGGTGGCAAGCAATTTAATAATATAGCTAAAGCCCTGCCTCCAATATACGTTGAGCAGCTGATAAACTATAATAGTTGCGGCAGGAAGTGATGATAGGAATGGAATGCTTTTGTCTAAATCTTTACCACATGATGCATTGTTTATCAGAAAAACTATACGCCCCACACAACATGAAATGACTCTGCACTCCTTCTCTCTCCCCAAATGTCACTCATTTTTGTACATGCAGGTAAGGAATTACATCTCTCCACAACTTTTCGATTGAAGTCTAGACTAAAACTCAGAGTAGCCATTGTTTCAATTCATTATGCAAGTTAACCTATACTTTCCTAGAAATCTATAATAGAAATCTATAATAGAAATTTGCTCAAGTAAATCACAATATTTTGAAAGGAGTTTCGTACAAAAATAAGGTTTATCTGTGCGAAGATTAGCTCGACGTATTGATAAAAAGGTTTCAAGAAGACATTTTAATTAAATTTAACATAGACTGGTTAAAATACAGCGATCAACACGACACTCCAAGTGCTGATGTTTACTCTGTTGGCCTACGCCCCCACATCCATGTATGAACCAATACAACAGCAGTTCGTGGCTTCTGAATATGATGCAGTCAGTTCCTTTAGCTTTCAGGGTTGATATTAAATGTTTTCGGAATATACTGCAAGATTGCTGTCTATTTATTAGCAATGTGTGCAACGATATTTTGTGTTTGTGACCCTCTTAAGTGCTGTTCCACATGGAGGCAAGGAAATGACATAACCTTTTTATCTCTCCACGGCGCCATTATTACCTCTGTCAAGTATTTTCAACAAAATGTATTGTTACAGAAAAGCATCGCAGAACACTAACCAAATTTCGCCCATGTTTCCCCATTATCTGTTAGAATGAAGGTGAATTTGATTGGAGCTCAGAAACAACACATATTTTGAAGAATGCCCAGGCTCGAGAAAATCTGTGTGATCCTTGTAAGAAAATGAGTCTTCAAATTCGACCCTAATTGGGTAATATTGCCTTCGATTTGATTTCTCTTTTTGCAAATGGCACATTTCATACTAAGATGTAGGAAGTCGTCTTGTTTGATTAAATATTATGTCCCACCAAAATATCTCTCATTATGTTTAGACGTCTTTGCGATGAACGTATTTTATGTAAACTTTTCTTTTTTCTTTCCAACTAGGATTCAAAATTTAACGTCGCCAATGGCATTGACGATATGATTTTGCAGTGGACACTTAGCACAAGATATCACACCTTCATTAAATTAGTTATCGTGTACTCTTTTGTTGCTCAATTCAATTTTTGTTTTAAACGTTGATTTTCACACGAGTTGAACTTCAATGTTATTTTTTTTAGAAATGTGCTCCTTCATTAGCTTTCAGTTCCTCATTTTACTTTACTATTTACAGTTATATCGGTTTTATAACCGGTCTACATGATTTATGTATAATAATTGAACCTTGTCGACTTAAATTTGTTGAAATTTCTCATTGGCAGTCAAGACAGTTGTAAAGTGGGGGCTAATTCAACCATGTTTCAAATGTTTTTGATTAAACATAAGCATCGAACACTTTCTCACAATGTAAATAATGTTTGGCTTTGCATGAGATTCGAGATTTTGGGACTTGGCACCCATCACCGTTTTATTGATATATGTAGAATATAGCGGTTGTAACACGAGCTTTCGTTACTGTCATCAGTGAAGCCCTTGTTGGGCTTCGTGACTTATTCTGTAACATACCCGTATTATCTTGTATGATAGCTGAACTTCGTTGAGTCCCGAAGTGCCATATTTGTGAACCTTGTAATTGGTGTTGGCATCATACGAGTTGATTATATAAATTGTCGGCAAGAGGCGTGTGAATGGATAACGGACGTTGCAGTGTACCTTCGAGGCTGCTTTTAAGTGGGCTTCGACGACGTTCCAATGGTGGGCTGTGCCTACCGATATCATTTTTGTGGAACCGCGCAACAGTGGTTTACAAATGAAGTTTCGAGTTAACATAGTAATATTGTGCGCACAATAACAAGTGTTAAATTTAGCATATTTGTGCAAGTTACAGGCTCGCCCACTTTATTTCAGCAGTCGTGCGCAGACTAGCGGGTTTGTTTTCAGTTTCTGTGCAATTGCTGTGAATGAGTCCCATTCACAAAGCCCCCAGTACAACTATTCATCAGTGCCTAAAAGTAACGATAAGAGGTGGAACGTAGTGATTTTGGAACTCAAGTATAAGTTCAGAAATTTACAGACTATGATAAAAAAGGTTGCAGGCTTTGCTTGTATCAATTTTACGTGGAAGTGTAACAGTTTTGACGTAACAGGATAACCCTTTTACCGCTAAGCAGGATACTTGGGATTGACACGCATTTATCAAAAACGTGTTTGCTCATATTCACCTGAAAGTAGAAGAGATATTATAGCGAAAGTTGATGAATCATTATCAACCTCGTTTACGCGTTTATTTCGTGTTTTGCTAAGGGTTTATAACGAAGGTGTAATCACACGTAGTGTTGCCCCCGTCGCCGAGCCTTTGCTATGTTAAGAGATAATGATGAAAGAACAAACATACCCGGGGGAGAGAAAAGACGGTTTTTGAAATTCAAAGCAATTGTAGAGAAGTCATATGTACAAACAAGAGTTACGCCCGTGCATTGGGTAGTTGAAGTTACGCAAGTAGTCGATTATGTCGTGCCAAGGTGCATAACCTTATCGTCTTGGCCATGTAAATTTATATCATACCGTATTTTACCTCGTGTAGTTGACAAATATGTAAGTAGTTGTGACAGAAATGTGTTGAATGGTATTTTTTCTAAATAGTTTTGTATATAGTGTACATAGATGTATTATTAAACTATTTGACTTCAGCTGTTGTACATAGTTCTGAATCAACAGAGTATACAGAATTAATTGCTGCGATTCTATTCATTTTATCTTATTCTTTCGCTTTGTGTACTTGACGTCACGGAAGACACCTTATCTAGTCCTGGCAGAGATAAATAGAGCCAGACTGACGTAAGCAAGTTAAGGCCACAACAGAAAGGGGATTGCATCAATGGTCTAATGACCAATATTTTATAATTCCTTTCTTTACTGTCACTTCTTGTCACCAATATCAGTGAACAAGCCATGGGGATACAATTAGCGCTGTTTTGCTTACTATATTGATCCTGCCACTGTTTTTGAACTGTTCCCTGTATAGTACTTAAGTGTGACGTCACAATCTAATGAATATCAGAAGTTTGATGGCATGTTGTATTCGTTGTATTTTTCTTTGTGATTCAGATGACCTGTCCAAATTTGAGACTTGACTTACTTGCGTAGGTCCTGGCGACCTCTTTCTCTCCTAATGCAATTCTGTTTCCATCGACTTCTCTTCTGTGAGTTTCTTTCTGCTGTTAAGACGGGAAGGCCCGTGCCTTTTTTGATGTGATTAGCGCATTTTTTGGGGGGCGGTCTTCCTCTTGGTCGTGGTTGGCGAAAATCTTGTTTGTAGGTCTGGTAAACTAGGGATGCATCTGCCTTTCTGCATACGTGGGCAAACCACAAATTTATGAGTTTTATGAGTTGAGCAAAATTAGCAGTGTTTACTTGGGAACGTTTGCAAATTCCAACTGCCGTTTGTTGCAGTTGATCACAAGATTTCAGCGCATACTTGGTGTAGAGGAAAGTGGTGACACGGAAACAGCAGTGTGGACTCAAAAAGGGATTGTTTACCTAACGGACTACCAGCACTTGGCAAAGGCAGGAGTTTCGTCTTTCAAGCGGTCTATAAGTTCTGTGAGAAAATCTTTTTACTATTACCGTATTCAGTTAAACAACCATGATTGATTTCTGTGCCCGTGGAATAGTCCTTCTAAGATGAACCATGTTGAAACAAAAAGGTAGCAACTATAATTAAATTTGGACCTATTTTGTCGCATCCAAAACCTAGTATTCGCAGATTATGCGGACAGAAGACTTATCTTAAAGCATATCACGAATTGAAGTAAGCATATTGTTGGCCATCGGTGATTGTTACTAAGATGTAGCCATCGTTTAACTGTAGGGTTATTTTTAATTTTCGATGCTGTAGATGTCGTAAGATACCTTATTTCACACCAGCATTTTAACAGACCAAGTAAGTAAACATGCACACTTTACAATACGTAAAGAAGCCTCTACAGCGGCATTGGTCACTGAAACCAAAATCAACGTTTGAGAAAGACTGCTAAATGCGTTTGGTAACTTCGATGTGTCTAGGGTTAAAGCATCCGGTTTGCCTCTCTCGGTTATCTGAAATCACTTACCATGTTTAGAATAAGTTTCTCCGCACGTTTCTATCGACAGTGCATATTGCCGTCGTTTTCAGGGCATTGTTGTAACAAAAACTCTGGGATACTCAAACGATCACTTTTTAGACTATCAAATTTAGAACAAGCTGTCCGAAGACAAATTTAAATTTCTTGTACTCGATATATACCTTAAGCATAGCTCGATATGTCGTGTCAAAAACATTCTATGCTTACAAAACTATATATTTGCTGGGGAGTAGAATCGTGCAGAAAATTGCCTTATCGTTACAAAAGTAACCCGAAATGTTTGAGATAGCTTAATGTTTGTAATTTTGAGACCAATCCGGATTCTTAACAATTTCCAAAACAAAACAAAATTTGGTATTCTTTCAATTTTTGAGACGGGCAAGAGCAGGGATGTTCTGATGATGTATATCCTTGCCACTGACATGAGTTCTGTCCAGAAAAACAGCCGGACAAGCATCAGAGTTGTATCTAACAAGTACGTATAGATATATATATGTAATATAGATGGTATAAAATTTGAACATTGAGTTAAGTAACAGATTCATTTCGCCGGGCACTGATAACAGCAGTCGCCTGTAGTATACTAGGAGAACTTTTTGCCAAGAATTTATAGGAAAAGATTAAAACAAGTCGTAGAGACTAACAAACACGTGAGCGAAATGTTTCTTGTCAATCGTGTTATTGAAAACGTGTAAGCATGTAAATAAATTATTTGTGTGTACTGATCATCATCGAAAGAGAAGATGGTGCATACAGAAAACAGTGCTTGAAAACGTTTGTCTTCAGTAATACTTACTCGTTTAAATTAAAAATAGGCTAATTACAATCAAACGCGTACAATTAAAGGCCCCAAAAGGACGCCTCAGATAGGTAAAGCTTATGTCAGATAGACCTATGGAATTTTTAACTATCTTTTTAGAATATTTTTATAGCTGACCCTCAAACTATCGGTGATTACGTGTTTACTTGGTAGTCAATGAGCCTCATTCGCAATGAAGCAACTATTTGTGCGCATGTGCAAATGAAAGTCTCTCAATCCTTTAGCCTCGTTCGCCATAAAGCGCTGATGATTTTAGGCCCCTACATGTATAACGAATTTGACTTGTACGACAGCTAAAATAGAAGTATTTGTTATTAAATTCGGTTGAAAGCTTTACCTTCATTAGATCACTTTTCAAATTGCTCCTAAGATGGACGTCGCTGTTAAGCGAGAGTATGCCCAGGGAAGCAGAGCGAGTA
>JAAAKM020006971.1:138997092-139042775 GCA_010016025.2 Alatinidae sp. Z8VKAUB7J3 | reverse complement strand
CTGTTACTCGACGACAAGATGATGAGAATGCGAATGAAGATGTTGATCGTGTCCATATATATACCAAGCGAGCTAAAGGGAGGATAAAGCGTGGATAAAGCTTTAAGCAAGAGCAAAGAAGATACGTGATTTATGGAAGAACTTCAATCATTTTAACGGTCTTAAAAAGTTACGAAAACTATTCACTGACAATGCCCTTCCTTGGAACCTCTTGGAGGCTAGACGATCTGCATATTCTCGATGAACCGGCTTTAACGTTGATAAAGGAAAATATTAACACCCGTGTGGGGGATTTAATATCAACAACCGCATACGTTAAAATGAAGAGTATCACGATTTAACATTTTGTGACTAATTTGCATTTGAAAAAACCCAGTTTGTAATCGATTGTGGATACAAAATGTATGGCCTTAATCCGTAGATGGACACTACGCTTTGATCTCCCATTCGCAACGACCAATTGCTGATGCTTTCATACAGTAGCTCAAGACATTGCACATCTAGGACCTGTTAATACTTTCTTTCCTCAAGCAATTAACGTTACATTGGGGAGTACTTAAAGAAAGAATTACTGTTTTTCACCTTATCTATCTCAAACGTCAGCGTCACTGAAAGCGACCCTTTATGAAGACAAATTGTCAACATAGATTAGCTTCAAACATTCTTTGATCTGTTTAGCATGTTGGCAAAGGTGGGTGAATCAGATGTCACAAGTCAGCGGCTTTCTGCAATAAAGCTGAAGCGCCTCTCTGATAAGAACTATTTGTCACTCTGCCTTTTAGGCTGATATAAAACACTTGGCCTAACCCTGATCTGTAGATTATAATACACGGTCCGTGGTATTACAAGTGGGTTACATTGACACTTCCTGATGCATCCATATGCCAAGAATATACACAGATCCATAACTATAGGCGTCAAAACTGTTCTGTAGAACGCTATCATATCATAAAAATAAGAAAGCGGAGGAGAAAATGAGTAGCGTAACTCGCGTAAGCGAATACTCTCGATCAGTCATCCATGGAGACGGGGATTCAGCCACCATCAGACTGCGATGGTATGATAACCGGTAATTTAATTTAACTGTTTGAGCAGATTTGACAGAAAGTTCAAAAACAAGCCAAAGTAAAAACTGTTTGTTGTTTAATAACTAGTTGATGTCTGTTATAATTTTTATGTATACCAACTGCATCCTATTGCGAAATTCCAAGACTTGCTATTATTCTTTGAAGTAGATTATGTTGTCTTCCTGTCATTTGACTTGTTACTATACGAAATTGACGACTTAGATCTGAAAGCAATGTAACATCCATTTTTGTCCCTGGTGTTCCGTTTCCGACCGTCTAATCTTTACACCGTTGAAAAATTTTAATACGGAATATTCAAATGACGTAAACAAGAACCCAATAGTACGCCATTAGTATTTAAACATGGATCGAAGAAACCCACAAGATACTACGCTATTTCTACATAAATACTACGAATAAGAGCATTCTTACGCATTGATTGGGTCATATGGTTTTCCACTGTAGGTAGTTATTTCCGCATATTTGATGATCTTTTGTGTATCATACAGCATGAATCCACCAAATACCACCAGGCCGCCATAAGTCACGAGAGACTGAATCCCAGCGCCAACTGCCGATGTTGCTGGCAAGAACATTCCTCCTGTTACAAAAAGTGTTATAAGATCAACAATAGTTCTCATATAAACGAATTCGCTTTGAATTTATCAGAAACGGCAATAAGAAAATGATGACGCCGCCGCCGCCGACAATGTTGATGATGTTGATGATGATGAGGATGAGGATGATAATGAGGATGATGATGGTGATGATGATGATGATGATGATGATAATGATGATGATGAGGATGATGATGGTGATGATGATGATGAGGAGGAGGAGGATGATGATGATGAGGATGATGATGGTGATGATGATGGTGATGATGATGATGATGATGATGATGATGATGGTGATGATGATGATGATGATGAGGAAGTGGTGCAATTGCTGTTGATGCCTTTGCAAATGCAACTCTCCATTCAGTGCCAGTGGAGGTATCTAGTGATGGCACTGTTGTTAGTGCAAGTCATACTGGTGTGTCGACGACAGATCAAGGTCAACAGATAAATGATCCAGTTGCAGAGATCCTATCAACTATTACAAGCGTTGCACGAAGTGCACAGGTGAATGCATCACAAGTCACAAGTGCGGTGAGTTGATTATTAAGATTTAGAAAAAGAGCTTTTTGTTTATTGTATGACTGAAGCTACATGACTTTTGTAGCATTCAACTTTATGTTATCTATGATGTTATTAAAATAGAATGAGGGGGGAGGGGGTTCTCACTATATCTTTAAATCCATGTTACTATATTTCCTTACTGTTTAGTTGATTGTAAACTCACTTCCTTTGGAGGGCCAGTGTAAATTGTGAGAGGCCATAAAGCCATCTAGGATTAGTGTTACCCCTATTTCACTGACAGGAAATAGCTTTCAAATGAGCTGCAAGGGAAAAAAGCCACTCAGTGATCTCCACATAAACTTCTATAGGGTCTACAGAAGCATGTTCATAGAAAAAATGGCCTCCGACATGGAACATGCAGACTTTACAAGTCATTTAATTGCCACTTTTGAAGACTTAGCACTTGAGAAGTCCAAAAATAAACCAACCAAAACTAAGGTCCCACAGAATTTTACTCATTAAGTTCAATTATGCCTGAGGCTGCAAATATGTAGTTTTTTTTGCAGCTGTCTGAACAAGCATTCTGACATTTAGAAAGGTGTCAGTCAACTGCTTATGTGCAATTGTCAAGCAGCTCCAGTGCCCTTTTGCAATGCATATTATTACCAATTGATAGACACTGCAGCCACCAGTGATCCTTATGATCCTTCACATCAGAACAGGACATAAAGGTAGAATCTGGTTTTGGGGAGGGCCTGGAGGTTTGCAACATTTGATCCTGACATTCCAACTGTGATTCAACACATTAACTGTAGACATCTAGCAATGATAACACAAAGTTAATCAGTAAGAGAATCACTGTCCAGAGTCTTATTACCCGTGTCTCAAATATATATATACTGAACATTTAAAGTCAGGAATGTGTTCATTTAGTAATGCAGGTCTGAGTTGATGTTATAGCAAAAAAAATACTGTTTAAGGGCAGTCATTTTCTGTATAGAGCTTTTTGTGATAAATGCAGTTTGATTCTACATGCAAAAGCATAAAATTTTGCTGTTGTAAATGGAGTTTGATTCTCCATGCAATAGCTGTCAACACTAAGGAAAGTTGACAATCACAGCCACTGAGGTTATATCATGTAGATTATTCAAAACTCAGAAAGAAGCCTTTGCAGTATAGGTACAACGTGTCTATAAAGTTTTGCTATGGGCATCTGTTTCATAAGCAACTAAATTGAAAGTGGGAGGAGTCTTTAGCAGCCCAAGAACTAAGGGTTTGTTCACTAAGCATCTTTAAATATTTACTTTACAGTATATCGCCTCACCTGCAAGAGAAAGTTAGGAGCAGACAAATGCAATATGTAGGAATACCAACACTTGCAAGTATTGGGAGAAGTGTGATTTTCTTTCTAAACCTCTGATTTCTGCATCCATGAGTTAAGAAACATATGTGTATCACTGAATTCTCACTTTGTTTTTTCTGTACTTCTGATCCTTTGGGAGGTTTTCCAATGATTGTTTAATTTTCTTTTACTTCATTGACAGGCAGGGACTAGCGTCTCATTCCCAACTGCCTCAGAAATGTCTCTAGCACAAGATATACTTGCACTTGCTTCGTCTGCTTTATCATCATCCTATGCTGGTAATGCAGAAGCTAAAACAGAGCCATCATCTGCTGCAACAGAGGGAGCTAGAGACAATGCCAGTGTAACCAATTCAAGTGGTGACTTAAATGAAGAGGAGGTTAAAAAAGCAGCACTAGAACAAGAAAGCCAGCAACCAGACAATGGTGAGACTTTACTTCTTTCTGTGTTTACTTATCTAAAGTTATTTACTATATATAATTGTGGTGTTTGACAGTTTATACCCCTTTTTGTTGCAAACTGCATTGGGAACAGGAGGAGTTCAGGTTCCTCAACTGACTATATAGCTTCCTTTACATTTTCCCCATTCTATGTTTAAGAGAACCCTTGTTCCCTCTGTGTAAACCAATAAAGTGTTGGCGATGATCTTAATGTGCCTGTATTCTTACTTCTAGCATATAACAATAGTCTTTAACAAAATTAACAGGGTTGTGAATCGAATGGCTTGCCAAAAACACACACCTCAATGCAACATTTACCCCCTTTTGCAGTTTATTTTTTTACTTGTTTTTAATAAACCCTTAAAGACTGCACATAATTTATGCCTTCTCCCTTATTCACGATATTCACGTCTAACAAACAATACTTATGATATTTAGAATATTTATCCTGTGATTCCATAAAATTCATTAGTGTTTATTGATTGCTTAAAGCAATATCAGAAATTTGACATCCCTCTCTATGTGCCTTGTGAGGAGTGAAGTTTTTTTCTAGTACCACTTAGTGGTATTGCCCTGGACCTTAACATATGATTTTGTGTCCAGCTTTAGTTGATTAGAACTCTCAGGTTATAAAAGTTGGCCTGCACACCCCCTATTTGTAGGGTAATAGTCAGTCGTGGGGTCAAAAATCATAGACTTACACCCTAGTTGGTTAGAGAATGCCTTTGACTGTAGGTTACTATCTCTTTTAATCTGGCTTTGTTGGACTCGCTTTTTTATTTTTTTGTTGTCATGTATTAGTCTGTCATAGTGTTCCTATTCTTTTTACTAGAAAATTGTCATGTAAATTCTACTATTGCAAGTGTTAGCCTTACCTCTCCTAGGTATTTAAACATTATAGAGCTTGTCATTTGCATCCCTTCTTGCAATATGGCTGCGATTAGGACATACCTGAGGTTTCCTTTAGATCAGGAGTTGAATTTATTGTACCTGTTTGCGTTTTCCCCTCAGAAATGCCCTACTTTGATAATGCTGATCTACCACATTGGGCACGCTATCTCCGTGACTGTCGTCAAGTTGGTGACTGCTACACAGGGTATGTTATGAATGAAATGGAGATGGATAAAGTGTTGAACATGTACAAGAAGGAAACACACAGCTTATTTGCAATTAGACAAACACCATCACCTGTCAGGGAAGATGGGACTGTGCGCTTAATGTGGAAGTCCCAGTATGTACCGTATGATGGAATACCTTTTATCAATGTTGGTAAGTGATGATGTTTTATCAAACTTGGCATTCTCATTGGTGCCTGTGTCTCAACAAGACACAATATTTCGTATTAAGTAATGCTAGAACCTTTGTAGAGTACACAAAGGCATTGGCGATGGGTTTTGTGTTGTTTGCTTATTCCATTAAGGTTGGATGTATGAAACATGTCATATGTGCAGTGTTCCAACTGTGAATATTCAAAAATCCAGGATTTGAAACTGGGACGTGCTATATCATTGTATATGACGTCACACTTGGTTAACATTCCAAACTGGTAACTGTTTTCTACACATTCCTTTCCTTTTCTTTCTTTTATACAAAGAACTAGATTGTAAAATGGTGTCACAGTTATTCAATTCCTCAGGGCCCAATTATGAAAGAGAAGTCACAGGGTAGAAAGCATAATGGATGGCCTTGAGGAAAGCAGTTATGCCGTACCAAACATGTATTTGATATATTATGCTAGAATTGTTACTAGCAGAGTGAGTTTGGTACTACACGTGTACCAAATGGCTACAATGTACCTTATTGGCCCGTCTCCTCTCAAAGGTATCCAGTATTGTGTAATTGACTCTGGTGTTAAACTACAGATATTGATTAGGAAATGTGCAGTGTATAGCTGGAAAAGATCATTGTTGGAACGTTTAAAGACCAGCAGTGCTACCACTCGCATACTCTCCCATCTGAGCCCAAAAGCAGCATGATGTATTGCTCAAAACGGTTTTTAAGAGATTCCCCCACACCAACGTCGCTTAACCACCCTAAGGAATGCAGCCTTATCATACTGTAACAGTAAAATGAGGATCTTGTTCTTATTCTTTCTCGCCTTTTCTTAGGGCGACGTGCCACAGTTATGGAATGCGAGCATGGTCCACGAAAGAAGGCCAATGCTGTCAAAAGAGCAATTAATGCCAGCTCAGATGAACTGATGAAGAAGGTGCCAAATTTAACCTGCCCAGCTCGAGTCTTTATTAAAAAGGTTCGAAAATTTCCGGAGTACAAAGTAGAATCTGAGATCGATGCCAAGCTCATGAGGCAGTTACAGGAACAGGCCTTGAAGCAGCTCAGAGAAGGTGGGCGCCTTAGCAATGGCGAGATAAGGTATTTATTGGCGTTCCTTCTGTCGTTTCTTCGTTTGCTTTCTGTTTTGTGTTTTTGTTACGTCTTTAGGGTGTTGTACATCACGCAAGCGTTGTTAGCGAATTATGAGGACAAAGTGCGAGCTACAAATCGATTGTTTTATAGAGTTGCTTCACGATGCGATGCTGGTTGCGATGGTCGCACATCCTTAATATGGCAAGGTAAACGCTTAGTTACAGCAATGACATTAAACCACAAAACCTGACTTTTCCCTTCGTTATGTCCATTTTGATTTACGTGTTTGTGCATTCGCAGGAGTCGATTTTGAGGAATAGATTGCGAAAACGAGATCTTAAATTCTGTTTGAAATTACCATTAAATCTTGTCATAAGTGAATATGCGTATTAAATGGAGTGAGAACGATGCTGGTATGTTAGAAAAAATACTATTTGGAATGACCGCTAATATACCTGTGTCTTTAACATCAATCTATCAATCAATCAATCATTTATCTTGTCTCGTTTTACAGATTCTATATGCAGCTTCCTCTCCCATCTGCTCATCACTATCACCTTGTCTCCGGACAGGAGGCGCCTGTTGAATCAGTGGTGGAACAGGAGAAACACCATGTTGACCCACAAGTTGTCGCCAAAATCACGGAAGTTGTGCGTCAGGGCTATCACGGCGCATTTCTAGTGCGTCAAATAGCGCGTGACTACGTCGAGAAGGAGTTGTTTAGTTACGGAGAAGCAAAACCACCGCGACATGATAAATGTTACTTCCCTCCAATGATCGAAATACAGAATATCATCCAGTCGGTTCAAGCGGAAATGGCCGCCGGAACCCTCAAGCCATTACCGCCGGTTGGTGAACCTCTTGTTCGTAGTTTTATTGTGTAGTGAGCATTTTGAGCTGTGTCAGAACGGCTTTGTTTTTCGCGCTACTTTTGTCAAGGTTTTTAGGCTACGCCGCTTGAGATGGAGCAGGGGCGGTTTTCCCACGTATGGGGCCCTGGTCATTTTTCCAACGCGGGCCCTATTACGGAGATGTATATTTGCCAACATCTCATTCAATTTAGCTCGCATAATGCCTATGGTGTGTGATAGTTCTTATCTGCAGCGGGGCCTCTCTTGAGCGCGGGGCCATGGGCTACCACCCTGTCCGCCATAACCTAAGACCGCCCATGATATGGAGGCCTCGATGCCCAAAAGCGTTCAATCTTTGAAACGTCCATTCACATAATTGTCAACTCCTCTTACAGGCTTCAGGTTTCAATTTGTGAAACAGGCGCCAAACTGTATAATATGCAGGCGCCGCGGAGTTAAGACATTGTTGTTGACGTTCACAGTTTAAACGTGGGGAGGAGGGTCGAAAAATCAGGAGTTTACTGCGTACGCACTCTATGGGCGACCCTTCATCTGTTTAAGGTTAATAAAGTGAAACCAGCTTTGCAGTGTAAAGTTACCAGCGTAGCCCTGTTGTTAATAAGCAAAGCTCACGTATCGACGTTCATATACTAAACCTGTATTTTTGACAAGAACACTAGAGAAGTAGAAAATATGTCACCACTGGGGATCGAACTGGTAACCCACGCTTTCGCTGCGTGCGCTCTACCAACCGAGCTAGTTGAATTCCGATGTTAACGTACTTTTATTTCTCTAGTCGCCACATTAGCTCCCAATAATCCACCGGTGGACATCGACATCCAGCTCAACTAAATTGGAGGGGGGATAAGGTGTATTAAAAGGCCTTAAAAAGGCTTTAACCGACTGCTGTTGCCACTCCGCACGGTCCTTTTTCGTATCAGAGTTGGACGAATTGAATTTTTTTTTTTGAGGGGGGGGGGGGGGGGGCACTAGGAATTTTGGACTCAGGTGGTATCTAGGTAGAATTTCTCGGGAGGCACAAGTCACCTTAGTCCACCATGGCGCCTCTACTGTCACAAAGTCGTTTATTTGGTATACAAGATGGAATATCTGTAGCACATACGTAAGTGAAGAAACAGACATAGTATGCAAATCATGCACTTTAGGAAATTGAAAATATCAGTATTCAATGTCATTAACGAAATTTTTGAATGGCCGCATAGTTCAAGGTTACAATGCAGATTCAACAGTGTTAAGCAAGACATTGCTCATATGCTTCCCTATTACACAGTAGTTCTGCATAAAATTTATGTTAATTGGATTTCATGATTACATTTTGCCATCCCTAGACCCTCTCACAAAAACAACCTCTACAAATTTATTTATAACCATACTTACACTTTAACAAATTGTTTTACTTTCTTCTAAGGTCCAAATGTCTTTAAAGGAGTTGACAATGAAACTCACCGGGCATTATGTTTTTTATTCCCTTTTTCTTACTGCCTTCCACGGAAAGCAGGATTGTCATCCGAATTTGTTTTCCCATAGCAGCCTGTCTTCTGTGTCCCTTTCTGCTAGTCACAGCTCCTTGATTTCCTTCTTATTATCAGCAGTCTATCTTCTTCTTGGTCTTTCATTGATTTTTCCTTTCACACAATATCACTTCACGTCTTTTACTGAATCGGCACTATCTATTATCTTAAATTGCCCAGACTAGCCTAATCTTGCCTCACAAACGTCCTCTACCACTTTTGCCACTCCCAATTAGTCTCGGGTATAGTCGTATTTTGGTTGGTCTCTGATGCCTACTTTTCTGATTATTCTCGAAATTGTCATTTCAGTCTTCATGTTTTTCTCAGTTTTTTCAACTTTCTAACGCTGTGCTCGATACAACTGTACTGGTCTGTCCATCGTCTCGTAAATCATTGTCTTAAGATTCCTGCTTATTGTTTCATCCCTTATGATAGGTAGCCACTCTCCATTTGGCCAACTCTGCAGTGATTCTTGCTAGGGTTGCCATCGTCATTGTCTCGCCTGAAGTGCTACTCCAAGATATTTACTCCAAAAATTTCTACTTGATCCAGTCGTTTACCCTGTCTGTCCAATATGTCCAACTTTGTGCCTACTCCTGGTCATTACTTTGGAATTTTTTGGGTCACTCACCTTGAACTTACCTTTTCTTTCTGTCTGCAAGTTAAAATACCTTCTCTGGCAGTTCTTTACTGACGCTGCTATTATGGTCATATCATCTCCAAATAGTAGTGCGGAAGCAGGAGGGAGGGTACTCTTACCTGCTTCTATGACCATATCTGATGTCACTATTGATAACAGAGGACTGACCGCCGACCCTTAATGTAGTCTCAGTCTGGTATCGATACCCTCTATCTTTTGAAAACTCGTTCGGACAGCTGTCTCACTATTTCTACTAGGACCCTTTTCTTTCAGAGACATCAATATATAAGCCCTTTTGGCACACCGCCATATGTCTTTTTTAGATCTACGAAAGTGAAGTACAGGTCTCTGTTTTCTTTTCAATTTGTTCCTCTTGAGATTTCTTTCCAAGGAATACTGCATCCATTGTCCCCTTTCCTGGGCAGAAAGCGAACTGCATACTGTCGACCAAAATCAAACCTTGAATTCTCCGTTTAAGTACTTTTCCAAGCAACTTCACTTCATCTTCAAGATGTTTATTTCATCGGAAGATATTCCAATCAATAGATTAGTCTCTGTCCACAAATACCGTTACCAGCTCACTCATCTTTAACTCAGGGCTACAGAAGTATCGTCCCATAACTTCCTCTTCTCCACTACTAGATTATAATAAAATATAGCTATTTATGTGCGAGAGGAAATAGTATGCTAAAACACAGTGAGCAGTATGAGTTATGTAAACTGGGTATTTTATTACTTTCTCCGACTTTAATTTTCATGTTCACAAGTATCCAATCAAATATACTTAGAAATTTAGATGGAACTTAATTAACGAATTTTTCATAAAATTTGTTGCTTATACAACAAAGTCCCCATCACCCTTGCATACTTTTCAGGAAAGATGTGGCTAGAAAATTACCCAATATTTTGATCGAAATTATAACAATGAAATCAAATGGGTAATTTCATTAATTACTTATTAACATAATCATGAGAAAAGACTTATTGATAAAATTTAGGAAAAAGCACAAAGATTTACAATAACAATTTTAAAGATCTTTTAAAACTGTCTCGTACTTTAACTCCTTGTATTTTGAAAAATTGAGATCTAACGAATATGTATAATGCATTTTCTTCTTGGTGCTTTGGAGGATAACAAGCATTGCCAGCCCGTGTTTGGTAATTATAATTATGTACCCCATTTTGAATTTATACGAACGATTTAGTAGACTATGAAGGCGCTTGAAAATAATAGTGTGTCGATAGAGACGGTGCCTGTCTTGAAGTTTATTTCACGTCAAGTCTTGGGCTTGAAATGGTGATGAACTTATAGGGCGATTTAGAATACCCTTAGTGTGTACTTGCGATGATACTCATATACAAATACATATCACAATTACACCAACCACTATACTTTCTGATAATCAAGTCCAGCCCCTGACCTGCACGCGGCAGAAATGTTTCCACTAATAGGAAATGGTGCAAAAAAACGAGGTCCCGAACACCAGTGTCTCCGGAGTGGTCTTCGTCATTCTTGGGCGGGCAACCTACGAGAAGACTCTGGATCCAAATCCACCTGCTGCTAGGCAGATTTTTACTTCTAAATAAAAGGCAAGAGATCAAGCAACGGAAAACCACCCACTAGTTTTCCGGTAAAACATGAAAATGCAAAGAAACCGTAATCAGCAAAACAGCGTGAGGAAGAATGCAACAAGCAGCAGATTGTTGCTCAGTAGGGATCCAGTTATCATCAAGATGCCACCCAAGGAATGGAAATCGGGAACAGATCATTTGAACTTGGAACATGTTGGGGCATTCTAATACGTAGGAAACTTGGAGACTTGGTGACGGAAAATAGGTATGCTTCAAGTGAACATCTTTAGGTTAAGTGAGGCAAAGATGACTCGGAAAGGAACTTTTCATATGTCAAACACTTAGTTATTTCCCCAGAGGCTTAACCCAGGAGGGAAGTGTTACATAAATTGCTGCATAAATATCTTTAAAACGCTTGTAGGACAATGGGGTTTACTTAACAGCGTATTATTTATAAATCCGACCGTAGAACCTTTTAAAGATTTTAAAGAAACCTTTAAAGGTAACGGTAATTCTATTGTATGGAACTATTTCAGATGCTTATGAGATAGACATTCCTATGTTTTATAAAGAACTAGATAAGGCGATGAAGACACAGATGCCAATTGCTGTAAATCATAGCAAGAGATATCAAGGAGCAAATATTAGCAGTTATCACATTGTAATGGAAACGAGTAACCCTCAAAACGGGACTAAAAACGGTGATCCAAGTTTAAGAAAGTATTACCCTTGGATTACTGTTGGATTTCATAAACCGTTTCTCACGACAGACGACAGACGACAGCCATCAACGAAGACGTGATTCGAGCTTAGGTGATACTTTCCCGCCCCAAAGAATCAAGAAAATAAATATTGGGCCCAAAGTAGTTGTTTGGAAACGTATCAACTGCTACAACTAGTGCATGCTATAGGGACAGGGCTACCAAGTCAAAAATTGGGGGCTGTGATATAACGAAATATTTTAGATTTTATTATAATCAGAGAGGCTTTTGTATATTTGAGATTACGATTTGACAAAAGACTATGTTTCCTTCTTCTATTTTGTTTCAGTGACTCTTTTGTTTTATTTGCCCTAGGAAAACATTACTATGCGAAAAAATGCTCTTCCGATGTATACAATTATACGGTTTAAGCGAATCCGATATGTCTGAGTTCTGCTGTTGACACACCTCCGTCGCTGATCAGTGCAACCACGGCTAAAACAAATTTGGGATGGTGTGGTTTTAAATGACGTCACTACCAGGTCCCTATCAACATCAATGCCGAGCTGTAAGTAAGCTTCTCCGCTTCAATGGATGTAAGTTAACTTTTATTGTTCGTGAAAACAGTATGTGGTAATAGGGAATTTATCCAGCGTGTGATGTTGTGCAGAAGATAATGCACCTTATTATCACCTGAAAAGACGTGAACTTGTAAATTTCGCCATAGCAAATGAACCCTGGCAAGGATCACCTTACGTTTCTGGGTTGTGGTCTGTTATTACACGGATAGAACCGAGCAGAAGAGACGAATGTTGCTAGTGGCGTAGGGCATTTCATCTTTAAATTGAAAGATGGAACTTGCTGATAATGACAGGACTGAGGCGGAGATGGCTGCAGTGGTTAAAGAGCAGGAGATCGAGACAGAGATAGTTGTCGAGTCCGATGGAATTGCTGATACTGTCGAAGTAGAGGAGCCCGTTGATGATGTTTCGAACATGCAATCATTTTTCCAGGAAATCTTTTCATACCACAGCCTGGTTCACGCTTTTTCCGGAGCTACTGTAAGTACCGAAATCACGTGTACCCGCGTACTTTTATTTTTTTTCTTAGTGTTGTGTTCATTACTGCGGAATCGCGAGGTGTCTTTTGTTCGAAAGCAGAACTAAATTAGATGCCATCAGACAACGGTTTGAACGTTCGTACGTATATAGGTCCGAACCTACTATATAGTGGTGATCCATCCGGCAATAGCATCTTAGTTCGAAACGGTTCGAACGTTTCATGGAGACAATCGCAAGGAAAGATTATGGCGACAATGAATGACGTCAAGCTTACATGTTGAAATTTGGAAGTGAGATTTAGTAAACGAATAATAATCACCTTTTGGTATTTGTAAAATTGTAGATCGTGGTTTAAACACTGGCAAAGCGAACTTAACGAAGGTACCAATTCTCTCATATTTCCCACCGACACTCCCACAAATATTTCTCTATAGAGGCTTTGATCGAGGAAGGGATCAAAGTACACCTTGGAATTGCGGAAAAAAGATGCATTCTGAATACGTTAAAAGTTTTATTCACTTTGCAACAAGGCCATAAAAGTACTTCCACCAGGGGTGGATTCAGGGGGGGGGGGGGGCATGAATGTTTGGGCGGGGGGGGTTATTGAGCATAGTTGCCATTGTCTGACATTCTATTGTGTTTCTTAGGAATTGATGTGGCTTTGTGTGCTGAGAGCTTAAACTTTGCTAAGACGTTTTCTTGAAATAGAAGACAGCTCACACATTAATTTTGGAATTACGTACAAGTTTATTTTTCTAACCATATAAACCCAGTTTTCTTTAATAGAAAGGAAAATCCTAAGGTGAACTGCAGGGCTCATTCAGATCCCCTCCTACCACCACCACCACCACCACCACCACCATCATCATGACCACCACCACCATCCCTAAGTTTTATTTGGTACTCCAAAGTAACTGAAGTGGCATTTTCTATCCAATTCACACTGTTATATCGCTAGAAGAAAAGGATTACTGCAGAATACCTGCATCATCATTTACTATAGTACCAGTCACTATGGTACTGTTGGGTATGTCACTCAAGATTGAGCCCCAATAAAAGACCAGTATCAATTACAATTATGCAAACTCTTCTTTTCAACTTTCCTCAAAAGATCTACAACAGCTCGCTTCTTCACAATTCCTTTAACAACAGTTCTACATATTTAGAATGTGTAACACCTAGAGCTGATACCTGTTTGTCCTATGATCGTCAATAGTCAATACTCCAGTGGGGATTTCTAAATATATTAGTGAATGATGGTGTCAGCCATGAACAATTCATCAATGTGTGTTACAAATTTTCACAAAAAAGTTATAAAAATATCTGTTTATGTATCCCTTCATGTATTGACTTGTGTAGCTGCCACACCCCATGGAAGTGAGGTATTGCTGTAACATGTTAGCCTAACTGCTGCATAAAGCGATATCAAGGTAGCAATTTTATCTGCATGTAGGCCACATGAACACTACAGTAATCGGTATCTTCGTTAATATTCCTTCTACTTCTTCTTCTATTATGTGTGTTAGAAGAGCTAGTCCCAGACCTCTCTTATCCACCTCACTATATTTGGAAATTTTCAGGCATATTCAGTCATCAAGCTTCGCTTCAGCATCATGTATGTTTAGTCGTCTAAGCATAAAACGGTTGGCGTTTTATGTACCATATAGTCAAATACAGTTATTTATCATGTTTGGTTCTTAAAGGTTTAGTCTAAAAAACAGATGGAAAATCGAAATCCTAACATTTTTGCTCTTCTCAAAACTCTCGTGTTGTCACTTTGCAACACTATGGAACTAGATGCGTTACAGAAAAGGAATACATTTATGTTGTCTTACCCTTGCCGAGTTCTGTATACGGCATCCAGCTACACAGGGATTTAGAAAGCTTCTCTGATTCGCACATATGGGAAGAAAGATTCCACTATTGCAGATGCACTTCGCATTACAGCTCGCTGTTATATTTTCCACGTCGGATCTAATGGTAAGGAAAAACGACAGATATGGGACTAAATACTTACAGAATTCCATTGCACCCACAAAGAAAGAAATTGTTGGCCTCCGCGAAGATAAAATTATTGAAATTGTAAAGTCTGCGCATCTGGTACCACACTTGTGTATGTCTTTCGTGACTCAACATCATCCTTTTCATGCTATAGTGCATTATTGAAAATCCTTTCCTCAGAGACGACCAGAAGACATCAAATGATTCCCGGCAGAAATTATTCCATTAAGAAAAGGCTATCAGTTCTTATTTATTGACATAATTAACTGTAAATTTACCTGCTTGCGAGTGCAGAATGAAGTCCTGTTACATCCGATGACTCACATGATATGAAAAGAAACGAAGCAGATATTGTCACAAGTACTGTAGAAGTTATGCAAAACTTTATCGTTGCTCTTCCTGACATATTCCACTTGCTGAGGATGGCAGCGCCTATGAAAAGAGACAAGATGTTGCTTAAACGTAACACATAAGCCAAAGTATTACACACTTAATATAGTGGCAGGTGTAACAATGTTGGAATGGGAACTGCTGCCTTCGGAAATGTTGGGGTGGTGCAATGTTAAAATTGGAAGTGAAGTAGTGTAGAGTTGGTATGACAAATGTTAAAAATTCTAACACCTCCCATACCAACACTGCAGTCTCTCAATCAAAGACCCCTGATAAGCAGTGGGTCCGACATTGAAACTACCCTAAATAAACAGAAAAACCACCAAACAGGCTAACTAATAAACAAAGGGCAGCTGGGGCATCCAAGGGCAACGCCCCTCAATTTAGGCTACCGGGCTGAGAAGCAAGCCATGAAGCAGGCCCAACTGCCCAGTAGCACCGCCTCTCACGGATTATGGAAAGCATCTGTCATCAATGGGAACAGATACTACATTCATTCCTTGCCAAACGCACCACTCTAAGATTTCCCGTTCTAGTGCCTCCTAAATTAATATTACACCATCTCAATACTTCATACGATAGCACTGCACTATTCTAAATTAAACTAATGCAAAGTCGTAATGAGGAAATGTTGAGGTGTTAAAAAGTGCAATGTTAGAACGGGAAGGAGTTAAAGGCTGCAAACTCGTATTGTGCATGGCATAAGCGACATAATGTATGTCTGCTTGGCAAAAAAACATGACAGCAAACTCTAAACACAACAAACTCTTGATTTTTAAGACGAGTATAAAAATCATAAAGCATAGATTAATCTGACATTGATTGAATAAAATTGGAAAGTTGTCTCCACCTTTTTGAAACTCCTCACTTCAAGGGAGACGAGCCATATATAACCTGTGCAGACTTTCCTTTCCCTATTAAAAGGATTGCCTTTTTCGCAGTGGCAACCAAACCTTCCCCGTTTGACAATACATAATCGGTACCAGTTATTATGCACATTCATGTGAAAGAGCAGTAAAAAATTAGTTAACGCCTGCTTGCCGGTGCTGGCTTAGCCTTGCGACACTTCTTGCAATTGTTGCACTTGTAGGACTTGCAGCACTTGTAGCACTTGTAGAACCTGTAGAACTTGTATAATTTGTAGCATTTGACACACTTATAGCACTTGACACACCTGCAGCTCTTGACACACTTGTAGCACTTAAAGCACATGATGCACTTGGCAAACTTTTAGAACTTGTAGAAATTGTAGCATTTGTAGCATTTAAGACACCTGTAGCACTTGACGCACTTGCCCGCGCGTAAAAGGGCCTCGGCGACAATAGAATCGATGGCCAGCAAAAGTGGTTGACAGGTAATCGTATATTTTTTCTATTGTCCACAAGGCTGGGTAGAAGTCGCGGTCCATCATTACACGATCCATGCTACGAAAACCGAAGGCAGTGAAATATTTACGTCGGATGTGTGAAAGAACTCTTAAGTGATCACAAAAGTATCCAGATCCACAATGTCTAGTACAAAGTTCATTTGCTTTCTATTCCGTAGGGAAGACGTTCGAGTCCCCGAAGAGTCAAACAAAATTCCTAATTTTTCCACACACCTCTTCCAAATTTCCCTGCTGTTTTCATACTCTTTACCCGCCATATAGAAATGACAGCTTAGTAGTCCCTGAAATTGTCTTTACAGAAGTTATAAACTATATTTAGCCCCAAGGCGATAATAGCTTTCTTTTAGACTGTCTTTCTACTCTTGTCCCTCAGTGCCTGACTGAATTTACGCTTCTTAGTTTGTCTAACCTCTACCAATAACAACATAGGCAGTCGGACATACTTCGACAACACCTTGCATTAACGATTAATTGTAAAAGAAGGTTTACATTGAAGCAGGTCTATACTCTCCACCGCAGCTGTTGTATTGTCGTGAAATTATCGTATTTTCGTGAAATAAAGAATACCATGACATTTGTCTCCCCAGGACACAAATATTTGAATCTCCCCAGGACACAAATAGCGATTCCTTTACAATTTTATAAAAAGCAGACGTGCGATAAGCTTTCCTCGAGGTTTTGTTCTATCTTTAATAGATACAGTGTAACCTGCAATAGCGGTCACCTCTATAGAACGGTCACCCGTCCATAGCGGTCATCGACATACCATCCCTTACTTTCGTTTAGCAATTTAACATTACATAAAGGTCATCCCCTTCACGCAGTCAGCGGTTACTGACATAAAGACCACGTTAATATTTCCCCTGTGTGTAGGGGTTAATGATTTTATTACATTTATCACAGGCAACTGAGTCAAATCAAAAACTCAACGGACGCAAGTTTAAAAACATTGATTGCACAAGTTCTTGTTTTCACAAAGTTTCCAGAGGGAATACGATGCTACAGTACAGTCACAGGAAGTGCATCTGGATCTCACCTAAGGGCCTCTGGGGGCGTTTAAAGTTAAATCTCATCCATACCTAACCTTCATAGAACAACCACCCCTCTATAACGGCCAAAATTGTCCCTCGCCCCTTGGGTTATCGTTATAGATAGATTACAATATGTAATGCAACAATGGTGAAGTAATTACTGATAAATTCTTTCTATTGCAATACGTTCTTACCCATCAAAGTTCCAACTATTCCATTAAGCATTACGGGTACACCGACGTACAGTCCAGTTAGACTTGGCGGGATTCGAAACTGTACGGCCGTGACTTTAGTTAAAAAGGCAACAAGGCCAGTAATTGCAAACATCTCCAGTGAAACCCAGATTGATATGAACAGAAATGCTTTGTACTTAAATACCAGAGCTCGTAAGTAGATGAAGAATTTACGAGCCGGTAGTTCCAATCTTTCCTTGCTCTACAAAGAGAAAAAGACTTTTAATTGATGAGTTAATACAGTCTATGGGCCCGGGAACAGGAGACCAAGCGCACCCCCTAAAAACTTTTATGGTACAAAAAGAAATTAAAACCCAATAAGTCTTGATAATATATAAATATCATTTGCAGCAAAGTCAAATTTTTGTTTGTTGCCTTAATCTTATCAGTAAAATAGATTGTTATATCCTAAACACACTAAAATATATACAATGTGCCTAAAACATGTAATTGCCACAACACGTCTATTCCCCTGAAACCTTCTATTGGCTTCACACCCACTTGAATACATAAGACACCCCTTGGGTTGTTTCACTACTATAAGGAATCTTAAATCGAGCTCCAATAGTTACATTATCATATGTAATAGATATTCTACTCACGATATCAGCATTGTCTTCGTTTTCAGTAAGTGATTGGCGTCTGCCACGATTGATCTTCTTTGGTAGCATGGCAAGTGCCAGTCCCACTAAGATAGCTAGGATAAATCCGAACACGAATCCAATCCACCAAGCACCAATCCACTGAGCATCACCTGGTTTAATTTGGACATTGACGTTTGGATGCACGAACATTTGCAGGAACACAAGTGCAAGACCACTTCCAACTCCAAGGCCT
The DNA here is from genome assembly GCA_010016025.2 of Alatinidae sp. Z8VKAUB7J3. Classification (NCBI taxonomy): domain Eukaryota; kingdom Metazoa; phylum Cnidaria; class Cubozoa; order Carybdeida; family Alatinidae; species Alatinidae sp. Z8VKAUB7J3. Next base: position 139,024,181 of record JAAAKM020006971.1, on the reverse strand, counting down.
TGTAAACGAAATACGATAGTACCAGTATCCGAAGCCTAGCACTTCACATATCATCATGATAAGTGATAGATAAACTTTAAGTCAGATGAGCCTAGATAATAAGTATCTCAGATTTTTATGTAAGGCACTGAAAACAAGTTAGGGTACTTTACCAATTCCTCGAATTGTAGGTCCGTAATCCTAATCTTTCCAACCATCAATACGACAACTCCATTACCATCACCACAACTATCATGATCACCACCGCCATGGTCACCACCACCACCACAATTACTAACACAATTTCGGCAACATCGTCCCCACGACCACCGTTACCACTGTCATCACCATCACCCCTACTACTATCATTACCACCCACAACATTACCTCTAAATTTACCATCACCACCACCAGCAGCACCATTACCACAAACACTAATAAGATCATTACTTACATAATCACTGCCACTACTTACGTCACCACTCCCACTATTATTACTATCATCATCATTGTCAGCAAAAAAAACGCGCTGTTTCCAAATTCAACGGTTGGGCTTAAGGAGGTTGTACCACTGTTTACCTAAATTAAAGTCCTAGACTGCAGGTATTTTACTGAAACCCTGATCTCTAACTATTTGGTAGCATACGTAATTATCTCTCAGGTACAGAACTTTCCGACATTTTCTCTTTTACGGAGATACGTTCTTCAGCTTCTCAGCGATTTGGGATTGATGTCTTGTTTGGTATAAACGGCAGCTATTCATAAGACTACCGAAGATAAATGGAAGTGAGCAATAATATGGAAAATGGTAACAATGTCTACGTATAACGTACAAAATTATCTATGCACTATTTACTTCCGAACCACGAGATGCTGTTTGCTTCCATGAAAATTCATCATCAAATTTTCAATCGAGTAAATATATGAAGAAAACGGTTTTTAAATTACACCCATACTCGGCTGGTAGTAGGATTATCTTTTTAAAAAATAGATCAAGAGCGCATCAACTTTGTTTCCCGATAAACGTTTTCACCAGATACTGCTCACAGAAACTTGTTCGAAATGATATTGAAAAAACGTTGTACGTGCTATAAACCATGTGTTTCAATCCTCTCCTTTCCTAAAAATTTTTCCTTAAAATCTTCCTACTTCACTCCAGATTGCCGTGTCCACTGTCCGGCGAAAAAGTTTTGGAATAATAAATCCGAAACCATATTAGTATCATGTACGTAATTGGGAGGCTTTAGCCTATTTAGGCCCTAAGCCTAACTGTAAACTTAACATGACGAACATAAAAATCCTAACTCCTGTTCTCAGTTTATTTTAAATGTCTATTCAAAACTTATTTTACTTCGTCGCTCTTGTATTTACTATATAAACGTCTTGTTTTCAAAATTTTCAGCCTCGCTTTCAATGTAAAATATTCTGTGCTTAAAAATTCGTGCGCGCATACATGTATCTAAATATCTATCTACTAAATGAAACCTGTTTAATTCTAACTCATACCCTACTTTACGGTTTCTCGCAAAAACAAGAAAACAACTAAAGGAAAGAAAACAACTAAGATCAGATCTTGTTCATAGAGCTCTTATGATTTGCTCACCAAGCTATATAGAACAGGAACTAGAGGTTATCGTTTAGAGTACCCCTTGGACAATTTTAACTTTTTATCGTGCAACACCCAGATACCAGTTTGAGTCGCAAAAATTGCGTTTCATATGTTTACAAATTACTCTTTAGATAACGACGAGGTCAAGCGCTGTGGAATAGTAGCAGTTACTTTCTAACCTACATAAAAACAATACTATTATCACCATTAACTTGTGTAACAAATTGTCACTGATAACGTAATCTGCTTATAAAAATGACAGCCAGGCTAAGGATCTGTAGGATCTTTAGGGGGGTTTTCGCTTCATCTTGATAGATTATTCTTCCACTCAGTAGCATCCAGTTGATATTATTTATTACTCTGAAGATGGTAACGGTTAACTTTAACGAAACGTTAGTTTATTTTAAAAGAAGATAAAATATGTCGATATGTCTCTTTCTTTAAAGATCCTTAGACTGGCTATCATTTTTATGAGCAGATTTTTATTAAGCTGGTTGCTGATCATTAAAGGTCAAGGCGATAACCATTCTCTTAACGTTTGTTAGATTGTCGTCATTTCTTTTCTGCCAAAATTGCACCAGTTGTTCTATGACGAGGTTGATAGAGTTCTCCAGAAGACAAATTTTCGTCTACTGCTAGATCAATTTTATTACTTACAAGTGGATTAGATTGAAAGTCTCTAACTGCCTTACAAAACAAATCTCTTTTAATTTAAAAGAGTAAACAATTTGCTGTTACCGGAAGAGCGATGTAAGCTAAATAACCCCAGATTGACTTTCCAACTTTTACTAATACCCTACACAAACAGCCTAAAGCCGTAGGTATATGGAGTAAAACTGTATGTCAACTGCCTATGTACATTTCCCGGAAACTCTCTCAAGTTTAAATTTAGGAGCTGACGGTGGTGATATGGAATGCATCAGAAAACTACATAAGAGACATATCACGGAGTGCTGATACCTGACTCACATTATTTGACTATGAAAATGAAACCACAGGAGTATCAGGGGTTGCAAAAGTTCCCATTGGGGAGATTAAGAATGATTAAAAGTTCCCTTAGGAGGTATGCCTCGCCAGATGAAGGAGCGTGATGGTGAGAAACAACATAAGGTAAGCTCGTATTGTCTTTCAAAAATGGAACAAGAAGATCGCTTAAGCCATTCTAGGCTTTCAAAACAAGGACAATGTTAGTAAATGTAGTCCATATTGAAATCAACATGAAATTAGTAGGACTACCGCTGTGTTAATGCTTTTTAATACAAAATCAACAAGCCAATCCCTAATTTCTACTTTTAAGATAATGTTGAGTAGATATTTTAAACCTGTATACAAAGTTAGACCGTGACAGTCGTTTGGCCAAAAGCTGCAATGAGATTTTGTTAATTGACAATGAAAACAGATCAGCACATTTTTATAGATACAACTTTTTTTTTATAAGTGACACTCTTCCCTAGTACCAGTGACTGGTAACCTGCTTACCAACGTTCTACGAACTTGGAGATTGTACCAATCGATATTTTCGATTGGTTTTCTGTTCAAAACCAATCGATATTTATACGACTTGCGGTCTAACTAGTAACCCCATTTCTCTCTGTCAGTATTGATGCGAAGGTCCCCGGTAGGCCTATCCGTGCAAAGCTACAACCATCTATTAAACGGGAAAAATACACCAGGGTTTTGAACTAAGTAAAACCTAAAAGGCTCTTAATTTTCACCGTTCAGATTATCACATAAGTCTATACAAAATGAGTTGTAGGAAACGTCGCTCTTTGCAAAAATCCAGCTTTGCTAAAAGTTAGTCTCATTGCAGACACGTCAGTATTTAGGCATAGAACCAGTAGTACCAGATTTTAGATCCTACATCAAAGGTATTCCCAAAGGTCAGATATATTTTTCCAAGAATCTTTTTTTTGCCACAAAAGCAAAACCACTAGTCTTCCTACGCATGTTTTTGCGTACGTCTTGCTTCAATCCGCTGTACAAACAAGCTACGGTTTTCAAAAGTCGTATCCAAGCTGTTTCAAGTGTTGACATCAAGTTGCAACGCAAAACACTTACTTCTCAAATCTTAAATCTATGAAAGAAGAGCTAGGAAAACTTTATCGCAGCCTCGTTTTCAGGCTTTAGCGTTATCTTGTTCAGTGTGCCATTTATTTATTCCCGACATAGTTGGCTTAAAGCTTGGTACTTGGCAATCACATTAAATCATGGTATCATTAAAGACTCCTGCTAACAAGCGGTTCATATTCCTATAATTATGTATGCGTGTGTGGGTCTATGTCCCCCTACGCAGCTCCCTTCATGTGCAACACACCCATACTCTAGTAAAGGGTAGGAATTTCACATCTAGGGATTCCAAATCTTTTCTGAAAGTGTACCCACAAGTACAACTGTCAATGATTACAGATAGCGATAGCTTTTAGGTTGTGTAAGGCCTTAGAAATTTCAGTTCGCGAATCCTAGTAAGGAGAGGTTTCACTTAATCTTGCGAGCTTTGAAAGCTTGTCAGCATGGGTCGCAGCCGAAGGAAAAGTTTCAAAATTTGCCTGTTTAAAACCCCCATTTGATAGTAAATTACACTTTCATGGAGGTTGAGTTGGTGTAGTTAGCTTTGTGGTAATAGACGTGGGCCTCTGGCATTTGTATGATGTGCCCTCCCTTGAGAAACGTTACTGATTTAAATTTATGGTTGTAGTTGTTCAATGCCAAGGCAAACCGAACGTCTTAACAATGCAAATTATACGCTGTCTAACATTTCTAGGCAAATATATTTTATTTTATAGGGATTTCAAGTCGGTGCAGATCACTGTAGGCATGGCTTAACACGCCAGCCTCCTCTTAATTCTTTTTCTTTAAACATTAAAAAATCCTTTGTGCGTAAGTACTCTTCTCTTTTAACTAAATCATCTCGGTGTACTTACTTGTACGTATGTATCTCTCAATTACATCTCATCCTCTTGAGAGTTGTCAGCACATGTTGGGTTTTCAAGCAAATGCTGTACCAGAGTTTCTAACAACAGTTCTTTAGATGACTGAGGCTCTACTGTTTGCCGATTTACCTTTGTTTATACGATTTGATAAAAATTATCAAGAGGATTCGTTTAGGGTATTAGAGAAAGCCCGTTCTCAGTTTCAGCTTGCCACTTCAGAAGCCGCATTTACCAAAACAAAGATGCCAGTGCTCTATCGACAAAAAGAATTTGTTTACCGTTTGCGCCTTAATCGATAACATGGGTGGCTGTTATTTTTCACGACATGTTTTGTTCCTTTCCTTTACTATAAACTCATTGCAAAAATCTTTCTCAGTTCACCCCATACGATTGCTGTGATCAGTGTATGGCGAAAACGTTTAGCAAAATGAATCGGTTACTCAATGCAATATTTAAGCAAATTAGTTTTTGAAAAGAACAATACAAATATAGAAAATATGTCAGCAATGGGGATCGAATTCTTTTTCTCGGCAGAGCGCCCGTTTCTTTGTTTCGACAACTACCAAGAGGGTTCGTTTAGGGTATTTGCTAAAGCACGATTTGCGTCACATCTTGCCGCTTCAGAGGCCACATTCATCAAATCAAGGAGTCGGTGTTCGTTCGACAAGTAAAATGTGTTTAACATTTACGCGTTTTCAATCAAACGACCGACAGAGATCGTTTCGCTCAAGCACATGTTAATTTCTTAGGCGTGTTTCAGTCCTCTCGTGTCCTATTAATTCTTAATTAACAGCTTGCATGTATACTTCAGAGGATTCCTGTGTAAAGAAAACGTCTTGTAAACTTTTAACGCAATAACCAGATAGATACCTCCTTTACACAACAAAGTATAAATTTCAAATGAAACTGAGTCATCCCTCGTTGTTCATTATTGAGTATGTGTATTTGAAAGATATATGCAGTCTTTCACAATTGTCCAACGTTTGTCTCGTTTTCTAAGCTTTTCATTTCATATATTTTTAATATCTTATCTATTATTGTAGCACAAATTATTTTCCTGTTTTATTTGGCTGGAGTATGAATTCCACTTTGTTCCTTTGTTGTACTTCGTGTAACCTGTATACAACATCATCGGGTAGTCAAATTCTTCGCATCTCTTTAAATTTAAAATTCCAAAGTTTACCATGTCCTTGTCTCATTTCATTTGCTATCAGGTCATGCTTTGACGTTTGCAGTCAGGTCATCAATCGACTGAAATATCAAAAAATATTCAAACTTTTCCTTTTAAGTTACAGTAAAAGACGATTAAACACCAGGGTTTTCATTATATCGCATTCCGTTTCAGGTCAGCAAAACCGTGACAGGAATAAATACCTCTTAGCAGTCTCTCAATCAAAGACCCCTGGTGAGCAGTGGGCCCGATATTGAAACTACCTTAAATAAACAGAAAAACCATCAAACAGGCTAACTAATAGATAAAGGGCAGCTGGGGCGTCCAGGGGTAACGCCCTCAATTTAGGCTACCGGGCAGAGAAGCAAGCCATCAAGCATCCTCAACTGCCCGATAGGACCGCCTCTCGCGGACCATGGTAAGAACCTGTCATCAATGTGTCGTCGATGAGAACAGATACAACACATGATCCTAGCCAAATGACCGTAAGGTGAACACCTCTTAGCATCGGGCGGAGCGAATGTCGAGCAACGTTACGAGAATGTGCAGACGACGATTGACCGTGGCGCTTGTCATAGGGAGACGGTTAAGATTGTATAAACAGATAACATATATCTATATAATAATAAGTGGAAACTATTATGTTTACATTTATTGACTTTGCGCATGCACAGTGCCACAAACAACATCGTACAATGACAACAAGAAATAGCATGAATGGCATGGTTTCCGAGGAGGCTATGTTTATTTACTTTTGAAAAGTACACAAGAGGAATAGAAAATATGTCACCACCGGGGATCGAACCCGTGACCCAGGCTTTCTCGGCGTGCGCTCTACATACTTTATTTCTCCAGTCGCCACATTGGCTCCCAATCATCCACCGGTGGACATCGACATCCAGCTCAACGCAATCGGAGTCCAGCCTCTTTGCGCCATGTGACATGACCAAGGAAGAACTGCCCTCTGGCCCCTCATCAATCAAAAGCCTATTAAAGTTACAGAATATCATCGAGAAGAGAGGATTTGAAATGTTAGTTTTGAAAACAACGCTAGAGAAATAGAAAATTTATTAATTTCATTCTATCTGCTGATTAGGGTCTACTGAATAAATTCTATTAACCAAAAGTTTTGCAAACGGAATGCAAGTTGCAAGTCATTGAGCATTCCTGTAAGCAATCTGCGTTGAAACAATATGCTCTTTGTTACAGATATATAGACAAAATTCTTTCTTTGTATGAAATTGCAAATTATATGCCGGTGAGTCACTATAAAGAGAGGTAGTGTACGGACATTATGAGTTATAGAGTAGTCAACCCTATTAGTGCAAGGTGAAAGATTTCCTGACATTCCTGTAGGGGTAGGGGGCTATTTTTCCCAAACTTTGTGGAGCTGGTAGGCTTCACGCATTTGGTTATTATGCAATGTTTGTTGATAGCGTAAGTCCTTAAAGATAAAGCTAAAGAATAATGCAAATCAGAGGAGTTTGGTGTCCTATATTGCGACAGGGGTGATTAAGTATAATTATGATATACGCTGTTGAAACAGAATGTCAACCACTAAAACAGTCAAACCTTTAAATTTGTACATATTTGAATTTTTACATTAAATTTACGTTATTGTACCACCCTTTCTTTCTTTCCCCAAAAATTATGATTCCGTAATTATCAGCGCAAAAATTTCAAAAATTTTCATGTGTTTATGAAGTATCATCTATGATAACTCGCAAACAAAGAAAGGGATCGAAGCAAAAATTTGTCGACCGATTATTGGACAATCGTAAAGACCTACCAAAAATTTGGAGGCGCCAAAATTGTTAGAACAATTTCAGTGAAAACACAAAGTCTTCAACGACCCGAACGAAACTGAAAAGCAAATGTGAATCTGATTGATTGTGATTCGGCCATAGGTACACATTTACTACATCAGCACGACTGTTTGTGGGCCTATACGAATGATTGTTTTCGTATATTAGCTAAAGCTAGCAGTGAAAGTTAGTCGAGGGTCTATATGGAGTAGTAGCGAGCTTAGAATATCAATTATTCACGGGGTCTTTAAAAAAATTGAAAGTTCTTATCATTAGACCTTGCGTCGGCACCAGCAGTCAAATATGTTACGCTATGAAGGATTTTCATATTAAGCATGCTCATTTCCATTTCCATAGTAGCAACGAGGGGCAAATGTGAATAAAGGAATAGAATAGTACCGCAGGGAAAGAGCAGTTGGACTTCCTTTTGATACCCTTAATACTTTCAGTGACCATTTAAAGGTAAAAGGAAGATCGGGACGACATGGATCTCCATAGTAGGCTTTAAGCAGTCTTGCCATTGTATAGATTTAAATGACCTCTATTTATACTACAGCTCTCTGCTATTTTCTGAGGCACAAAATGTCTGCGTGGCTAATGACGTTTGTTCCCATTAATTTTAGGATTAGACGCAAGAGGCTGCTAAAGTACGAGAACATAGCTGAAACGGAAGCACCAACAGAATTAGACTCTTTTACTGAAAGCAAAAGAACTTATAATATTATTGACTGACTTACCTGCAACGAGGGACCTGAATCTTATGTCCAACTGTATTGATTGTCGTTTTATTGATTGCTGTCTAGTAAATACCATTTTTAAGAGAAAATATCTGTTGTTCCCGGTACTCTGAAAACTGATGTGACTTTTAATCAATGGGAGTATATTAGGCGGCTTCGATTCTGACTCCGTGGACAACACCCAACGAAGGGTTTGATTATCAAACTTATGGTTAGACAAAAAAAGCATACAATCAAAATTGCTGTTATTGTGCTGAATGTAGCTTTTACTAGTTGTTAGAATCAATGGATAATTCCTCGACAAATGCGTCGTTGATGTAAATGCCAGGTGCACTGACACGATATCGGTTAAATTTTGAATCTGAGGTTGTCGGAAAAGGAGCATATGTGACTTATCGCTATCAAAAGCCATCTTAGGGCTACTGCCAGAGCAGGTTTTGGTTGATTTAAAATAGCGAAATGACTTCACAGGTTTGTATGATTTTGCCCTCGTTACAGTATGAGCTAGAAAGGAGGAAATGATAGATATGAGGCAAATCATAACATCAATACCAACAAATATAAGTAAGCATATCATTCAAATAACAATTGTGTACTGTTTCTTCATTTGTTAAATGTTTGTAGTATTTTATGTCATTCTGTTATGTATGTAAAATTATTAGACTAGATGGTTTATATCTTTGACTAGTTGTTGCTTAAACATGTATTATTTTTGTAACTATTGACATGGTTTCTCACTACTAATCAAGTTATTTTTTGTTGTGACAATTATACTTCAACAAGTAACTATACTATTTTTTTATTCACTGTATGTGTAAAGTTCATCTAAAATGCAGGTTGGTCATAATTTAGTGTTTTCAGTTAGTTTTTTCTGACAAATTTTACCTTATTAAGCAACATCTTTTATCACTTTCTGTCAAAATTAAAAGGTTTTTCGTTAATTTCTGACTTTATTTGATACGTTGAAGCAGTCTGTATACACGCTAGAAAGACTATCTGAGACAAAGCTTAGAATGACCGTGTTTTATAAAAATAAGTTAACAACTCGGACATGTCAATATTTGGCAAAATATACTAGCATGTGCAGTGCCCTTGTTTATGGCACCGTGAAAATTAACCAGACTTCCCTTAGATTTGGTAAGATTTGCGTGTGATTATGTTTGATACATTTTGTGTGATCCACCGATAACCCAATTTGGTATGGACGTTTTTGGCCTTTGAAAAAGGGGGGTCTCTTTGTGACCTCCGTAATGTTTCAGAAAAAAACTACTGAAGCAATGGCAATACAACGTAGTGTAAAGATTAACTGGTCTTTTGCAGAAGAATATAAAATCCCTGCACCAATTTGTCACGTGACATAATAATGACGTCATTATCCAGGCATTCGTTAGAAAAATTATGAAAATTGAATTTGAAAGCTTATATTTGCGGATGTTTGATACCTTTGATCTTCTACTTACACAGTATGTCCATATTTTTGGAACTGGCAAATTTAGGTAAGCCTGAGAATAAAAACGCCGTGTTTTACGCGTGTCTCTATAGATGTAGTTAAAAAGACATTTGAGGAAAAAAAAATTTTCTGTGATATGATATAAAAGTGTTATTAGATCATCGAGAAGAGAGGATTTGGAATGTCTGTTGTTAAAATTATGAAGTCACAATTCACAAATAAAAATGTTATCAAGAATTAAGAAGCTCTAAAGAACGTAAATTATTACAAAAATATGAATCATGCTTGTAAAACCAAAAAATGCAACTGATATTCCATAAAAGTTCAAAATTCTGTATATGCATTGTTCAACTCAGGCCATCCTGCAGAGAGGATTTGAAAAGTTAACATTTTTGTCATTTATGAAAGCTAAAACAAATCTTTGGGAAAATCACCCAATCTTACACTAAACCGATCACTGCATCAAATGTTATGAGACTTCAAAGTGCAGCGGGGATACTGTGCGGGAAGTTTAAAATTTAAGTAAACTTAGAGCATGGGAAACAGATTCACATTTGCTTTCATCTGCTTTTGATGAAATATATAAAATACCCTCATCTCAACAGTTGCAAGCTAGACAAAGCCTAGTCATGATGACAACAAAGAGCTGTCACTACAGACTGTTGTATTGTACTATTTTGTAACATCGACTTTGTTGCATTATTACTTATAAAATATTGTATAAGACCATTAATGATTTTCTCGCATTTGTTGGCCTACAAACATTCATATGACTAATACCAAACTTCCACTAATTCCTTAACCCCTTCCTGTTTCTCCTCTGCGCATAACGTCTGTAGAACAGCATTATTGAAAAAATAAAATTCGCCGAAAATATATTGCCTCAGAACGCGAAGAAAATATCAAGGGTCATAAAGTTTTTAAAAAGTTTAAGAATTCGAGTTAATTTTGTGCTACGTCAGCAGTAATTTGTGCTAATTAATGCGCTGTTATAACCATTTAAATTTATAGTAACGACCAGAGCTGTATTTGTTGCGATCGTCTTGTAGGCATTATTTATATTTAAATATAGTAATTGTTTGAAGAGTAGAAAATTGTGGTAAGAAGTTATTTAATCTTAAGGACGAACAAGAATTGCTTAATTGTTTTTTGGATAAAACAAGGTATACAGTCCTCCAACGCGTAGTCGCTTAAGGATGAAAGCAGCAGCAAAGTAAGTGTTTTAGTCGGTGGCGGCTCGTACACAGTGGTAGCGATGCAAGGTGCATGAATTCAATTTTATTCCCTGACTTCTTATCAATCTTTTTCAATTCCTCCATGGCCTCTATATTCCTTCTATCTCTATATTTTGGGGTTGCTTCTATTTGTTATTCTGGGCAACATATGGCATTATTCATATCATTATATGTCTTTATTAAAGAGACCCCTACTGCATTAGCAAGCCTGTTTTTGCTTCCCAGGTAGAACAAGTGGAAAAAGGCGCTCTTTAAACAAAATGCCTACTTTTGTTTATAACCAGATCCCTTGAATGTTTTTGTTTATCACCAGATCCCTTGAATGTATCCAGCGTGCCCAAAAAACAACTGAGTTCAATGTTTAACTTGCACAAGGAAAGGTACAAGTGCTTGAAAGAGACAAATCAGAAGCAGTGACAAAGCAAGCCTCATGCTTCAGCTTTTAAAACCAGGGAAATTTTTCTTATGCAAAGTGTGTGCTTTTCAGATGTGTCACACAATTATATTCCTAATTCATATTCTTAAATGAAACAATTTTCGAACGCGACATCCATGTCCTATTTGGCAACATCGATGAAAAGGTCTTAAATAATGTCATGCTTTGCGCACACCTACGTACCGAATAAATGGGATGGACGGAAGAAGTAATAGAGTAAGGGGTGTGGTTGAGAAGTTTAGCCAAAAATTGTGATAGAAAGACATAATGTTATCAAACATCGTAAGGTAATTTAATGAGCATTTACGGTGATCAATTTATATTAAGATGTGAAAGGTACTTAACAATATGTAGAAAATTTCACGGAAGTCCTTTAAGGTACTTTTGTTTATTTGTTTATATATCTTTATATCTTGATTACTAAATTTGATTTTTGATAAATTAGAATCATTGACTATTTAAATAGTTTGACTCCAGTTTGCTGATTGACATCATGCAAGGCGAACTACAGTAATTTATCTTCATATTAACCACTGTGTACTCCCTTATATTTTTGTTAGCAAATCGAGCTGATGTTTTTACTCTGGGAATAAATTCCGAGCTTTTTTGTTCTAAGCCCATAATATTTGGTTAAGAATTTCATACAATGCCTCAACAAAAAAAAGTAGTCTGACAAAATTGAAAGGACTGTAACGTTTTGTAAGGACTAAGAAATAGGGACTATCCAATGGTTTAAAAATTTCTCAATGGTGCTTGTAATATTATTTTCTTGGAACAAATTCTATGAAATTTCCCTAAATATGGAAAATATACTTTCTTTCCCTGTGTACACGATGCAGCACCAAGTGATTTATTCTGTTTGCGGTTGTTTTAGAAGTACAAGTACGTTTTCATGAATTTTAACGGGGAAATGTAGCAGGAAGCACTGTGGTGGTCTTACAGATTGAATGACGTCACATCAAAGATGCTACTTAAAATTTAGATAATCTCCTAAAGAAATGGAGTATGCCCATTACATCAGAATTTTTGGAAGTCTTTAGAAACAAGCAAATCAGAAACTAGACCACTAAAAATTATGAAGCGTGTCACAGGAGACTGATTATCAATGCTGTATGGAAATGCATAGTATGTATTTGAATTGACTATTAGAATATATTTCCCCAAAAATGCCTCCTTTGCCCCTATGTGTGCTACGACCCTGCTATGCAAACATTCTCCTTTGAAATTATGAAGAGAAATGGCAGTTTATGTATTCAGCTCTAAATCAAACGCTCAATGACTATATTTTACGTGGCACTGCGAGTTTAAGACTTGGGCGAACAAATAAGAGTGGTCACCATGACTTCGCAATTTTAACTAAAGATAGGCCGAATGAGTAGTTTTATTGATTTCAGAACCTCAGTAATAACGATTAAATGTGAAGTTAGGCTACTGATTGAATATGGCAGAGAAAAACAGATGAAATCCATCTTGTAGAGGGTTGAGATCGATCCCTTTAAATAACCCCCGTACCTCCTCTATGATAAGTTGCTGAATGCGAGGAAGTAAATGTATTTAAACGGTAAAAGTCGATAAACGATATTTTGAAGTGACAAATGGAATTGGTCCCTCTAAAGTAATATTGATGGGACATGGTCTCAACCGTCTCCAATGTCACCTGCAGATTATTGGTTACTAAACTAGAGAGTTAATATTATTACAATATGATGTACATACCGCATCCGAATATTTCGACTTTAAGACACGGCTTTAAACCGTACTTCGTGATAATAAACTGTATATATCTAGCCTGTATTATATGCCTGAGTGGGTGGTATTTGACTGTTTCGCCATGCGTGTGTCCCGTAAAGATCTAAAACGGAGTCACAAAAACACACTCATTTCAGAGCTGTTTGTCAATTACGCTGTGCTCCTACAATAGGCAATATATGCCTATTTCATTGGCAGGCAATGATACAATAGATATAATAGAGTTTTCTTTAATAATAAATTTGAATGAGCTATCTCTGCAAAAGGCTTCTTTATCTGGCGTCAGAACATCGAATTCATCGATTTTTATGAAGTCGGGGAAAGCTGTTACTCTTTTGAAGAAGCTGGAAAATCCTAGAAAGAAAGGAGGTTTGAATAATCGGGATTATTAATGATTTGTGCAAATTACTATTGTTTCAGGGAAACGTCGAAATTTTGAAAAGGGAATGGTCTAATGCCGAGATGAAGTGTTTTTAGTCTATAATACTGCCTTAAGATTCTGACATTTTAAAGAGTTTTAATTGTCATCCTGCATGGGTGAGGGAGGAGCTTGTGGACTGTCATTTGGGGATGGACCCCCTCTACTTCTGCACAAATGCCAATGTATGCTAAGCAGTTAGTTTTTTGTGATTTATGCAGACTTCACTGTAATTGTATTCTCCATCATTCTCATCTTAAGGCTGGAGAGTCAGAAAGCACTACTTTATGATCAAATCAAAAGATGCAGCCAAAAATGTCAAGCAAGTTTTGACATGGGTAAGATGCTAGGAATTTTAATTAATTTTTTATCTTTAATTCACGTTCTCACCTTGCTCATGCTATGGACAGTCAAAGAAAGGCAGCGAGAAAAGTTTCCGTTGTAAAAGTTTAAGAAAATGTCTGGTAAAGTGATCCTAGCGACACAGAAATTGGAGTCCTTGTCAGAGAAAGTACCAAATTTTTCAAAAGTTTCCAAATTGTACAATTTTTTCACTAGTCTTATTTAGCTTTCTCTCTGTGTTGTGTTGTTTTATGTGATTGGTATGTATACTGGTATTACATTATGTGCATTGAGGAACTTTACCCTTGTTTTCTTTAATTTCTTACATCCCTACCACAGAGACCTTATACCCAGATGGTATTAGTCTCATGATGCAGCTTAGAGATTTACAAGTGATAGTAATCTCATTATTTTGCCATTGAAAGTTTACATCAGTTGCGAATCTTGATGTTTAAATGCATTTCTGAGTATGAAAAGCTAAACGGGACAAAATATGTAGGGCATATTTTCCCCAAATTGGTGTGATTGATGCACTGTTTCTTCATGTATTTGCACGCACATCTGCTCATTAACACAGATCCTCAATTACTGCTGTTGGAAATTGGGATGCAAAGGAGGGGCTTATGGAGGGCGCGTGCGTATTATAACGATCAAAAGATACGACTGATGGCATTTTTTCAGCCTCAATTTTGGTCTTGGCTTTAATATCTTATCAGAGTGTTGCGTTTATGTTACCACTCATTGTTAGTGCTATAAACTCTCTAAGGCACCCTACATGTTCCATACTGCTTCCCCCAGTTCGCCTTGCGCCATTATGGTTATTAAGCAGTTATTACCAAATTTCTTAATCACCTTACTTGATGTTTGAATTTCATATTCTGTTAAAAATCTAAGTGGAGTGGAAAGACTGGTGTATATTTTCTCAGACCCTAGTAGTGACGCAGGACACGAATTGTTGTTTAGTTTATTGTTTATTTTCGTTCTTATCTTTAGCTCCCTGCTTTCGCATCATATTGCATACTATTTTTCAGTAACGTTACTGACCAACATTGTTCAGTTTCATTCAACGTATGTCATGTTGGTTTTGTTCACTTTGGTGAAGTTAAGATCACACTATTTAAAATCTTGATGATTTGTTTTGTTAGAAAGTGGCCAACTGTTTCTTTTTATTTCATTTTCCACAGGTTGAACACGGTCCAGACATGACACTTGATCATGAGACATCTTTACTTGGATTATTAAAACAACTAACACAGTTACAGGTAAGTAGTAGCGTTACATACGAACGATTGTCTGCATTGATTGGTTATTTTCACCGTTGCTTAGGCTCCACGTACAACACACACAACTGTACCTTTGTGTAAGTGTAATATCCTTGTTATATGTTTGCACGCCATAACAAGGAGCAATACTTATTGCCTCAGAAACCAATAATTTTGTTGTGATCATACGTTGCCAAACCGGAACGCTTCTTTGATGAGAATGCCTTAGCTTATCGTGGTGAATTTTGATAAACGATTTTCCTTACATGTGAGTAAAATCTAACCAGACTGACTGAAGCACTGAGGGATACTTTGAACACAGGACGACTAAGTACTTTATCTTAGGATAGTTGCTGTCCTTGAAGTTTTCTTTCCATTAAGGTATGTTTGCCTCACATTTGAAATGCCATCTTCAGTTTTCAGTAGGAAACTCCCTTTTGAAACTATGATTCAGTTTAAGGTATGCGGGAAATCGTAGTTATCAGTCCTAGCTTAATGACCATGTTCTAAAATATTAAATCCTAAGGAAACATATCTGATTTCTCTGTAATTCATGTAGTTTTCATATCATTAGTTCATCTAACAAAACACAAAGTTATACAGCCTTGAATTTACACTCCTCGGTGTACAGTCAGTTAACAGGGATAGCACGTAGGTGTGCCTTCCAAGGGATATAGTTAATAGATAACCAAAGTGCTATCCTCAGTCCTTTAGGATGTAAAATATGTTTCATGGCCATAAAGCTAGTGTGTAGATGAAGATTAGTTGCATGGAGGTTACTGCTTTTTCTCTTTAATTAGTGTAAACATAAAGTCATAAAATGCACGAAATTTTTCAAAGGTTGAAAGCTATGGGTTTGATTTGTTTTAGCATCCATTTATTTATCCGGTTACATATGCATCGTGCACAGACAAAGGAGCAACTATTGTACGTAACTTTCATCCAGTTGGAACACTTCGAGATCATATTCATAAGGTAAGAGCATCTTGATATCATTTGTACTTTTGTGGGCAAGTAAAGCATTCAAGTAAACCCATGCTATTGTTTAGATGTAGGCTTCTACCTCAATTAGAATTCATAAACGAATAGTGCAAAGGTGACGTAGTAGATGAAGTCGCGAAGCACAGACTCACTGGACTCTGGAGAGAAAGGTTTGAAACTGTGAATCCACTCGTCGCCTTGATGGTGCAAATTTTTCTATGTTCTGAATTTAAAATTGTAGAAAAGGAGATTTTGATTATATACTGATCCTTACGATGTGTAATTATATATTAATTTTGAAATAGTTGATTTGCGATCCAAGACACAAGTAAAAAGGCTTTGATGTACAGAACGATTTCGTTATGTCGTGCATTATTCAAGTTCATTTTGTAAGTTTAAATATTGCGATGAGTACGGTTACAGTATTTTTTGTTTAATTTAGATCTCTCTTTTTGTGCTGATATTTTTGCGACCCTAAGTATAATTGGAGTTGAAGGACTTGCATCAGGCAACCTTTTCTACAGTCGTGATATAATCTTGCGACAACGTGTGGCCATTCGCTCTGAAGATATTATATCTGAAAACCGAATAACTCTAGCCAAAATTTTATCTCCTATTTAACAGATGTCGCCATTAGCAAACGATCGGCTTTTATACTAGTTTAAGTAACAGTTTTTCCATTTTAGGCAAAACCGATGCAAAGTCAATTAAAGAAGTATGGTAATGTTAAAGTAAGAGTACCCTTAGACTTTTCTGATATCAAAAGATGTGGACGACAGATATTAGAGGTGAGAACAACAATGGTCTTTGTATACCTGTACTTAGTTCTTATTATGGCTTTTGTTTATCGCCAAATGTTTGTGTCTGACTATATGGTGTTATAGCTTATATGTGGGAATGTTGTGTGGCAGTTCTGAAGACTTAGGCTCATTCTAACAAGTCTGGCACCCATCTAAATACATCGGTACAGAAAGTCACGTGAACTGGAGCTTTACTCTAATTTAGTGGCGCCCCTCTTCAGATGAAAGTCCCCCTACTTGACTGAAAGCTAAATAAACGTCTCCCCCAATTAAAGGCTCTGCTGAATGCGTGCCCCTTACATAAAGGGAGATGAAGTAAATTTTGTGAGTATCTTACGGGTAGCAGTTTTTTGTTGGATTTTAATGAACTTAACATTGAAAATATCAAGCCAAGGGAAAGTTGAAGACGATTCCTGTACAGCAGGAAAGCCGTCAGCGGAAAAATTATTAACTGCAAATTGTTGAAAATAAGGCAATTTATTAAACCCCACACCCCCTGAGTAAACACCCCACTCTTTTTGGCTGCAAGTCCCTACTTTATTCAAAATCATTATAGTAATTAGTGTCGAGTACGAGGGTAATGAGAGTGGCTTACTCCACTCTCTCTTTTAATAGGTTGTATACATGTTTAAACATTTCCATTCTATTGTAAACCAGTACTGCCAGGCATAAATAATAGTTCAGTCGTTTTTTAGAATCTTTTTAATTTGTTTGTATGTGTTCACCAAAGTAATAATAGTGAAATATGACATCTGAACTTGTTCTTCACTCGTAATATTGCAGGCCTTAAAATTTCTTCATGACAAAGGATGGCCATATGGTATGATCATGTTAAGAATATTTTATTGACTCATCGTACTTAACACATACTTGCAAGTGTTATGTTTTGTGCGTCGTCATAATTTTCACAGACATGAGACAGTTAGGAGGACACTGAAGAAGATAAACTGTCTGTTGAAAACCGATCGGAGGACGTCAACAAGCACGTCACAGACTTACAGCCTCCACCCCCCTCCCCCTCCCCAGATCTGATTACCTACAGATATATTAAAGAATAGATAAATCTACAGAAGCTGTCTTCTAGCACAGATTATGTTTATTGTTTGAAATTCATATAACCGAAGATCACCGGAGAGGGCGAAGACTCCTGACGGTTCCCAAAAATTCTTCAACTAGTTTACTAATATACTATTCGTCTAGCTGTCGGTTGTAGAATATTCGAGGATTGTAACGTAATCAAGAATTGTGTAGTAGTCATTGGTAGTTGACAAGTTGGTGGAAGAGTATTACCTCAGGGGACAAGGAGCGTTGATTTGTAGTTTATTATAAACTTGTTAAAAGTTGATAAATGGTGATGGGTTGTCGAATAGTCATTGGTTGATGATTAGATCAGTTATTTAACTAGTTTATTTTGGTCGTAGAATTAATGGCGATGTACACTATTAAAGCTATCGTCACTTATATATTATTGGCTGTGGAATTTTGTGTTAAACCAACGTAAGATTTATTCACATGAACATATTGACGTCTGAAGCAGGCTGTACGAAAGGATGCTGTTTTTGACAAATGCTTTTAGTCAGAGTGAAAGAGCTTTCCAGTTGCTACCCCTTTTGTGGTATACTAATTTAGCAGCACGCAGGGCAGGGCATGAAATATTGAATTTTGAATCGAGAACGGTGAAAATTAAAATTGCAAAAACGTAGTACTTGTTACTTTGAGTTTTTATATTAGTTGCGTAAATTTGACTTAAATGCTTATTTTACACATTGGTATGATGTAAACTAGAACATATATGAATAAATGGTTGGAATGAACTTTGTTTTTGACCACCAGTGAGTGGATTGACTGCAACAATTCTGGTACTGTTCCTAAGTGACGACTAGATCTTTGATTTATTTTGCCAATATACTCTTAAATGGAGCGTTCATGAATTGAGACTGAAAGATGGAGACTGTAAACAGAGCAGTGTTTATCTTCTTGAGCATAATCGATAGCGAATGTAAAAATACGCTAAACAACGTGACTGCGCACTATATACTGTGCGATCAAGTCCATGTGAAGCTGAAGGTTAATGTCAAGCCTCACTGAACGCAAAATACGTAGATTGAAAAAATACCTTTCCATCTTTTGGGCCTACCCAAGATTGCTCCAAATGGAAGAACCATCTTCTTGTAGCCTCGTCTCCATGATGGCAAAATGCTTATGAAATGTCTACGTCAAAAATATTCAAAAAAGTTTGAGTCGCCAAGTTTGGCTCCACATGGTGATGCCGTCAGTGGTTGGTGCACATCATCGACTTTGCTGTGGGTGTGTTAGTTGCAAGTGCTTTTCTGATTCCAAAAACGTGTATCAACATTGTAGGTACGCGTACTTGCATACCTCATAGGAATTAAGAGTAATTTAATTATATCACTTTATTTTGTAGGCCATCTTCATGCTGGTAATGTGTTGGTGGAAGGGATGTCGTGTAGGTATGAGTGGTACTGTTAGTTTTATTGGTTGTTGTTAGTTTTGAAAAGAACACTAGAAAAATAGAAAATACGTCATCACCGGCGATCGAACCCGTGACCCACGCTTTCAGGGCGTGTGCTCTACCAACTGAGCTAGGTGACCTCTGATGTTAACATACTCTATTTCTCTACTCGCCACATTAGCTCCCAATAATCCACCGGTGGACATCGACATCCAGCTCAACGCAATTGGAGACAAGCCTCTCTGTGCCATGTGACTTGACCAAGGAAGGACTGCCCTCCGGCCCATCATCAGTCCGAAACCCATTTAAGTTAGAAAGTATCATGGAGAAGAGAGGATTTGAAATGTTAGTTTTGAAAAGAACACTGGCGAAATAGAGAAAGTATTTTCTATTTCTCAAGTGTTCTTTTCAAAAGTAACATTTCAAATCTGGTCTGTTGAGTGGGTTAGCAGCTAGAGTTCCTTGTAAGCCTTATATCTGATGTAATTGCGACCTTTTTATGACCGTATTACAAATTATCGATATTTTCCTATTTAGAGAATTCTCTGATTATTGTCAGTAAGGTCCTTTGATAGTTGTAACAATTTTAGAACTGGATGGGATTTGCTATGTATAAAGTAGAACAAGGTAAACATTAATTGCCTGGCTTATTCGTATAGGACAGCTTCTCTTCTAGCAGCACCCCACTTTTTAGTGCCTCTTTCACAAAGTTATATGTTTTTATCCCAAGGTTATTAAGGCCGTGCCCCGTTCTAGTTAGAAGTGGCCAATGGGTGACGGGCTTGGCGATAATGGTCCGTCGTGGTGTTAACGGGGTACTTTCTACAATTCAGCTACTGAAGTAGCCGACGCTGTGTACCCTTGGTATATGAACAATGTATAAAGGACCTTTTCTGGTATTGAACGCTCCGTCACCCCATTTACAACCTTTAAATACCTCCTTTGAATACCTCCTTTAAATAGCTCCTTGGAATACCTCGTTAAAATAGATATTTTACTAAATGATCGACTCATTTAAAGGTTGTCCTTAATGTTCAGTGAGGGAATAGTAGTATACGCAAGATTATTTCGAAGTTACATAAGGGGGCTACGAAAGCATCTCCGTGCAAAATCAAGCGGGACGGGATATCCGAATAACACTCCGTACAGTTTAGGAGAGGGGGGCTAAGAAATTTCGTCCCCACTGCTTATAAACGGGCTGCAAAGAGAGATTGCGAAGAAAGTTCGCTGCTCAGCCTCTTGACAAAAAATGGATGTAGAATCTGTTCTTGTTGATGACAGATTCTTTCCATGATCCATGAAAGGTGGTCCCACTGGACGATAGAGCCTGCCTAGTTCCTTGCTTTTCTAGCCTAAATAGAAGGGCGTTGCCCTTAGACGCCTCTGCTGCGCCTTTGTTTATTAGGTAGCCTCTTTGGTGGTTTTACTGTTTACTGGGTATCTTCAAATTGGGCTCACTGCTCATCAGGGGTCTTCGATTACTAGATTATAAAGAAAGTATACCCCCAAAAATTATCAGGAATCTTCACCGATAGATTGCAAAGTAGGTCGGGAACCACTGTAGTTAAATAATGACGACTAAGGGTCGTGAGCAAGTAGCGAAGTGAACGCCCGATCACAGAAACAATAAAATCGCCGACGTCTGCTTGGATGTACAATCTTTGATTCCGCTTTACCCCGACCTAATGATGTAGAGGCTTGTCCAACGCCAGCACCTGAGATTTATTCCTACTACCACTCGCAGCATGCGCCTCATACCTGCAGCGCTTTTTACGAGTGCAGGTACTAACAAGTGACACCTCATATCAGCATATGGAACTGGCAGTAACATTACTGGTCAGAGTACAGCGCTTATCTTGTGGGAGTTTTTTTAAAGTTGTTGAGTCATTTTAAACTACTTTAAAGCTACGCGGTGCCTTCAAGTATTGGACGGCGGCATAAGAGGTACACAGAAGAAACACTCGCCACAGTTAATTCTCTCTTTTTCAATACTTTCAATGAGTAACAGCGGCACGCTTTCGTTTTAATATTCGTAAGAATAAGTTAAATATCGCCCTACCTACACGATCGTAAAACATTCGTAAAATTGTAGCTAAAATTTGAAACTATCTACTTACATCATTTTTCACTAAAGAATAATATACTATTTATGTATCTAAAGCTGAGAATTACACACGACTGCTAGTAGAGCCTAATCCAACCATACCTCTCTCACATCTCAGAGAGCTATCTTCTGCATATAAGATCCTACGCGAGCCAGCAAAGAAGGGTAAGAAGCATTGCTCTTGGACGCCTCAGCTGCCCTCTATTTATTACCTAGCCTACTTGTCCCGTTGCAGAAAGTAAGCGATCTACGATGACCGTCACAGCATCTGGAGCAAGTCACAGCAATGTTACGGAAAGTCAAGGGTAGGGTAGGGTAGGGTAGTGGTTACGGAAAACATTTTATGGCCCCTCGTGGCAAAACCTCAGTAGTCATGGAAAAAAACAACTTCTTTCTGGTAGTGCAAGAAACTCGTCATTTTATACTTATAAACTCAGCCGCTGACTTTAACTCTTCTATTGTATTTTGAAAATCATATACAGTTTTTCTCGGCGATTTCATTTCTGTCGGGTATTTCCTAATTTTTCCGGTCTGTTTATTTCGGCTGTAAGTTTATGGCTAAATGATCTAACATCGTCCCAAATTTCCACATTCTAAATGAAGTGTGTGTGCATGAACTTCGCGGAAGGATATGGTCTGAATTGGCCTCATCGAAGCCACCTCGAAAATTTTCTTTTTAGCGATTTTTCTGACTATTTAGGGTAGTTTCAATATTGAGCCCATTGCTCATTAGGGGTCTTGAGCGACCTGATAGAGCGACTGCCAATCTCGGGTTTAGAAAGCATGGATATGCCAAATGTGAAGAGGGCTATTACATTTGTCATCCCTTTTATTAACAAGTCGTTACAAACACTAGCGCTAACGCTATTAATAGCCAAACTGCCTATCAGGGGGGCTGCACTAAGAGATTGCTAACGCAATTAAAAGAGTAATGGTTCTAAGGAGTTTCTGCCTTGTGCACTTTCGTTTTCGTGAGTGACGTCGAAATTGTTTTGAGTTTATTTGATCAGAATGGTTTTAAGAGCACTCAAACCTCCTACGCAGAAAACAAACGCCTAACATAAAAGTGCTTCAATAATCATCAGGGCTTAACAGTGGAAGTAGGCACTACCACGTCTGGCTGAAGACTTGCTATATACTAAGTTAATATCTATGTCCTTGTATACTCACGCAAATTCCAGGACCATAAATTAGGTTAAAACTGTCTGGAAGCTAAGTCACAACAATAGTCATGTGACTGAACCATACGCATGACTACGGGAATTATCCCATCAACGACACAAATGCAAGACTACGTCAGTCCTAGTTCGATATCACTTTTTTAAACAAAGTACAATGTATTATCTTGTTGAAACTGATAAGCCTATTGCGCAGACACTATTCAGCGGTTGAGCCTCCCGCTCCGTACTCCCCTACTTTTGCATCCAATTCTAGCTTGCGGATGGAAAACCGGATTGAGTACATAATCTCTTCTCCCCGAACGATTGTGCCCAAGGCATCTGTTCTCTCCATGGTAGCAAATAAGAGCAATTTAGATCAAAACTAATCAAATCACAGCCACCGACTATCAAGATTCAAGTGATGAAATAAGATTGATTGGCCGGAGTATCTTTGGTGTGAACTTGGTTCATCTCTCTTCACCAACCAACAACGAGGTGTTTAGACCAAGCTCCGTATCTTGCGGCATTGATTATCAGAAAAAGGAAGGACGTACACCAGTAGAAGCTTACAAACTCTTATACGTCTAAATTTGAAAAGCTGTGCCACATTAGCATGAATTTGCAGCAACCGTAACCCCTAATAAAATTTTCATACTAAAAAATCCACTTTGCATTAGTGGTTGGTAATTACCAGAGTTTTGTGGTAAATGTACCCCATCCTTTGTAACGTGATAGATATTACTCCATGTGAGTGAACATCACTTGAGTAGCAATAACTAGAGCTCAGAGCCTTGCAGAAAAGCCATGCACAGATATGCCTAGTAAAACGTTTCATAAGCGTCAAGATAATTGGGCATGGTGTAAGATATAATTGGTGTCACTTGCTTTCTATCAAATATCAATAACTTAAAAATGCCACCGTGGTACCGCGACTAAAATTCTGTCTAAACTTAGGAACGTGTCGTCCCTCACACATAGTCGCATCACAAACAAAACATTCGATATCCATCAGTTACATGGCATTTAATTGCATAAAACCATTAGGGGTTAAGAGGGCAACAAGATTTACAAAAAAATATCTTTCGGAGTCAAATCGTGGTTGCTTATTTCAGAAGAAACGTGCTACTTAGTCTCGTCATTTATGTTGTTAAGATAGATAGAACGTAGTAGAATCTTTCATAATCTTTGCAACTCTTTCAATGCTTACTCTCGGCTGCCAGGAGCACAAAACAGTGATTATAATGGCAACACAAAGTCACTTAGGCTCTATCAGCGATTGCCTTCTCTACAGAAAAAAAACCTGCGACACCTTACTCCTAAGTTTTTTTGTTTTTCAACAACTCAATGGACCTTTGCAGATGGTTGAAAGGAAGTACACAACACAGTACACCACCTCTACTACATAACGAAACGAAGGGTTCTAAGAGTGGCTCCAATAGCTTAAAAGTCCGGTCGACTGAATCTAATCTCACATAGTAAAGAGTCCTAAAGTAGACACATTGTTGCCCCAGGTATACTAATAAATCTCAATGACAACTTAATAATTAACTACAGAACGAATTTTCATAGTTTAGCATATTTGAACATCGTTGTTCAACTAACATCCGCTCAACGCGGTTAGCATATTGGGATACGGGCAAATCAAAGATCGAATGGCCGAGTTTAAAATAATCGGAGATTGAAACTTGGTTGGCCAAGGTTAGGTTGATCGCTTTTAAATTGATTGCGGTTCAGTTGAAAGCGGTTCAATTGATCGATGTTCAACTGATCGAGGTTCGATTAATCGCGGTTCAATTGATCGAGGTCCGGCGGATTAAAGTTTCAATGATCGAGGATTGGTTGGTTAAGGTCCGGATAGTCAAGGCAGTACTTACATAACTAGTTAAACATAATCTCTGACACCTATCTGCTAGATCATCTCGCATGATTTAATGAATCTTAATATACTAAAAGTCAGTACATAAATCAGAAATCTTCTCTTAACTCCAATTATCAACATGGTCATTTATCACAAATTACAGCACGTAGTAGTAAAAGGTAATAAAACTATTTCAATCTTACTTTTTGCTATTCCATACAATCAACACTAAACTTCAACTACATTAAAATGTAAACTTGCATTAAAATGTACATATAAGTTACAGATTTCGCTATTGTGAATAGCACTTACTATTACGAATATCTTTACTATGGGAACTTGGAGTTGCCTTGGCCGGTACACGAAATCCCATAAAATGAAATGTTACCAAGTGAACGGATGGTACTCACTTGCTACCAGATTAAATCATAAAAAAGGGAACTAAATGCGTGGAGATATGTTTTAAAATACTCGCCTGTCAATGTCAATGCTCCTTTGATCACCTTTCCCAGCGATCAATAGACCAAGTGATCGATGAAGAAATCTATAGGAACGTAACAGATCTGCTCGACGTTACTCGTTCCTGGTGCACACTAAACACACATCCCACGATCTACAGAATGTTCAGCCTAGGAATATATTTAAGAATAGAACATCTATGCGGCTTTAAATCTGAATACAGAACATTTTTGGGCGAGAAAATTCAAAATCGTTGCCTACCACAGCATATGTGTCCTTCAAATAGCGGAAACGGAGTCGCTAGGACAAGCCTTATTATCGTCTCTGTAACTTCGTAGGGGTTCAAGGCTTAAACTGAGGCACTCTTTAAATACCTATAGAGTAGTGGTTACTTCTTACGCAGGAAGGAGCGTTTGCTCTAAGTGAATGCATTACTTTATCTATTTGTGCATGTATGTATCCTAATTCGTAAACAGCTTCTAATGAATCTGATCCGAAGCTTCATGTGTTTGTGAACTTCCTGTCAAACACGAGGTACCTACCATGTACATAGTCCCATTTTAAAGCTAAACAAATTCAACAGCACTTTACAATTGAACCATTCTTTATAGTTTCGTGATCCACTCCTAACGCAGTGTGCACATCGTGTGGCCACTGCACATGTTTATGTATCATAGTCTACTTCAAATATATCTACTCTACTTTAACACCTTAACGACGGGCGGCAAAGTAAAGTTAACATCTTTCAAATGGCCATTATAGCATGCCTGGGCCTCGAACGTCTGGATCTTAAAAACCAGGGGTAATGAGCCTGCTGTTCTAACCACTGTCACATGCTGCCTCAGGGATGAAGGATAAGCCCTGCGAACCCGTCTTTGGGACGCCCAAAGGGTGGTCTGCTACGATAAACCAATTATAAAAGGGCTTCTTTGATGGCGAGATGAGACGACAACAGCGGATATCTTAGTACCATGATCTGCAATATATCTTGTAAAACGAGATATGTCCTTAGGGACATATCCTATATTAGATGGTCCTAGTGTTCCAGGCGAGTTTTCATACCAGCCGTTGCGTTTTTATCATGTGGATTTACGTTTTATGAACAGACATAATTTTATCAGCAACCGAGGTTTCCACTTAGCACAGTAAACATGAAACCCTCTCAAGCCACGAAAAGCTTCTCAGAGGGCTCTCATATCACCCAGAATAAAACCACTGACCCACTGAAGAAGGAGCCATTACGTTTGTTAACCATGTCATTAACCTGAGACACAATAGCCACCAGGAAAGAGTTACAATTACCTGAAGATCAAAAAGCCTTACTTATTAGGGATGTGTTCAAGGACAGTGCACAGACAATGTAAAAGCTTTTCTGAAGAAGCTGAACATAAAAGTTGTCACTTCCCCCACAAATATGACACTCTTCTCCCAGCTGCTTGCTTTGGCTGTGAATGGTCGGCAAAACGTTTTATGAAGAAGAAATTTGTCACCTGGTATGCTAGAGAAGTGAAGAAGAAATTGGAAGAAGGTGCACCAACAGAGTAAATAGAAGTTGTTTTTAACCTACACGACTAAAGCTCATTTACGCGAACTGGATGATTGAAATGTACAAGTTTCTCACTGGTCAAGAGGGACGTGTGATTATTTTGAACGGTTGGAAGAAAGCGGGTATAACTGGAGTTGTTCCTTGTAAAACTGACACACTTCCACCGAAAGACCCATTTTCATGAAGATTGTTGTATGGTGTTATGTTGTAGAAAGTTTTGCTGCAAAGTAAAGTGTTATTGTTTTCGTTAAGCCAAATCTGCCCTCTCTTGTTAAGCTGCCATTCGGTAAATTGAACCTGCGCTAAATCTGGGCTATTTTATTCGCTAAATTTAGCTAACACAAAAATTAAACGGGCTAAAGTCTTTTAGAAAGCCACGAATTACTATGCCATTTACAAATACGATCAACAGCATATTTTAAGATGTTACAACTTTGTAGCAAAGTTAAACCTCCACTAATTTGAAGACCAAATCCAGAAAATTTGTGGATAATAGCTAGATTGTGGAATGTGGTATTCATGAAAAAAATGACAAGATATGATAATTTTTGTTGAGACATTATAGACAGGGTTTGTCAAACGTGT
>JAAAKM020006971.1:138964830-138992416 GCA_010016025.2 Alatinidae sp. Z8VKAUB7J3 | reverse complement strand
GCTTGGCTTGGTTCAATTTTACCGAGACTGTTTTAACACCGTTATTTCCCATCATTGTCACGTGGTAAGTATTGAATTGTCGTATCTTTATTGTCAGTTGTTATAGTAATAAGTATTAAATCAATATTAAACATGGAAATAAGGGGCCATGCATTTGATGCACCCTGTGAAAAGGCTGACACTCCTTAGAGTACTAACGTCAGAATGACCGAAATGGAATGTGTGAAAGAGTATACCCTGTATTTGAAGGAGCCAATCAGAATTTGGACTGCCTGAATGGCTTGTGTTTTTGGACCAATCAGCGTCCTTTACAATAAGGTTAATTGAATAGGCCTAGTGAGAAAACGAATTCTTTTCGTCTGTATAGCAAGGGTTTTCTTGCTTTCATGTGTACTGACTCCAGAACGGCCAACTGAAATGCAGACCTATGATACGGAAGCAATCGTCCGTGTACACTTTGGCACCGGCTGGGTTCTTAAGCAAGTGCTGCCCTATGGCAGAGTCACATTGCAAGTCGTACTGAAGTTTGTTTAATATATTTAAGGGGTAACCATTCTCGAATTGTCCATAAAGATTTAGTCCCACCAATGTTCAATCTAGATTCCATTTGAATCTTGTTAAACCATTGTAATCTTAAATTTAAGTAACCACTCAAATTACTAATTTCAACCAACTTTGTCATCGACTTTCTCTCCATTTTTCAATTCATATTCATCACTCTTCTACAATAACACATTGCATCTCCATTTGCTATCTTTACAGGCAAACTAACTGACCTTGACACTAAACATGCTGACAACATTTTTTCGGAGGTCTTATCGGAGGGTTTGAACCCATTACAATTTCCTATCCCGGGTGAGGGAGGTCAGGGTACGTTGGATCACTTCCGTATTCTTAGATATAGCTACCGTATACCATTTGATATAGCAAACTTTACTGGTGCAAATTGTTTCTCAGATGATGTAAGTTTTCACCGTTTTTTGAAGTGCGAGGAATTAATAAATTGATAGACTGAATGTTCCTTCAATGAAATAAGAGTCAGTCTGAGAGTCAAAAATGGAGACGAAAAAATCGTAGATGAAAAATCGGAGGCGAAAAGTTGGAGGAGAAAAATCGGTGGTGAAAGCTCCAGGCAACAAGAATTCTCTTTATTCATCTACAAGTACTTCACAATAGAATTGACGTCATTACGTTCTTCCTTCAATACGTACACCGTTTCTCTAAGCACAACCTTTACTTGTACAATCCCAGTAAGGATTGAAGGTCAAGTTGCAGTTACTCCATCAAATGACCCTTGTTAATAATGGGTACAAAATTGACTCTCCTTTTTATATAATCAAGGGAGGCCAGCTGCTTAATGCTACCTCCATACAGTACGCGAGCAAAGCTCAGCTTAAGGTTTCTTGAGCAAGACCAGTAGTAGTGTACCATTGTATACTCAAGAACTAAGAGAGTGCCCCAATCCCAAACCTTGTAGGTTAAATTCAATGATTAGCCAGCAATTCTTTGCTCTACTTGGTCCTTCACCTTATGAAAGGCGGGTGTTACCACACCAGACGTCAATTCATTCACCATTTTCACTAACACTACTAAAAGTGGTAGGGACCACACCAAAGCAGGTAGAAGCAGATATAAGCAATTCTCTTCTTGCAAACCCCTTAATCTTTCCATATTGTTCCTAATTCAAGTTCAAGATACTTAGGCAGTAAAAACTGCATTGCAGGATCGAAAGTTACATAAAGAGAGCCCGGAAGGTAGACAGAAATTTAGATAAACCAATAAAAGTCATCACTATGCCCTAATAATTTCATATCAAACTTAAATCAAGGATGACTGGATTCCAATTAGGTAAGACCGCACTTTGCACTTGCAATTGTTTACACACTTTTCCTATATCATGCATATTACATACTAATCCATATCACATCCATTAATATGAATTAATTAAAAAAAACAAGTACAAAAATATAAACTTATGCTGTAGATTTAGTACATGGTAGAAGCATTAAAATAACTTTCATTTAATGAATCTTCAAGTTTAGATTCAATTCTGATTCTTATCTTTGATAAATAGATTCCAGATAGGTAAGAGGTTCCTTAGCACGTATTTATAATTTATCTATTTTACATCTGCAATAAAAATTAAATTGGAAAAGTTATTTGACAATATTGTAACAGTGGAGTGCAAAATTTTATCAGGGGGGATGGCTCTCTAATACCTCCTTGGCTATAGGCCCATTCTTGATGCAGCATAAGTTTGAAACATTGGCACTGATTTTTCTGAGAAGATACAAGAAATCAATAGGGCTGTATCAAATTGGTGACCAGGTCACGAAAGGTTTAGTGTAAAATATTTTTCCACGAGTCACTCTATATTCTAAGGCAAAGCAGCCTCATTCCATACTTCTAGACAATTTTATGGGTGAAGCTTTTGTAAAAAAGGCTCTTGATTCTCATTTCCAAAAGCCTAAATTCTAAACTTGAAGTATAATTCTCTGTTTTTCAGCATCTTTGTCAGATCAGCCATTCTTTCCTCTGGCATTTGAAAAGCTCCCATCACAGATATTGTCAGAAGCGACCGGTACAGCCCCTTCATCTCCTTCCCAGATTGTTCCAGATGCCGCCGCTGCCCCACAAGCTGCTGAAACACCCGCTGTACCTTTAGAGCCTGGTAGGTACCAACTTTGGATTTGTTCTATTAGCTTTAAACCTACCTAAAGTCATTCTCATAGTGTTTGAGTAAAAAGGCTGATGCTATATCACTACAGTTCAGGCGCGTAACAACGGTAGTTGAGGCCCCTAGGACACTTTCACCATGGGCACCCCCGGGCAAATTAGTGCAAAGCGAGGACCTTTACTCGTATACTGACTGGTTATATAGCTGGGGTGTCTGGGCGCGTTGTAAGGCCTGCCACAAATTTTGTAACTTTGACTATTTCATAGTCTTGAAACCCCTATTTTAAGCCCTTTTTAGGGCGGTTTTACTCCTTTAAAACATACAGCTTTTAAGAGAAAGTCTGCATTTTAAGACGTTAGATTCTAGTCGCTCTCCCGAAGATTTTTTGATAAATATGAAAAATCGCATTTAGGCCTTCACGACCAAAGTTTTGTCACTTTTTTTCAAATTTTGCATTAAACAAAAAATTATATAGAAGTGCTGGGGGCCCCATGATATCACAATCTGGTCGGGGCCTCTAGGACGGGCACTCCCTGAACCCCGCCTGTTACGCGCCTGCTACAGCTGAATTGGAGTGGCTAAGATTTTCGATCTATCCTGCGAATTCTTTTTGTAAGTCAGGGCCTTATTGTCAATTCAGTTCTGTGTAGGAACAGAAACTATCATGCGTAAGGGGAAATACTTTTCCAACGTAACATGAGAATAAAGGTATGCGAATACCAATAAATGTGTACCATTCTATCTCTTCTCCTTAGCCAAAACCAAAGAGGATGATGCTAGCACAACCGAAATTACCCTGACTGCCCAACCGAATGAGCAGCTGGTGAACGAAATCAAGGGCATCGAAGCCAGAGTTGGTGTTTTGGAAGCCGCTGTGAACCAAATAAGGGAATCAGTCGACACTATCAAGAAAGATTTAGGTAGGTAGACGATACTAGGGAAGCGAAGCTTAGCAATCATAAACTAAGTTTGCTCATCTCTGAGGCATATAGCCTTTTATAGGCTTAAATATATAGCGTAGTTATACGTAATCACGGGTTGCGACACTGATCGCGAAATATTGAAATACTCAGTACGTCTTTAGTTCCTGTATCTTATTTGTTTATTTAAAGCGAGAAACCCATCAGTCCTAAATGTAAATAAACAAAAGCAATTTTTGATTATTGACGTGCGTTTGTGCTCGTTCCTCTCACGTCCTCAGTTGTTTTATCTAATCACATTCGTGGCTTTCGCTTTCCTTGAAGTGGAAGTGTTCCTTTTTTTGACTTCAGGTTCTGAAGAATAAAATGAAAACAGCTTTTCAACCTCATCTCATTAGTTATTTACCGAATTGTATACTTCCATTTTTAACACTTATAATCTGCTGAAATATTAAACAGAAACTAATTAGAGGGTGGATCGGGAAAAAGTAAAGTTAGCAAGCAGGGGTCTGTTTATCAGACATGCTTAAATAGTTGCCATAATGGACGTGGATATATTAGTAGCTTTGATTTCAGATTATATTTCCCCAAAGATATTTATTAGTGAAGGTTATAAAAAGATTCTTAGTACTACAGAATTTGTAGATAATATTTAATAACGGAATTACTAGTGAAATGCCATTCACCGGTTTCGTTGCCCCCTCATCAGACTGGCTCGTGCAAAGAACGAATTGTTCAAACATTCAAGCATACAAATTTTTGCTTCGATCCCTTTCCTTGTTTGCGAGTTATCATATGATGCTTGAATGTTTGAACAACACGTTCTTTTCACGAGCCATTCTGATGAGCGTGCAACGAAACCAGTCAGTGGCATTTCACTAATGATTTCGTTATTAAATATTATCTACAGAAGGTTATAATATTTTTGGAATACAAAGATTGGTTATATTTCTCTTATTGTTTACTTCTTGTTGACGAAATCATTCCTTTTTAACAGATAAGCCACAAGAGGCAGCAAAGCCTACCGAAGGAGGAAGCATTCCCGAGGTTATGTCTGAGCAGCCTCCCTTAATCTTTCCGGAAATGATCCTAGATGCCCTAAAAAAGCCAGTGGATGACATGCCCAAGATACCAGACGAAGGAGAGGCGGCTCCGATTGAGACTGAACAGCCTGACAATCCGTTTTTGAAGGGACCAGAATCTGCCCCACCTAAAACACACGAAATGAAAGAGATTTTTATCCCGCTCCCGCCTCGTAATTCTAATGCGGAGAACGAGATCGAGGAAGGTGCGCCTATTCCAGGACTACCTTTTCCTGTCAATTTCATGGTATCTAAAGTACTCAAGAAGATGTTGAAGGCCCGTCAAGACAGGGACAAACAAGGTAAATGTTTTGTTTGTAGCTAGAGGGTCTAGAGGCACGCAGCCAAAGGCGAGGAGAGGGGCTGTGGTCCACCCAACCGGTAAAACTTGGCCACGTTTGCCCCACTCGCCCCGAAAAATCATTACCAGCATTAAAAGATAAATCACTTGTGTATTTCAATTCAATAGACGAGAAAGACGAGAAGTTTAAGTCTCTCAAATGCAATTTTGAATCTTCTAGGGACGGTAAAAATTCAAAATTTTCCTAGCCAACAGAACCGTGGTGGGCTGGCTTGGAAGGTAGGACGGCAGGAAAAAGGTTTCGTTTGGAATTTTTTTCACGTCGGGGTCACCAATTTTAGCGTGTTGCTAAATAACCATCATAATATCAAAAGGCTACAAACTCACCAGCAAAGGTAGAGACGAAAGGAACCAGGCCAAGTTTACTTTTCTGGCTACTCCGTCATGTTCTCTTTAACTTCCATTTTTTACTAAATAAAAATCGTGGCTAAGTTAAGTGTTCTATTGTCTATTGTTCTAAAACGTTATTAGTAAATTAATTGTTCTTTAGACAATGGATGACGTCGCTACATTTTGCCCACTCCCCCTCCCCCTCAAAATTCGACTGGCCACGTGGCTGGTCTTGCAGAAAAGGTAACTACATTTTATATATTTTTAAACGTTTTCCAAGGTGTATTTCACTGCAGACAGAAGCGTCCCATTTAAATGTCATTTCCGCCTTAACTTTTCCAAATTTCCGCTGTCGAAATATTAGAAGCATCTATAGGCCCCCAAAATACTTCTGAGAATCTCCCGGCTCAATAAAGAAAAAGGAGGAGAACAACGCAAAAGTCTGTGGAGATAATGCCTTTTTGTGGAGTGAAATTGACGCATTCAAATACATATATACATCAGCACATTCCTGTGAAAAGACAGCTGGCTTGATCAGAGAGCACAAAAGGGTGATCAATGTCATTGGCCATATTGAGTCAACCAAGCACATATGGGAAGGACATCTCGCCAGAAGGAAAGATAATAGGGGGAAAACTTGTGTTATCGATTGGTGCCTATGAGAACACAGTAGACCACGTGGTCGATCAAAGAAGAGAAGCAAGATAAGTAGTATGAAGAAAATGATGAAAATGATGAAAAAATGAAAATGATGAAAATGATGAAAATATGAAAATGATGAAAATGATGAAAATTATGAAAATGATGAAAATATGAAAATATGAAAATGATGAAAATGATGAAAATGATGAAAATGATGAAAATTATGAAAATTTTTATCTAACAGGCTTAAGAAAAATTACGAAAATTGCAACAATCGCGAATCAAATCAACTTGTTCTCCAAAACGGCACATTATGATAACAAACTGCAATTAATTATGACAAAGGTCTGACAAATCGACATGTAATATGAGTAAATGTAAATATATCTTCTTCTAAAATACGTCAATAGTTAGTTCCCAGGTTTTAACAACCAATTTCATCATGATAAACATCTTCCCCGCTGATGGTTTCAAAGAACCAATGTGGTCTCATTGGCATGATTGTTTCTAAAACATGGGAAGCCATTATTAATCAGGACCACTTCCATTTATTAAAGTGGTTCGAAACTGAAGTGGTTCATCCAGACTGTCACACCTTTCTGCACCAACGTGTTCTTTTGTTTTAGGCGAACCACCCGTACTAGTGAATTCACCACTAAAGGATCTGGGTTACTAATAGTGTCGATTGATGTCTTTTTAGGTATCTGGCACTGAGAAGCTCAATCCTACGAAAGAAACATGGGATGTCAGCCAAAAGACCATAAATAGAAAGAGATGGAGGCAGAAAGCATGACAAAGGTGGCCATTGAATTAAAGCCTCCACCAGGTAACTGTACAGTGCCTTAGTCCGCTGTGCCACCTCTTCTCCTAATTTTCGTAGTGTCTTCTTATCTACTTCATTGGAAATGTTTAGACAGTCAAGCATACTAGTCGCATATCAACACTTTAAACAGTCGCACTAGAAAGGAAGGGCCATGTTACAACAGGCCTCTAAGGTGAACTTTTGCTGCGATAAACATCGGTAAACAACAAAAATCAGCCCTTTCTCCTAGTTAGTATCACAGCCAACTGATCGTCACTCGGCATCACTCAGCAATAAGTTGAAGATGCTGACTGTTAGAATGGAATAAAATGCTGCTAAACGGAGATTCCTTTTCTAAGCCTTTTCGTCGACAAAACATGACGTTTAACAGTATTGCCGTATTTCTAAACATGTAAGTCCTTACATATCTTATCTTGTCATAACATGGAAGTAACCAAGCCCCTGTTGTTTGGCGCTATAAACAGCATTGCGAGGGGCGGCATTGTTATTGATTTATTCAATGTATTCAAGTAGATATCTGATAAAGGTAGGAAGCATTGCTTCGCACAAATCGAGGGGTCATGTCACTTCATTGTATTATAAAATTTCTTATAACTTTTGATTAGTACATGAGTACTATTGAATTTTAGTTTTAAAAAGACCACTACTGAAATTGAAAATACCTTACTGCCGGTGATTGAACCTGTGACCCATGCTTCCGCACCGGGTGCTCTACCAACTGAACTGGGTAACCTTTGATGTTAAAATACTCTACTCCTATATTCGCTGCATTAGCTCCCAGTCATTTACCAGTGGACATCGACATCCAGCTTAAGGCAATCGGAGACCAGCCTCTCTGCAACATGCGACTTGACCAAAGAAGGACTGCCCTCCAGCCCGAGTATCTCTCCAAAAAACCCATTGAAGTTAGACAGTATCATTCAAATCCCCTCTTCTCGACGATACTTTCTAACGTCAATGGGCTCTAGTGTTATATTCACGGTCGTGACATATTTTCTATTTCCTAGTGTTCTTTGAAAACTATCATTTGATATCTTCTCCTCTCGATGATACTATTAAATTTCACAAACTTACCACTGACGTTGTTATTGGAGTTTCTTCATCGAATGAAAGTCGCCCTTGGCACGTTAATACCCTTGCAACATACCAAACTAGCAGCAAGGTAACGATGATCACTGGATAAAGAAAGTTGATCATTCGCCAACAGCACTGACATTTTAAGGCATCTTTCGCAAATGGTCTCCAGGCAATCTGCATGAAAGGCAACAGTAAACAGTTCAAATTAAGGGAGGGATTTTCAATGAATATATACATGATCATCCACTTATGGCTAGTTCAATCAATTTAATATTTTTTTAAGATTGTCTTGATCAAGATCGAGCAAGAACAGGCAGAAGCCGGCAAAATGCATGCATTTGTTCAGCCTAGTTGAAACTACGACTCTATGGCGCAACTTTTCACATTGAAGTAAGGGAATAGGGACGTCAGGGTGATATTTTCTTGTTCTTGGGGAGAGGGTCCGTTGACAGTAGTACTTTGGTAGCGATATCTATCAGAAGGAAAATTCCCCGCGGGTGCCTCAAGAAGAAGAAGCCACCATGTCATACCATAACACGCACCTTTCGCGCTCCCGACGACCGAAATTTACCTTATTAAAAAAACTTGGTTGGTTTAAAAGTCGACGAAAAAATTTCCTGGCCAAAAGTTTTAACTGGTGAAAATAATTTTGGGGGAGCTAATTTAGTTAGATTTTTTTAGTTAGTTTTATCGGGACGAGTCCCGATTATCTCCTATCTCTGTAAACAATTTTTGTTCATAAAAAGTGACAAATTTCGGCAGGATGGCGAGAAAATTTAACTGATGAAAATATTAAAAGATTTTTCCGAGAGGGTACTCAAATGACACTTTCTATTGGTTTTTACTGGAATGTCAATATTGATTGAGAAAAAATAAGCCAATACATGATTTAAACATCAGGAAGAATTGTCAGAAGATATGCATAGATGCTGTTATGCACGATTTTCGTAACCTTCGGAAGGATCTATATAGCGATATTTTTAACATTTGGAGCAGGCAAAGAGCGCAAAAATTGTAAAATTGCTTCCAATTTTTCGCCCGCGACGGGCCGTAAAGTAAGTCAAGCTCGAATCTTTCAAGATCGTACTTTTGTCCCTTTAATCGACCGCTTCGTTTAATTGCATTTGCTTTTTAATTTTCGGTAGAAAAGTTATATTCATAACAAGTGCTTCTATGTTATGCAGTATTCATTTTTATCATTGGTCTGTCTAAAAGCTGAGTTATTGTAGTTTTTTTCCTACACCAACACTACGCTCTAGACTGATGCTCCTGTCACAAAACAACTTTAGAAATTTAAAGGCAACCCAGCACAATGAACCCTTTACTAGTTATCTTGTCAAATAGCTGATTTAACACCTGATAACAAAGTTACAAAATAGTTCACACTCTTTAGCCAGGTATTCAGAGTTAGTAAAGATTGCAGTTGAAATCTGACCTGGCTGTAAGATAATTGTATGGTAACAGTCATTTTTTTATTACATTAATTCAAAAGCTAACTGCCTAATCTATACATCAGCAATCTGAAGCTTTTGCTTTGAGAGTATAAGCACAAACGGTGCTTAAAGATAGTCAATATCACTATTATATGATAATCATTATTCTCTGTAGTATTTATTTAAATATGTCACTCTGGTAGACATACATTCATCATGATACATTTCAGTACTTTTATCAAAATTCTGAAACAAAACATCTTACCAATGACAGCATCTTGTAATATGGAACCACAACACTTCGTTTGCATTTTTGTAAATTACTGGTCACTGGGTTGCATGAAGATGGAATCCCCCTGACAGACCCATCATACTGGTCTCTGATCTGGTAACAAGAAACCAAATTATGGTAGAGATAATGCATTAAATAAAAAAAAAAACGGGTACAGAACTCCATATCCATTGAATGGAAAAAGGTTTGGCAATTGTTTTGTAACAGTTCCAAAAGCAGTCTAAACTTCATTTTCCTACTAATATGCATTTTTGGGTTATGCATGTTTAGAACCATTTAAGTACTTCTGTTAGCAATTTATTTGCTGACCTTTACAATGTCTTCAATATTGTTCTGAAATAGCTGCAATTAAAATAATGACTGAATAGTAAGGGCCTTTTGTCATAATTGCCATTATTGTCGTTATTGTTTTCATAAACATGAAAAGTATAGTGTTGATTTCCAATTCAAAACACTAAAAATTGATCACCCAAAAATGTCCAATTTGAGGCAGTGTAATTTGATGTTGTTGATAGCTTTATCTCATTTACCTTCCTATGTTTGAAACCTGCTCCGAGTGTACGTTTGCCATACTCCTGAGATATATATGAAGAGCTATTTCTATTTGGAAATTCAAAAATATTCAACAACAGAGATATGATGGTGTGAGTGAAATTCAAGGCAAAAGATTAACTCACATGGCTCTTTAAGGAAGGCAGCTTAGCTAGTTTGCTGTCACGTTTGGGATACAGCATTTTTCCGTGCCAAAATTTCAAACAGTGAGAAATTGTGTTTAGACCTTGTTTCGATGCTGACATATTTGGCACACACCCAATTGTTACCAGAAAATGCTTCTGTTGTTCCAATGCAAATTATGCATTGCTAACCTTGCACTACATCCCATTCTACATGGTAAAGATTATTAGACAGTACCCTTTTTGTGTACCACATTCACTAGTTTGCATTGTGTTTGAATAGAAATTCTGTGAAATTTCCTATTTTGTATTAAGACTGATGTGAGATGGTCGAGTAACACTTCGCCTTACGCAAGTGTAGCCTCTCACTATGCCCCCAGACTCCACGTATCGTCTATTGCAATTACAACTTGTTCATGTTTGCAATTATCGTCTTTACACAACATCGTGTTTGTTTTTGTTTGTGCCCATGACTGTGAGCCAAACAATAGGCTCTGACATACGCACATAAACATTGCAAACCTTGCACGTCAGAACTGTGATCAAGACGCTTTGTATGTAATTGTTTCTGTTTCAGTGTACAGTTAGCGTACTTTGTTGTGCAATCGTACATTCTTCAATCGGTATATGTACAGCTTGACATAGTAACTTTCAGTCAGTTGTGTTCGACTGCAGCTACTGAATAGTCGCTTCCTGGATGTTAATTCTTTCTAAATTGATAATTCATTCGACCTCAAGAATAAGTGGTACAGACAGCTAACCGCAACTTGTGTCACTTGTTGCTTCTTGTTGCACCCAACCATCGCTGCCCACACACTGAGAACAAATTTAAAGGTGGAACAGTAAAATTCATTTGCTTACCAATGTGAAGTGCTGGATAAACAATGAAAATGCCCTGGATGTTAAGTAGAAACATTACTGTACCATTTTTAAATTGCATCAGCATGTAAACAACTGGTATTCTGTAATAACCTGGTAACTGGTACCCTTATGCTAGTCATGATAACATGTGACTCTTGTATTTAAGACTGTGATTGGAGATTTAAAGTTCCAATACCTCTACAGCAAACACTGTGGATTGCCCATTGATGTCTGAATATTAATGTGTTGATGCATTATAGGCAATGGCTGCAAGATGACTATTTGTAAATGTTAATCACATTTGCACATTGTGTCTTGGAAAAGCTAACAAAGAGAAAAGGTCAACACTGTGTCATGTCTGGTTGCCCTTGCAATTGACACCAATGCAGAGATAGTATATATCACTTTATATACAAATAATCAGTAAATTGTGAAAATATATCTTCACTTGATGGCTGAATATACACATCCAAAAGCAGATAAGTGTCACTTACCGGAGAATTCTACTCTTAATAATAGTCACTTGCCCAACGCAGTCATTGATGAACAAACTTTCACAATTACTTTCATACAGACCATGATAATGGTACGTCTAAGTATAATGGCCACTTATCTATTTAACTTCCCCAGAGACCTTTAACTAAATAAGACTTCCAGAATATTACATTGTGATCATTACCTAACCTGTATGAAATGGCCAGTTCTCTATAAGAGCTGAGGCAATTATAGAACCATGTCAGGCTATTATAGGACTGTTGTTTATAGGTAATATTGTAGCCTATACATTTAAATTGTTACATTTGGAACTCAATTTTAGATATGACATCATGATGAAAAGAAATCCAAATACAATAGCTTACCTCAATTCCACTTGCTTCTAGTAAATCTGTGTAGCTTGAACCTATGCTTCCAACGTCATCAAACCTAAACAAAGTTGAAAAGACGTATATATACATATAAACTAAAACAGATTATAAAACCTATGTTTAAAGTGAAATATAAAAACAGTAAAACAGGTTCTTGCTCAAGGCGAGTTTTCAGAATAAAATTCTTTTTCAGGCTAAAACTGTACAGACAATTCCTTCCCTAATATAAAATAACTAAAATAATAAAAATATACATGTACAAGAATTCAAACGCTGGTCGGCACCGCCTTGATGTTCTATCTGGTGGAGTTCGGCAGCGAGATCACCTCCAGCTATCTGATCCTCGTCGGGGTCATCCTAGTGGTCCTGGTCATCGCCTTTCCCAAGGGACTGATCGGCTCCCTGCGTGACCGTGTCACAGAGGCCGGATCCAAGGCACCGCCATGAGCCAGTCCGCTCCCCCCTTGCTGGAGACCCAGTCGCTCAGCCGATCCTTTGGCGGGCTCCAGGCGGTGCGCGCGGTCGACTTCAGCCTTCCGGCCGGCGAAGTGCGCGCCGTAATCGGCCCCAACGGCGCCGGCAAGACCACTTTCGTCAGCGCCATCAGCGGCCGGATCCGGCCGAGCTCGGGCCGCATCCTGTTCAAGGGCCGGGACGTCACACCCTTGCGGTCCTGGCAGCGCGTCGGCGCCGGCATCGTCTACACCTTTCAGATCACCAGCGTGTTCCAGAACCTGAGCTGCCGGGACAACGTGGCGCTATCGGTTCAGCGCACGCTGATGACCGGGCTCGGCACGCGGCTGCGCCTGGATGCCGGCCTCCTGCAGGAACGCGTGGATACAGTGCTCTCCCGGGTCGGGCTGAGCGCGCAAGCCGAACAGCTCGCGGGCATCCTGCCCTATGGGCATCAGCGGCTGCTGGAAGTGGCCATGGGCCTCGCGCTCGCGCCCCAGCTGCTGATCATGGACGAACCGACCCAGGGCCTGTCCGAGACCGAGATCGAAGGCTTCTGCCGGCTCACCAAGGAGATTTCGAGCGAGGTGACGGTCCTCCTGATTGAGCACAACATGCCGGTGGTCATGCAGCTCGCCGACCGGATCACGGTGTTGAACAACGGCGCCACCTTGGCTGAAGGCACGCCGGCCGAGATCCGGGCGGACGCCGCCGTGCAATCGGCCTATCTGGGAAGCTGAAGGTCGTGCTGGAAATCCATGACCTTTCCAGTCACTACGGCCGCGTTCAGGTCTTGCGCGACCTGACCTTGGCGCTCGCGCCGGGCGAAGTGCTCGCCCTGCTCGGTCGCAACGGCGCGGGCAAGACCACCCTGCTCAAGACCGTCATGGGGCTGGTCAAGCCGAGCGGCGGCAGCGTCCGCCTCGATGGAGACGACCTGACCGGCCTGCGCCCGGATCAAGTTCCCAAACTCGGCATCGGCTACGTGCCCCAGGGCCGGCGTCTGTTCGGGGAAATGACCGTAGAGGAAAACCTACGCATCGGTCGACTGGTGCGCCAGACTGGTCCCGAGACCATCGACTGGATTCTGGGACTCTTTCCGGTCCTGACCGAGCGCCTGGATCAGCGCTCCGGGAGCCTGAGCGGCGGCGAGCAGCAAATGCTGGCGGTCGCCCGGGCGCTCTGCCTGGAGCCCAAGCTGCTGCTGATGGACGAGCCGACCGAAGGCCTGATGCCGGCCATGATCGCCAAGATCCTGGAGACCGTCGGCCTCCTGAAGGCGCGCGGCGTGGCGGTGATCTTCGTCGAGCAGCGGGTCGAGGCGGCGCTGGGCGTTGCCGATCGGATCGCCTTCATCGAGAACGGCACGGTCCCGGCCAGCGCCACGCCCGACGAGCTGCGCGCCGATCCAACGCCTCTGCAACGCTATGTCGGTGTCGGCGCATAGACGAACTGCGGGCCAGGGAGTTCCTCCCGAAGATTTCGACCCACCGTCCCTGAATCGGCAGGAACGCGTCACGCCTCGTTCAGACGCTGGCGTGCCCTGACCTCGCCGGCGATCCGCGCCAGACTGCGGTCGTGAATTCCCAACGCGTCGAACTCGCTGACGATTCCGTAGAGATAGTCGCAACAGCGTCCGAGAATACCCTCCGCCGTGGCCAGGGTCCGCACCACTTCGCCGCGCGGCAGGCGTCCGGCATACATGGGGCCGGCTTTGTTCATCACGAAAGTGACGGCCCGGCGCTCCGGCCCCGCGCCGTCGACCACGACCCAGCGCGGCGCATAGTTCGTCAAAACCATCTCGCGTTTCCACAGAACCCAGGTTTCGCTCTCTATCTCCTCGGCGGCAACCCGATAGGCCAAGCCGGTACAGGAGCCGCCGGGCTCCAAGCCCAGCATGAGCCCGGGGTTTTCCGGCGAGCCGCGCCCGAGATGGGTGCGCAGGCAAAAGCGCCGGTGAAAGCCGTAGAGCCGGGCATGGCGCCGCTCGACGAAATGAATGGCCGGATTCCAGATCAGCGAGCCATAGCCAAAAACCCAGAGGTCGCCGCCCCTGTGCTCGG
Source organism: Alatinidae sp. Z8VKAUB7J3 (assembly GCA_010016025.2). Classification (NCBI taxonomy): domain Eukaryota; kingdom Metazoa; phylum Cnidaria; class Cubozoa; order Carybdeida; family Alatinidae; species Alatinidae sp. Z8VKAUB7J3. The sequence goes on along the minus strand of JAAAKM020006971.1, from coordinate 138,977,862 downwards.
CCAGGGTCTGATCGCGGGAACGTCTCAGTTCATCGTCGCTCAATATATGCAGGGATGGATCGGAGGCGCGGATCATTTCGCGCACCCGGCCGCTCAGGATCCGCTCGCGCGTGAGATATGGCTGGTCGTTCGAGGTCATGGGAGCAAGCTAGCCTGTTTGGGCCGCTCCATCCAGGCGTCCCGGGGGAACCTCGCTGTTCACCCGAAAAAACATGCGTCCGGCCCCAGGGGCCGGTTCGACCTTTGAGGTCGGGACCCTAGGTCCCCACTCTAGCTTCCTCTATCCAGGTGCCCCGCCAGCTTTCGATAGAGGGCATCGTAGTAGGCCGAGGTCGTATTGATGCGCATGAGGGCACCGACCGCCATTTCGTATTTGGCCTCCGGAAACCGCCTGATCAGCGGCGCCATCACCTTGGAGAACCAGGCCTCGCCGTGGTCCACATCGAGCTCGGCATGCCCGCTGTAGTAGGCCAACGCGTCCGGATCGGTGAGCCCCACGCGCCGGCAGCCAGCCAGTATCCTCGCGTACTGGGGCGGATCCATGTACTCGGCAACCCCCATGCCGCCGACGAACTTGAAGAAGTTCCGGCGATGCAAGCCAAAGAATATGTAGAGGTTGTAGCCGGCCAAGCCCTGCCAATCCAGTTTCTCGCTCAAGGTCTCTGACAAGCGGTTCATCTCGGCCGGGCTCACACCGGCGTGGTGAAGCAAGCGCTTGTAGAGCTCGGTGTGCCGGTCCTGGTAGTTTCCGTTGCCCACCTCATCCCAAAGGTTCTGGGCCAGTTCTTCACGGATCTCCTCGTCGACCCCGAGCAGAGACAAGACCATCAGATCGCAGAAACGCAGGATCAGCACCCCCTCGTGCAGAAAGAACTCCACCATGCGTTCATAGCCGGCTCGGTTCTCCAGAAAGCTGAACAGCGGGTGTTTGGCGAGGCTGCGGGTCGCGCAGAGCTCCCTCATGAAGCTCAAGAAAGCCTCGTCGGTGCCCGGGATATCCCTTCGCATCAGGCCGACCCGGCTCTGTTCAGAAGCTTCCCAGCACCCCTCCATCTCGTTGCGAACCCGCATTATGAAGGGATGGTACTGATTTCGGCCGGAGCCCGGCCGGGGCGTCCCCACACTGTCCTCGTAAAGGTGATAGAGCGAACGATGGATCTCGAGCAGAGACAGCTGGCAGTGCCTTTGGAAGGCGCCGTCGAGGGTTTGTTCGAGCCGGTCCATGAAAGCTGGGAAAATATGACTGTTCGACCGCAGCAGCCCATCCAGGTCATCCTGAGCCAGCAGCCATCTGGCCGTCTCGGAGAGCCGGAGGGGCGTGTCCCTCAGGAGCAAATCCGATGTGTGATCTATGTCGAGAGGGTTGAGCTGTGTCATGGTCGGCCGATTCCTTCGCCCTAGCACAGGGTCAGGTCGAAGGCGCTCGCAAATGCCGTGGCGGCGACGTCTGAACAGTCACGCCTAGCAAGAACTCGATACTCTGGTCGGCCTCGTGGCCTCCTGGAGCGCCTCACCCGGTGCGGTACATCCGTGTCTTAACCTGACGCTAACCAAGGGTTGACAGCTTCAGGACCCCAAATCCTCGCATAGGGGGTATACAAAAATGCACCCCTCTCGCTAGGCGAGCGACCCCATCAGATCGATCGGGTTGGTCAGGAACGGACCAAGCGCGGCTCAGATCACCCTAAGTCTCATCAAATTCCCGGGCGAAAGAAACTCGGAGAAACCACCCTACTCGCCAATTGCGGCTGCCGCATATTGGTGGGCGTCTTCACCGAACAGAGGCAAGGTTCTGTCGTGAGGAAATCGCACCGTGATGGTGGTTCCATGGCCCAGCTCGCTCTGCAAATGGAGCGTGCCGCCGTGCAGTTCCACGAACGATTTGGTAAGCGCTAGACCGAGCCCGCTTCCCTCGGCCTTGCGGTTGAGCTGACCGTCGACTTGTTGGAACCGCCCCAGGGCCTTGGGTATGTCCTCGGCGGCAATACCGATCCCAGTATCCTGGACTCTAAGCTCGAACTCCCTTTCCAATGTGAAGCCCAGTTTCACGACGACCGAGCCGCCACTGGGGGTGAACTTAACTGCATTGGAAAGTAGATTTATCAGGATCTGCTTGACCATCCTCGGATCAGCATGAAGCTGGGTTTCTTTTTGAATTGGAACTTCTAGAGATAACTCCACGCCGGCGCTATTCGCCCGTTCCGTCATTAGCTTTACACAAGACGTGACGAGCTCGAGGAGCTCGACCTTTTCTTCATGAAGCCGGGCATTCCCACTCTCGATCTGCGCCAGGTCCAGCAGATCCCCTATGAGATCGAGGAGATGCAAGCCGCCGACATAGATGTCCTCAATGTATTCATGGTATTTGCTTTCCCCTATTGGCCCCAGCATCTCATTCTTCATCAGCTCCGCATAGCCGATGATCCAGTTGAGCGGAGTCCGCAATTCATGGCTCATGTTCGCCAAGAACTCGGTCTTTGAGCGGCTCGCGAGCTCGGCTTCCTCCTTGGCCGCGAGCAACGCTTCCTCGGCCAGCTTCTGCTCCGTGACATCCTGAATGGTCCCGATGTACTCGGTGACATTGCCCGCTTGATCACGTATCGCCTTGGCTATCCTCAAGAGGTGGCGCACCTCCCCGTCCGGACAGACAATGCGGTACTCGACCTTATAGTCATCGTGGGATTTCGCGGCTGATCTTAGGGCCTCGGCCAGCCTCTCACGATCCTCCGGATGCACGACACGCTCTAGCTGATGCTTCACCAGGTGGTGAATCTGGTCCAGACCGACCCCGTGCAGACGCGCAAACTCCTCGGAACAGGTCACCAGAGCGTCGGCTTCGACCGACCACCGCCAGTTGCCGACCCTCGCAACTCGCTGAGCCTCGGCGAGGGCATTCTCGCTGTCCCGCAAGGCCGTAAGAGTTCGCTTTTGCTCGGTGAGATCGGTATTTATCGTCCCCACGCCAAGAGGTTTACCGTGCCCGTTCATGACGGGAAACTTGGTCACCAGGATCGAGTGTCTTACACCGTCACGAAAAACTATGTCCTGTTCTCTTTCGACCAATCGACCAAGCCTTAAGACTTCCATGTCCTGAGCAACATAGGCATCGGCAAAGGACTCAGGGAAGATTTCATGTGATGTGCAACCCAACGCTTTGTCAGCATCTACGCCGTACCATTCTTCAAACCGTTGGTTCACAAGACGGAAGCGCCCCTCGATATCTTTCAGAAAAATGGCCGAAGGCGAATTCTCCACAACACCTCTAAAGCGCTCCTCGCTTTCGCGTAATTCCCTGTTGGCCTGCTCCGCTCCAGCGGCGCGCGCTTCGACTTCTTTCTCCAGCTCATCGGTACGCCGCGCCAGTCGTGCCTCGGAGACGAGCAGGTCCCTGACGAAGAGCGAAAGAAGAAAGAGTCCCACCACTAACAGAACCGGACCGAGGACGTAGCCGAAACCAAGAATGAGAACTAATTCGACCTTGATTCCGGCAACGAAGGTTGTGGTTCGAAGACTGTCAAAGTTTTCGGCGGCGTCCAAAAGGCATCCCAGCAGGAGGAGTCCGGTACCGCAGACAACGAACGGCCATCCTCGCTTGTCGCTGAGCTTGAGCCCCTGCCCGACGACTGGCAGAAGCCCAAAGAGCACACACAAGGCAAGAGCGCGGGCGAGCTCTATGGCGGTTTCAAACGTCAAGATAGCAGGCCTCGAAGAAATCCACGCCCCCGACCTCAGGCGCGACCGGGACTTCTACCGAGGTATATATTGCACGGCTTAAGATTGTGTTATTCGGACAAAATGCATGTTTTTGGGAGAATCCTGCTGCATCTCTGTGTCCCTTTTTTGCTTGTTTCATTATTTTCTATGTTCTCTTTGCCAAGCATAAACATAACTCGGCAAAGAAGTGGAGGGGTCCAAACCCTCTCTCCCCACTGCCACTGGTTACTTAGTGAAGAAGGTAATTGAATGTTCTGTAGCAGGTTTTAGATGTTTTGGGGAGGGGGAAACGAGAAATGTTGAAGTTAACCCTATGTATGTTTGACCTCGAAACGAGAATTTAACAGGGTTGATCGTAAATTCTGTGGCTTAGAAAATTAGTTTCTATTCTCCCTTGCTAATGCTGCTACACCTTCTGCAAAATTGTCTTATTCTAGTTTGGTTTAAATGGTAAACCTTCTTAATTATAAGCAACGATATCTTACATTTATTATCGCGTGCTGGGAATAGCAAGAAGTCACTAGAAGTATTGACACAGAAATCATTCCTAAAATTCTGTATGCTCCCTTACCTAGATGATAGCGAGAATATAACCGGGTAAGGGGCTGAGAAAAAACGACCATTTCCGTTCAGGGAGAAAATTGTATATAAAAATGCGTCATAAGTGGGTGATAAATATCCAGAGATAGACGCCGAGGATTATCAAACAATAAAAATTGACACTGTGTTTAAACCACGTCAAATAAGTAATGAAACAAATAGAAGCAGGCTTCTAGTTATAGTGCAAAAATGTTTACCATTGACTATCGAGTCAAGTAAATAAGGCGATGAGTTTCAAGTCAATCTAGTAATGCTCGCTCCTGCACTCAGTGGCTAAAGTGAAATAAATTAATTACACATATACTTAAACGTATAATTTATTATTACTGTTTTCACCCAGAAAGAACGTGAAATGGGACACGTAAGATTTTTTAAGAGAACAGTCCGAATTACAGAACAATAATATTGATAGTTAAATAGTTAAAGCTCCTAGCAACAGTGCAAAAAAAACTATAAAACTACGGCAATAACAACACTAAAGATGCTGTGGAGAAACTTAAAAATAGGAAAAGAATCGAAACAACAAAGAAAACGACAGCAGACATGCAACAAAAATAAAATTGAACAATAAAAAACACACAAGAGCAAAAATTCATTAAAAAAACAATAATAATGATAAGGTTTTACACTTATATTCGCCATGTTTTATAATAGGATGCTCATCTACGCATTTGTAGATAAAAAAATCTGGAAATATACTTGATGCTGGAAAATAAGAAACAACTAATATGTTATTAAAGGCTAAGACGTTAATTTACAACTTTAAATAGTTGATAACGAGTATAGTAAGTTTAGTTACTGCTTTAGAGATATGGGGGTAGATTGAAATTAAACATTTAATAAGATCCTGAATACAGGGCAACCTTTAATCAGGAATATCCATATGAACTCTATCGTGACAAATTAGGAGGAAAACCCATACAGTTCCCTTGGAAGTTTTTAGAGGAGGAGCAACAAAGTGGCTCAGTAAAAGACTGCCTGTCGTAGGTGTCTCGATCTTATAATCCGAAAACATTGCATTAAGTTCAGCAATTCAAGTGACATTATAGCTGAAGCTATTTCTGCAAACGTTGGTATCGATGTGAATGAATTTTCAAGGAAGACAATCACAGTGCTATTGCTATTTCCAAGAGCTCATATAACCATTGAGGGGTTAAGCGCATAGACATCAAATATATTTTATTCATGATGTAATAAGGCAGGGTGCTTGAATATTGTTTTATAGAGAAAATAAACAGCTGATATGTCAACTGAGAAGATTTCAAAACAGACATTTTGGAAATCGGACAAAGTGGGATTGTTAAAAAGCTGATTTGTTTAGTTAAGAATTTTTATCTAGCCGCGTCTCTAGACATTTCTAGCCTCGCGCTTCTTAGGAAATTTCCTTTCTGTACGTGAAAATGTTTTCCTTTAAGTCTTGATGTTATTGGAAAAATGCACCTATTATTCTCTCAATCTAAGTGTTGTTCAACAAATAGGAAATATATTGGACATTTCATTTGAATGTTGATACTTTTTACATGTATATCTCTAGGATAACATCTAGATACTGTAATTGTTTCCGTTTTTGTTTTATATTTAGTAAAATTCAATTCAGCTCTGTTTATTCTGCGAACGGTTAGAAACAAGCCTTAATTGTCGAGTGGGTCTCGGTCATATGCCTGCGACAGAGATACTAGTTACTAGAGTGGTGATGCATTCCACAATTATGGGAAGGGAATATGACACCATAGATCTACTATCTCAAGTTGACATTTAACTGTCAAATTTAATAACATTGTTAACCCACGTCACTGCAAAGGAAGGCGTGTAGATGTCTTTCGAGAAGTGCAAGATGTATCCATGTTTGCATTGACCTATCGGGGCTAAAAATTAATGATAAAATCCGAAGATAGTACCTAAAGGTATCGATAGGTGAGATTACTCTTGTCAGATCGAGTGTAAATCGAGTATTCCAAACTGTACTCTCGTGTACCATAGCTTTTATTTTCGAAGGAATAGACTTTAGGTATCTTACAACAGGGTTGAAGCAGAATGCAAAACAGATAAATGTAGATGTTATGTAAATATAGATGTAAAAATATAGACTTAAATAAAAAAAATATAGACTTAAATAAAAAAAAAAATAAATAAATAATTAGCAGCAAGGTACAAATAGAATGCAAAACTGTGAAAAAGGGACAAAGTAGTTGTTGAGTAAATAATAATTTATAGAAGTAATTAACAACAAGGGGGTTTGCAGAATGCAAAACTGTGACTAAAAACGTTAAAGAGGAAGTAGACTAAATGATAATAAACATGCAGAAAGAAAGTACACGATAATTTGTTCTACGAAATAGCGAAAACATTGTGTACTTAAAAGCTTTTTTCGTCTGACACTCCTCAGAGTACTAACGTCAGTATGACCGAAATGCAATGTGTGAAAGAGTATACCCAACTGTATTTTGAAGGAGCCAATCAGAAATGGCTTGTGTTTTTGGGCCAATCAGCCCATTGCAACAAGGTTTTTATGGTAATTATGTATGAGTAACTGAGAGAACGCATTGCAAAGAGACCTTTTCATTTGTGAAAACACAAAACTTTTGACCATTCTGTGGCACAGGGTCACCCGAGAAGCAAAAAAACTTTAATTGCACTCTCTCCAAAATCACACAATAATGTGGAAGATTAGGAAACTTGGAGGAATAGATAAAAAATCCAGACGATGTATGAAATTATTTTCAAGGACAATGGAAATGCATTGAGTTTTGATCAATTTGACTCCTATTCATCAAGGAAATGATAGGGATTATTTTTTTCCCCACCACAATAATTTTTAATCAAATGTGTCCCTATCAAGAGGAAAAGTGAAGCTGAAGACAAATATTAAGGATTCTATAGTCTTTAAAACACTATGGGTCAACAGTACCCTCTGGTAGTCAAACGGTTGATGCCATTCTACTAAATATTTGGAAAATTCGTCAAAAACGTGTCACCGTATATGGTCAATTCTTTTATAAGGATCATGTTAGACCATAGGCAGCGACGGCTAGTTTTTTCTAACCAAAAGTTTGCCAGATAAAGTTAGGAAAAGTCAGAAAGGTTCAGCAACTTACAGCAAAGATTTCAGAAGTTTTTAAACAATACTCCCAGCCACACATTTCCCTTCATATGCGCACGTTTATAAAACATCTTGCTATATCGTGGCGCAAGCATTATTTGTAGCTTTCACTACCAATAAACATCGATTTGGTGATGCCCTCGCCCCTGTCGGGGCGTCACCTAAGACATTGCGCAGTGTAGGCACCTTCTCTGACAGACCACAACAAGGTATAATTCGTAATTGCTCAGGACACCACATTCTCAACCTTCAAGAAACTGCTGCAAGTTCCGCCGATACCTGGCAGTACGTTGGGAAAATCCTCCTTTTAGATCATGGTGACCTCTATTCAATCACCATTGTTTTGTAACCATAATTTCCATTCGCATCAATGAGCTTCGGTCTTTTGATTGGGCTCACGAATTTCCCATTACTGTGGCAAGCAATCTTCTATTCACCTACAATAGTTGAGCCATGCCGTTCAAAGTCTACTCTCATCGAACCATCATCTATTTTGATGTCTAACAATATTTCATTCGAAAACTGATTTCATAATAAATTCTGGTTTCTTGCGACAGACCTTTATATGCTCCCTTTATACGCTAAATTACTTGTTTACTACCGAGATGCCCGGGTTCCATATTGCAGGAAACCAGTAACTCACACTTGTTCATTTATGACAGCAAAGAGTGGCAAAAGGCAAACAAAAAAAAAATCAAACAAAAGCTAGGGAAACAAAAAAACCCAAAAAAAACAAACGAACAAACGAGGCAAACAAAAGAAAGGAAAAGGAAAATAAAGCAAACAAAGGCAAGGCAAGCAAAGGCAAGAACAACAAAAAGAAACCGAGCAATCTCGGTAATGATTCTCAAAAATTCACAGGGGACGCAATAAATTACAAAACAGATTGCGAACAAACTGGAATTAGATGGATACGTAATATAATATTAAGAACCCTTTCTTGTAAAGAACTGGAAGCATACAACCCTATTCAAAATCAATCTCATTGGGCTTGTAGATGCATTGTTTAATTTTTATCGTTCAATACGAAGCTATATTAAGATCTAATTTCTAACATATGGAATATGGAATTTGTTTCCTAGCTTTTTCATTAAGGTCATCCATTCTGTCCTCTTCCCTGAGAGTTTTGACCAGTACAGTTGCATTTTCTACATGCTATTATTATTTCTATTAATTTTACTCCCAGTTCCAAACAAGATGTTGAAAACAGCACACAAACATTTGACATTTGATTTCCTTATACATTACAAACTCATACTTCATATTACAACTTTATGCTTCATAATTTACATCATAATTCACAAAAAAGCCAAATTAGTAACAACTAAAGCTTTCCATCAAAGATAGGATCAATGCGTCTCTGACCCATATACGACCCAGGGAGGAAGGATGGAAGTTAATCAAGAGGAAACAAAGATCAATCAACAATGAATTACTATAGTGGATACGTGGCAATAGTAGACAATTGCGAAACCGAAACTGAACACAACTATGCATTAGAATAGAAGACCGTCTAAAATCGAATATCAATCTTTATACCTAACCGACAGTAACTACGACTAAAAATATCGTGAAACTGCGATATATGAATCAATTTGCATTTCAAATTCATTGAAGATCGTCCTAACATTGAAGTAATCGAAGATCGTGATGGAGATCGAACGCGACGAAATCGTTTTTAAATGAAGCGACTGAATCATCGCAGTAATAGTTTAGTAATAGAGACAATCGAAGCAGAGACCATCGAAAATTTTTGACAATGCCAAACAATCGACAGTCGTAATTTTCAATCTCCTTCTACAATCTCGAAGTGGAAAAAACTGTTCCTGAAGATCGCTCGATACATTCATAAAGTTATGATAATAGTTTAATAGCTATATAAAACTAGGAATATTATGTAGTAAAATTAACAAGGAAAGCTGTCAATGCGGGGTATTTTTAATAAGTTATAATCAATCTTTGATGGACAGCCCTGCTGAAGATGCTGTTACACCATGTTTACAAAAAAGAGCAATAGGCTGATGCACTAGTTTTTTAAAGTCCTCTTCTCTCCTCTGCCTTCTCTGCGTCTTCGCTGTTCCATGGTCAATTCCAGATGGTACTCGGGAATAATGAATCATCAGTTATGAATCTAGTACCTCTATGACATCTGTTGCATATTTGGTTTTTCCTCTTCTGTATTGCTAGCCTTGAAATCGGGAACTATTTATTTCTTACAAGTTCTTCTGTGTCTTGGAGTAATATGCAACAACCATGTCCAGCAGCTAGTATGCGTTGTGCTCCACATCCAATGGTTTCACTGTAAAGCCATATGTTCGTCACGACTTCTAAAATTGAAAATGTTCATAATATTAAAACAAGTAGGAAATATATTGCTAATGAAAGCTGTATTATACTCTACTTGGAAATTGCCGAAACATAATCAAAAGCAGTTAGCAAACCCGTAAATGTATAACCAATTGGCTATCAGGTGCCTGCAGTTTAAAAGATTACATATATATGGAAGAAATAATAAAGATTCCGAAATCTTGTCTTGAGCAGCCATGTTTTAACGTTTACAAATATATATATATATATATATATATATATATATATATATATATAAAAACATGTAATATGTATATGTCTGGCACTTTTCTTGAAAACATTGTTTTGGAAATTAAAGACCCCCTCTAATTATAGACTCCCCTTTTGGTGCCCTCAATTAATTATAGACAGGTTTATAATTAGAGGAATACGGTAATTCATCAAATACATCAATCATTAATCCTTGAATTGGTAAAAGAGAAGAAAAACTTTCCAATCTAGCTTATCCCCCGCTAACAGTTCAGTTTTTCTATTTAGTGTTTAAAAACAACTTATGATGAGGTGTTTCACTATACTCTTTGATACCTATCGCTGAAGAAGAAACCGGGAAGTCTAAAGTCGTCACAGTGCCGTGAGAACTGGTTGCTGGTGAAGGGTTGTACTTTGTACTGAAATGGTCTAAAACACCCCACTCGTTCCTCCCCTTCCCTGTTAACTAGCCTTCTTAAACGAAACTACCTTATTCAGAAGAAGGTTTAAAAGAGAATGAAGATTCCCTTGAGAGGACTTTCTGATAGTAAGTGATTAACGGAGATACTAACAAAAACGTAACAAATTAACTAAGCCTATCCAATTAACTAGCTAACTACGTTCTCCTATCTTATTGAAAGGGGACGATAAGTTTCCTTTTTCTGAAAAACGTCAACCCCCTATCCAAAGCCTCGGTTTTTATCATTTGCGGCCCCTCTCCAAACAAAATTTTTTTCTTATAAATGTTTATTTCTTCGAACAGTTGACCAATGCCGGTTTTAGGGGATGCCAACTGTGCCGCGGGGCAGGGCCCCGCAAGTCTGATGGAAATTAGGGGCCCCGTACAGCTCATTCAGTGCACTCAATGACACTAAAGGCCCCTGAAATCACTTTATGCACAGGGCCCCCTCTTGCCAAAAACCGGCACTGCAGTTGACCCATCCACCAAATATGCACATACAGTGAAAGAACAGGAGAAAAAATCAACATTTTGACAAGGAAACTAAACTAAACGACCCTTCTCCAACAATACAGTGTCCTAAAAACGTAAAAGCGCCTAATTAAATAATTTAAAGATGTTTCAACTCTCCTAATCTATGGTAATAGAGATCAGCACCCCGAAAATTATTATACCCTCCAATTTATAAAATCTCTCTTGTACGTGTATTTCCCTGACTAATCGACACCTTTCTGCAACTGATTAGAAAGAGTAATTAACTAACTAACTAAGTAACTAACTAAACTAACTAACTAACTAACTAACTAATCTTACTGACTAACTAAGTAAGTAACTAGTCTTCCTAACTGACTAACCCAGGACAAGTAAACAAAACAATTAGTCAAATTGATTTAACACTGAAGTATTTAATAATAATTATTTTGCTGAACTTTGAATCTGAATATACTCGACACCCTGAGACGGGCGTCAGCTTCTTCACACTTAGCGGTAGTACAAAGAGAAAGTACGGTATCTCTCTCATACTTCATGAGCGATTAACAGTGGCAGAGAACTTCCCTAAAGGATATTAATTATTGTAGCAGAGTTTAATGATGTTTGATTCACTACGCTTATCAATATTAACAATCATAAATAATACATAAACCATGTTGATTAAAAGGAGCAAAACTATTAATGAGTGGTCTCTTTGCTCTTCTACTGTTTCCGCTTTTTGTAAAAATTCCCCTTCTCATCAAAAATATACTCACTTTGGCGCCATCTACAACACGCAAATGTGTATATGATTGAAATGGGAGGCTGTGGCATACCTTTTAGCTTCTATCAGGCCCATAACCAGTGACGCTAATCAAGGGGAAGATAACTATTTTATCGAAATTAAAAAGTTTAATTAATGACAAATAATTATTCTTTTGAGTGCCATATCTTAATGTAACAGAATATTGATATTGAAAGATTTGTTGACAATAAATGATATCATTATGGCGCTGACTGATCATAGAAATTACATATTTTACTGAGAATGTAACTAATCAAACTGATTGTTTTAGCATTTTATATTCAACCATTAAATCCATTTTAATTTTAACCTTTGATAATGTCTCAGCGTAATAAAGACAAAAGCGCTCAGGTATAATATATTTGTTTCAAAACCGTGTGTGTTTTTTTTCCCCGGATCATCATAAGGAAGTTGTCTGTCGACAATCGCAAATTGCTCCGCGGCATTGAGAAGAAATGCAAGGATAACATAAAGTGGGAATCGGACACACACTTTCTACAATTTTGCTACGATAAAGAAATTACATCGGAAATCGAAAAAGTACTTAAGGAAAAGTTCAACAATGTAGCTGGGGGTTGGGGTAGGTTCGGTTGGATGTGATACTCCCCTGGCAACAGGCCTAGATTTAACCTTGACAGGTACTGGACTACTAAGTAACAAAAATTCTTACTCTTTGTGCACCATTGTAGGGGATCATATTACAATTTTTGAAACTTTTGACTTTCGATCAATTTGTAGTGACCTCCAGTTTCATGAATTTTGGGGGGTAGATCTAACCTCCCCATTCTATCTTCATTCCGTTATTTGATGTAAATTGAAAAGGAAATGTGGTCTTTGGTGAAGATATTTTCAAAGTGAAAATGGCAAAATCTCTTCTAAACGTTACTTAATTTCTAACATTAGCAACAACTGATTCATCAATAACTATTCAGACAACACGCTTTCAGTCCGAATCTGCTACTTGATTGCTTCCAATATGAATGAATCTGTTACTTGATAGCTTCCAATATGAATGAATTTGCTACTTGATTGCTTCCAATATGAATGAATCTGCTACCATCGATTGCTTCCAATATGAATGAATTTGCTACTTGATTGCTTCCAATATGAATGAATCTGCTACTTGATTGCTTCCAATATGAATGAATCTGCTATTATCAATTGCTTCCAATATGAATGAATTTGCTACTTGATTGCTTCCAATATGAATGAATCTACTACTTGATTGGTTCCAATATGAATGAATCTGCTACTTGATTGCTTCCAATATGAATGAATCTGCTACTTGATTGCTTCCAATATGAATGAATCTGTTACTTGATTGCT
>JAAAKM020006971.1:138952276-138964730 GCA_010016025.2 Alatinidae sp. Z8VKAUB7J3 | reverse complement strand
TATGAATGAATCTGCTACTTGATTGCTTCCAATATGAATGAATCTGCTATTATCAATTGCTTCCAATATGAATGAATGTGCTACTTGATTGCTTCCAATATGAATGAATCTACTACTTGATTGCTTCCAATATGAATGAATCTACTACTTGATTGCTTCCAATATGAATGAATTTGCTACTTGATTGCTTCCAATATGAATGAATCTATTACTTGATTGGTTCCAATATGAATGAATCTACTACTTGATTGGTTCCAATATGAATGAATCTGCTACTATCGATTGCTTCCAATATGAATGAATCTGCTACTATCGATTGCCCACAGTGAATGGAAAAGAATTCGGGTATAATTTTTCTTCCTGACTATATTAATTTTGCAATGGCGATAAATTTTCTAAACATGTTTTACATGAATAAACTGTGGTGTTTGTCTTGCCTCTCAGAAAGACTTCCTCGTCACTTAACTTATCTATCAATGAAATTTTGAAAATTCTGTGGAAAAACACACCTCGACAGCTTTTTTTAGCCAATTCTGTATTTCCCTGTCAATAATCCATGCCTCGGATTCATAAAGTAGAACTTAGCAAATGTGAAATCTATTAGTTATAGTTTTGTATCTGCAATTAACTTTAAATCAATGAAAACTCGTACCATTTAGTGAGAGTTTGGCTGTTCCAATTTGTTTTTTTATCATCATGATCGGTCTTTGACATTGATGAAACACCAAATACCAATATTTTTGCAAATAATCCCTTATATGATTACTCTGGAGCACCCAACTTTATGTTATATGGAAGGAGAAGCTGTTTTTCTCGAACCATTCAGGGGCACAAGTTGTAGGCAAGAAAACGCTCTCAGATTTGCATCCAAAAACATATTTTCAGATATTGGATTCAAAATTTAAGGCAGTGTACACTTTTCCGTCCAACTTCTGAGATTTTGCCCTAAATGCTAATTAAACAGTTTTTAATGAAGTTGTTAATAGAACTTGTTATGTGGCTACGGCATCTAATGGCATGTGCGTTCTTCCAGGTATAACCCTGTTTACTGCTTGTGTTCTTAGAAACCAAATACATCATTCATTTTCTTAGAATTCTTTCATCTACCACAAATAGATGTTTTCATACAAAGAACTGATTTTGGACACTTTGACAAGTCGCACGCTACCTGAAGAAAATGATTTAGGTGCCAGCATAACTTGGTGCCGGTCCTAAGCCCAGATAAATGAGGAGGGTTGTCCATCAGGAAGGGCATCCAGGATGTAAACCTTCACTGCTTCAGATTTAGTGAGATGTTTCCAAACAAAATGTCCCTCAGTCCCTGGTGGTCCTTAATTGGGCAGAGGGTGCAAAGAATCTCTAGGCAAGAGTGGACATAAAACCTAAAAAATAGCTGGTGGAGAGATAAAGGTCTGATAAAGGTGTAGAGGTTGATACAATAACAATCATCAATTGAATTATGTGCACGATCATTTTCGGGAATACTTACTATCAAAACTTTGAGTAGATTGTTGTCCTTTAACGAAAATATATGTCAGGATATCGCGATATTGTGGTACTTTCGATATCTTTGAGCTTGTATCCAAGGCTTGATAGATAATTAGGTTTGATTTCAGACATATCGGCCTAAAAAATCTAAACTTTCGAATTTTCGAAAGTTTTATTGGTCATGAAGTTTTACGCACTTGCAGCAATTAGAATTGCCGTCCGTACTGCCTTTCCTCTAGTTTTTCTTTTTTCAGCTAAAAAAGCTTCCTCGTCTGGCGAACGTCACTAAAATTTAATTTCCGTCAAGAGTGAACAACGGACGACTTTCCGTCTCTCTGACAGGTTAGCATCAAACTCCAACGGGACTAGCAATCCCTTCCCATACTACGCATACCATAGCGAAATATGCTACCAGGGGTCAATAGCATGTGAACAAGATTGATCTAAACAACCTACAAAAAGATCCAAGAGTGCCTCGAAAAATGTAAACGCAGTAGGCAGTAGCCTTCACAACTGGTGAACTTAAGGTCCCACACGGTCACTGTTGCCTGTCACGTGTACTTTTTCATATACGAATTAAAACAGGCCGAGAAGCTAAAAACTTGGGCCCTTATTCTTCAATTACCATGTCTTTGCCATCTAATGCTTTAGTCGAATCATGTCAATTAATAGTTTTCATAGTTGTGGTCAAATTTATAGATTGCAAAACTGGGGAAAATTAGATAGGGATTGGTATATCGGTCTGGTTCGGTTTTATTTGTTACTCCGTAGAACTATTGCCATTGAATATGTACACATTAGCAAGTTTTGTATAAATGGCGGAGGAACCTATATGAATATATGCTGTATAGATGAACAGCATTTAGGTATGAGGATTCCGAGCTTAAGTGCGTGGAGTTAGGAGCAAGCTTGCTTGTTCATTTACTTTAACGTTTACTACAATTCTAAACATAACCCCAGACACATACTCATTTATGAGCATTATCAGGTATACCTACATTTGTGACTTTTTATTTTGAGTCTTCTTGTGTCTGTGACTGACAAGGGAGCTATAGTTAGACACCAGGTTTTGTGAATATATTCAGAACAATATCTGTGTCTAACTAATAAATAAAGGGTAGCTGGGGCGTCCAAGGGCAACGCCCCTCAATTTAGTTTACCGGGCACAGAAGCAAGCCATGAAGCAGGCACAACCGCCCAGTAGGACCGCCTCTCACGGACCATGGAAATAACCTGTCATCGATGTGTAATCGATGAGAACAGATACAACAAATGATCCTAGCCAAATGACAGAGAAGCGAATGACGCATAGTGGCTGAACAGTTTGGACTCAAATTGATTTTCATTAACTGCAAGTAATGAGCTAGCATAATACATTTGAGTAAAAAAAATAACAAAAGAGATGTATAGACATTTTTGCAACCACTATGCAAAAGTTAAGATTTTTGACATTATTAACATTATTGGTTTATACTTTCAAGATCTTAATTGAGATAATTTTTAATATGCCGACTGTCATTATAGCCAAAGAGAAATGCGGCAAAAGAAGACTGTAATGCATCTCCAACAATCTTACATAAATGTGACACAGATCAAGGCTGAGAACTGGAGGGGAAGAATTGTCTTTACCTTACGATTATTCCTTGCCTTTCGATATAAAAATGCCTAAAGTTTGTAACGTCTTAAGTGAGTCTAACCTGTTACTCCAAAAATATAATCTATAAAATATATTTAGAATATCCTATTCTGTGCCTTGGTCGTCTATCACCTAGCAACAAGTTGTCTTTAAAGAGACGAAATTAATACCCTCAAAATTTGAACCATTGACAGAGAAATACGAATGTTTTACTAACGGGATTTAAACTAGTGGCCACTGTATTTGCTAAGTATAGTTCTATCCACTGAGCCATGATACCCCTGATCAAAACGTACCTTATTTTTTCTTGTAACTTAAAAATTGTATTTCTAATTTATCCTTTTCGACATTGTCATTAATGTCCAATCATCACAACATTGAATATAGTACCAGTTTTAATATTCTACTAACAGAAATAGTGAAGAATATCATAAATAAAGGTTTTGAAATTGTTACTACGATATGATATTTGCATATCTGAGTTAATCATATTGAGAAAATATAGTTGCCTCTGGAAATATATGTTTACCATGACAAAGTCCCTTTAGAGCTAATTTAAATAATAGGCCCAAAACATATAATGCTGTACCGTAGAAAGATATAGTAGCGGCCTGTACAATCTGATCGTCCTTAAAATATAAGTTTTTAGCTATAATGTATTTAAATCTACTGTATTATATAGTTTAAGAGGAGAATGTTGTTTAAGAAGTACTAGAAGAAGTGTTACTTATGGCATGAATATTAGCATGTACCACTGGTAATTAACTTGAGTAGCGGCATAGGCAGTGCTTAGCCATTGCAGGTTCCATTCTTCAGTACGATAATTGTCAATATATTAAAATACTCATAAATCAATACAAAATATATAGAAGTAACAAAGAAAATGTAGAATTAATGGCTATTGCAGCTGCTTTAATTAGACTACTGTAAGAGTCAAAGAAATTAGTCTGGCCTTGGTGTCTTAGTCGGTAATACTGAAAAAGAAAATCTTCCACCCTCTTTCTTATTTGTAGTTTGATGAGTGCTCTTTCGGTACGTGTTGGTAATAAAGATGCACGTGTAGCGTGGTCATATCGGTGGTGACATATTTAAAGAGAAGGGAAAACAAGTGGCGGTAACGAAGAAAGATAATTACGTAATGAGACAAAACCGAGAGTCTGCGGAACATATGACGAGGTTAGGTCAAGTTATAACGGGTTTGCGAATTGACGTTTAGGTCCACCATAAACTGCTTAGACGTTTTTGAATTAGAACACTGCTACAACATGTTATCATAAAACCATCTGCTATGTTAATTTAAAGTGATACTTGACTTTTAAAGGAAAACGATCCTTTTCAAAGCCATGTATGGGCCCATTTTCCCAAATCATATATAGTCATGAATATTAAGAAGTGACTGCTGACGACAAGACATTACTCCGTGGCATTGAAAAATTTGAAAGGCTAAACATTCACTAGCAGAGGTCAATGGCACATAAGAAAACGAATCAGGCGACTTCGCAAAAAAAAGAAAAATTTAGCCACTCTTGAATTTTGCACTAAACATGTTTATATATACACAAAATATACGTATCTACATTTTTATTTAGTAGATTTAATAAATCTTAAGGTTCAGTCGTGAATGTTTTAAATCATGTAGCCTGAGTTTGAATCCCCTAAGCACTCTGCATGTAAAATGCTAGTTATTGTTGTAACGCTTCACTGGTTGACAAGTATGTGTGTATGCTAATAAGTACTATAGGTTCTGTTTTCTACAAGAGTGCTTAATACAACAAGGTAGAGTCTAACACTAATAAGTAAAGATAATAAGAGTAAAACAAGTTACCTGAGGTTTTTATATATCGCAACGCTTCAGCAGACTCTAAGAAAGTTCTATTAATTACCGTGATATTTATTGACTAGCCTATCATTCAGTAAGAAACGAGGTTATTTACCTGTTTATCTGTGTATTTCTATGCCGGAATTTTGAAATGAAGTTTGGACCTTTATCAAATAAGTTGCTGTTGTTTTCGGTCATACGATTGGATATTTTTCGGTGACACATACATTATATATTCGCTTTGCGTTTTTAACAATATTCCACCCGTACGTTGCATTCCATATTAAGCTCTTTTAGGTCCCCGGTGCGTTAAATTATTTAGTCTTTAGCCTGAACTTTATATCCTTAAAAGATTTAGTGGGATTTCTAAAAATCTTTTTTAGAAGCAGTACTACAAGACCCAATATATACATTGGTCTTAGCTTAGACTACCTTGGTTATCTGTGCTTTCTAAACAATAGTTTTGGTTGAACATTTATCTTTCAGGTGGCACTTTCTCTTGTTCCTCTAGTTACATTTAGGGCTCCCAGCCTCGTTGTCTTGCTGCATAATTCTGGGTTTCGTCTTCTAATGTTTATACTTTTAAAGGTTGGCATCAAAGAATCACATACTTTGAGCTTATTCTTATCAAAATCTTATTCATGATAGGAAGATCTGATTGTCAACTAATTTAAAAAATGATTTAGCTACGTTTGTTTTAACTGTTTTAAAGAACTGTGACTGGAATCAGATGATATTGCGTCTTTTGCTCCTTTGGTTTCATGCATGCAGATTTAGGCTTAAAGTTACGTCGGCTATCAAATTCACTGGCCTTCAGTGTTACTTCGTAAAGAGGTTCACTATTCTAAAAATATTCTATGTCGGAGCTAAGGTAAGAGATGCCCTTGTTTATGGAGGACGGGTGGAGGGTGGTAAGAATCCCTATGGACGTATAAAGGTTCATTGCCGGGTTTTCTATAGGGTAAACGTACCGGAGAGCAGATTAAGCGTGACATCTAAAAAATTTTACTGATGTAAAATTGTTTTCAGCGGTAATCCCAAGTCCTAGCTCGTAAAAACTTTAAGAAAATCACATCAAAAAAGTAATGTGTATTATTTGAGTATTACATTCTTATCCGTAGGTGGTAAACAGCATTTGAGAGTTTCTATATAAGTATAGATAGTTAGATAGACCTCAATTATTGGACTTGAAGTTCCAATGGTTAAGGTTCAGGTTTTCAATCCAATGGGTCATGGGTTCAAATCCCCTCTGCTCTCTTAGTGAAAAAAGCAAGCAATTGTGGTAATGCTTCACTCATGATAAATATATATAACATTCAAAGAGAAATACCAAATTTTTAATGTTTCCAGATAATTCTTCCTCCTTATCCTTCCTCGTTATTCATTATCTCGAAACGTTAAAAATGTACTTTTTCTCTTTGAATATTATATATATCTGGTGTAGCTAATTGATTAACTATACGTAACTGTATAGTAGCTTAAAATGCCTTTAGGCGAGCAACTGTATATAGATACATATATAAAGTTACATTGACGTTTTGAAATTTCTTTTACAAAAATTACTTTACATAGCTCATGAGTTCACGTCTGTTTATCTGGTAGATCTTTCGCATATGCAGTCATCACTATTTAACAAATAAACCCGTCCTTTGTATCATAGTCAAGATTTAACGTCTAGCACTTGCTAAGGTCTTAGTTGCCCTTACCTATGACTTAGCAGCTGAGACGGAGATTATCAGTCGGCTATATTTAAAGACATACAATACCTTGTTAAAGTATGCCGATGTGAGCAAAATCAATAAGTCTCAGTCGCTTTGGCGTCAGCTTACTTATTCACTACTGGTTTATGAGACAAACAATCAACTAAGGCACTGATTGTAGTGAAAAGTTAAATAGTCAAGTCTGAAAATTTTGTTATCAAAACTAGCGGACACTCATAAAGTCCTACACTGCAAAATTTTCAAGTGGAGACGTTGTTATGTTGTTGCTGTTTTGTCGTTAATTGTTATGACGCCATTTTCTAATAAGCGGCTCTTCAAAGAACCACGCTTTGTAACAGTAAGAGTCGCCTTCTCTTGCAACATATAAATGTTGTACAAAATAAAATTGAAATAGAGAAAGTTGTCCAAGATTTGACTAAGAGACGTATTGTTCTACTTATTGGAAATGTTTGAACATTTGAGTATCATCACCATCGTTATTATTATTATTATAATAGCATATATTACTTCATTTAAACTCATTATATCTGTCAAGTTAGTAATGGACGTATTAGTGAAGAAAGAAAACGAATAGTTTAGTTAAAAGAGTACAAGAGTATTTAAATGCCAGTATCTAACAAATCTGAAAACCAAGTTAATATTAATTGGCAATGGAAGCCTATACCTTACGTTTCTTAAATAATGACGTTAACACGAAACTCTGATGATTTTATCTCTCAACAAGGAAAAGGGAATTTGAAGGAAATTCAATGTAGTAGCTTTACAGTTTTCTTAATATCTCCTCGATAGAATATTTCTTAAAGTGTTTGGAACAGTGCCCAGTGATTTTACTTTTATTAATCATTGTACGTAAGCGCAATTATACCACATCCTCAAAATTTCTTTCACTATTACCAACTTCTTTTTTGTTTTGTTTTCTTCCGAAACTGTCTAATGATTAATGGTTTGTTTTGCCCCTTTTTAGAATTATGGCTTTTTTTGTTCGTGTTGTCCCACGGGAGGTTTGTTAGATGTTTGAACATGTCTGTAGTAAGAAATGTACTACAAAGTAGGCTTTATTAAGGAAAGTTAAGGCTTGCTTTCATTCTGGATTAGGTTCTTGCATGGGCACACAGAGTAAGACAAGTCAGCCGATATAATGTTTTCATTTGCTAAGCAATTCCATTTTACTAAATATCTGCAAGTAAATGAGCTTGCAATCAGAAAATCACAATAGTCCACATCGAAAACACTGTATACAGTTCTTTATGAAAAATGACGTTTTGTTTTCGTAAGATAGGTGATTATGCAATTATTTTTCTTATTTTTCAGTTTAAGAGAATCGTTATCAGACATAATGATGGGTGTTTGAGTCACAAATGCCTTGTTGATAGGAAGAAAGTACCTTATTTTAATAAATCTGGTAGACAGACTGACGCAGTAAGAATGCTTTCCCTTTTTATAGCGACCTGCCTCTCGACAAATTACTCGTATTCATAAATTCTATGCAATCTAAACATGGTTATATTAGGATTAAGTACTATTAAAATACATTTTATCAAAAGCGGCTTCTTTAGAAGGCTGAACGAAATCAGGATCTATGATCAAATACGATAGGCGGCTTGTGATAAAATATCCCTTTTGAGACTCTCTTCTCTTGGTTCAATGCCACTGTTTTAAATCTTACGTTAAAACAGATATCCGTCGAAAGACATCCTCTATTTAGTTAATAATTTTTTTATTTGTAAACTAACATTACAGCATCTTGAAATAATCAATTTCAATTCAAGCCTCTTTGACAAAACAAAACCCATCAAATTTATGTCAAGAATTCCCCCTTAAATAATAGAACCTAATGATCTTAAATGTGTATTAAAACATCAGGTTTCTTACTGTATTTCTTCTGTGACATTTTTAGCAATATGTCGTAAAATAGAGTAGCTGTCAACTGTGTGAGACAAGTATAAGATAAACGTATTTACGCGTCATTCTCATACATTTCTCCTGGCCTAATGGGCCTAATTAATTTTATTCGCAAATATTTCATCATAATTTATTTTGTTTAATATAACAGCTGAATTGATTACTAACTGCTTTATTACTTATTACTCAAGTAATTATTTGTATTCCTTTTTTATGTGCTTGTGATATGGAAATAATTTTATAACCCCCCTCCCCCCAAGGCATCCGAAGTGCTTTAGGAAATCAGAATCTGGTGTTACATTGGCAAAGTGACAAGGAATAGAACTCAGACTCCAAATGTGCTTTGTCTTTCGGGGGGGTCGAGAGTAAGCGGACGCACGTCGTGGGAGGGGGTCCTGCCAAATGCACGGAAGGGGGGGTACAAAATCGTCACATTTGAGCGTACGTACTTTTTGAATAACCTTATGCACCTTTTCATGATTTTAGCTACGCAACTGACTAGGTGTTAATGTCATGTGATATTAGAAAGGAAAATAGCTGCTACAAAAAGTTATCATTGAGTAATGATAATTACTTTCAAGCTGATGCGATTTTCTCTAGTTCCAAATTTCCCAAAATCTAACTTTGGCCATAATCGCGAATATTTCATTGAAAGTCAGCGATTCTGCCCGCGGTGACTGGTCAGTTCTTTAATCATCGAATTTAATTATTTTATAACTATACACAAAACATGCTATTCACATTTTTGGCTGATACGTACGGCCTACGAAGCTAACAACTGCTTCCAGCACGTAATGAATCCGAGTCACAACTAATTATTGGTATATGATTTTTCAAGTTAAAATTAAGAAGAACTTGATTGATTACGTCCAATGTCATCCTTCGTGTGAACCAACGAGCACTAGGACCATAATTTATGGCGTTCACACGTGGGTTGGAGGTAACAGGGCCATTGACGTCGAACAATAAATCCATTATTCTTATGACAAGGAGACAATCTATTATTATTTTTATCATTTGTCCCAACAGTAATGAAATTATCTTAGGGACGCGTGAAAGTAGAGTTAGATTGCGTACACCTTCCCTTAAATTGGCCTTAGAGTATCCCATAAGGTCACAACTAGT
Source organism: Alatinidae sp. Z8VKAUB7J3 (assembly GCA_010016025.2). Classification (NCBI taxonomy): domain Eukaryota; kingdom Metazoa; phylum Cnidaria; class Cubozoa; order Carybdeida; family Alatinidae; species Alatinidae sp. Z8VKAUB7J3. The sequence continues at coordinate 138,955,039 of JAAAKM020006971.1, read as the reverse complement.
TTTTTTAGCAAGTATAAAATATAAAGCAAAACCCTCGTAGGTCTTAAATCAATAATCGTAGAAGGGTTTGTCTGATTCATTTCATGACATACCACACGACATTGTCTTTGTTCGGTCGCTTGACTTAAAACTTAATGACCAGTAACGTCTTCTTCCCCTGATCGTTAATGCGTTTGCTCACCAGTCAATATGCGTATCCTGCGTTACAGATAAAGTCAGCTTCGTTTGTGCGAGCTGACAGTAGTTACAGTTGCCTTGTCCATCTTCGACAGGTTTCTGGTAAAATGCTTGCGCAGATTAAAATCAGACTTTTGTAAAACGGATGACCACCTCTTGTCGATAAGACGAAACAGATCAATCTGGAAAGAGTATAGTCGGCGTTGCAGATCCGAACAAACTTCTTTATAGGGTCTGCGAATCTGACAGCAAAACGTCGTCCAAGCTTTCTCAGTCTCAATACTTGCACAGCGTTTTGTTCACAACTTTGCTAGGTTGATCCACTGTAAAGCACCGTCACATAAAAGGAGTGCACCTCTCGAGTACAACGTGCTTTAAGGTGACAACGTATTGCACGATCGACTCTGATGCAGTCAAATGAACTCTTCTTTGTTAAGTGAGTCTTCACTAATACAACGTTAGCACTTCAAAGCAATCTTGTAAAGCCTGGATGACTTTCCACTATCTGATTCGCAGACCCAAACAAATCAGTTTGTTTAAATCTGTGGCGCAGGCTGGACAAATGCAACAGGTGAAGACATGCAGTATTACGAAATCGAGGCCAATGTCGATGAACGATTGTTGTTCGTTGGTGATTCCTAAAATTCAGGTAAACGGGTGAAATCATATGGCGAAAATTGTCGCTGGAAATTAAATAGGGTAGATTATCAAATATTGTAGGTACTCAACTAAATGAATGGAAAAAAGCTACTTGGCCTAAACTCTCATTTTATAAACAATTATTGCCGAAAAACTTTAGTAGGTCAAACATTCCCAGAATAATTGTTTGGAAACGTTAGCACCATAAGATAATAGTTTTAGACATTTTCTTTCTTCATAAAATACTTTCTTGCGGCGAATATACAAATTCATGAAGGTCGACGGGAAAACGTTTGCCGTTGCGAGATGTAATGAGCATGATACGTAATTGATTTTCCAATTCCTTTCTCCGACATAATATCTACAAATATTTTTTGCTAATATATTCTACTCTATGAAACTCATTTCTGTGTATCAAGATCAAGTTCTAATACGTGATAGTTTAGAATGAAGTGGTCAGATATTTTGAGAAAATAAAATCACTCTAAAATTCGCCTGCCTATCTAGAAAAAACTACACTATTGTATATGTGCAATTGCAACTTTGTAAATTTGTAGTTAACATTGAATTGAAGTTTCTTGAAAAATGTATACGCTGGTCTAGCTTGGACAAGCCTTTGAAAGCTTCAAGGGGGACACGTCTACTTTACACAGTCCTATGCTGTGCTTTATTATAGCAACGCAATCTCTTACTTGGTCCTCGATGTTTCGTAAATACCGTAGGTGTATTTACATTCTCCAGTACTATTTTTCGCGCGGACTTGGATTTGCGCGTTTTAAATTCGCGCACTTTAATTGGATATATTCGTGCAGACTTAAATAGCCTCACCATTTATGTGGCGAAAAAAGGGAAAATGTTTTGAAACGAGCTGATTACCTACTCTATTGCTAATATTTTGTCAATAATAAGAACTATTTAACATCATAAATTTCACTCGAGTTCAATTACTAGCATCGTACTGTAAACGGATCCTCTTGTTGCAGGACTACGTCGATTGCCAACAAATGAGCAATTCCTGCTCGATCCGAGCCGTTTATCACAATAGATTTGATATTTTGCATCTAGTCGTAGCATGGTAAGGCTTTGCTCGTACGCTATGGCTTTTCCTCGAGAAACCAAAGCTACCGTTACAGGAACTCAAGTCGCTGGTCATTTACCTCGAGAGATTTCTCATTTCTGTAAGTTCTTTTGCGACTACGGAGAACTTTCAGCCGTGGTGAGGGATCAGAAGTATCGAAGATCCCCAATCCCCCAGGGAGGATTGGAGATCCCAATCATTCTCACGATATCCAAAGTAAACACTCCTGACAGCGAGTTAAAAACGATAAGAGGAGTTTTCGGTAAAGCTTTATTTGGAAATCAAAATCCTGCAAACAGAAGGCCTTGAGAGCGATGATGAAGATCATGTTTGTAAATTTATGGTGTGATTTATCAATACAGTGACCAGTCGTTTTTTCAATTAGTCGTTAGTTATTTGGCAGACCTTAAATGGCAAGTCAAATAACCATTGAATAATAGATACATGAATTCCTTGCTTTAATGTTCTTTGGCATAACGCATTAAGTCTGATTGACAATGGATTCTGTACCATTCTCACAATAAGCGGGAAATGTTATTATTGCATATGTATTATATGAATAGTCCGTTGAAAACATGTGTTAATGGAGAACAAAATATTCGACTAATCCTAGGAAAAACCAATAATTGTGATTTTGATTTTGGACCTTTTCGCGCAGGATTTAAATTTAAAGTTAAATCGAATAATAAACAAAAAATAGTACTGCGCGAATTTAACTACACTTATTGTAAATCATTCATTGACGTCTTAGATGTTTTATGCAGTTGTTAACTAAGTATGCACAAGCGATAAAGAGAACTCCACAACCCCCCGTATTTAACGCCGCCTTCATAAAAAGGCCACTTCTATTTTGACTGAAACCGAATTAA
>JAAAKM020006971.1:138934491-138952176 GCA_010016025.2 Alatinidae sp. Z8VKAUB7J3 | reverse complement strand
AGAGAACTCCACAACCCCCCGTATTTAACGCCGCCTTCATAAAAAGGCCACTTCTATTTTGACTGAAACCGAATTAAACGTCTCACTCGCGCTATTAAACGCCCGCCTCTTTCCACTTGCAGGAAAATAAACTCTGAATATTACATGGATACAAATTGTTGAATTTTGATGAAATAAGCAATGAAATTTTTCAACGGAAGGAAATTAAAGGACTCTTACTTTACGGCAGGAATCTCGTCTGAAAATAATCGGCAACAAAATCTTGAAAATGGAAACAATCTTGGAAATGGAAAAGTGCCTCCTTCTTTTCCCCTCCATTTTAGCTGAAAATTTAAGCATTGCAGTAAATCCAGCTGCATCTACAACAGGATGCCTCGAACTGATTAAGTATCAAACGGAAACAATTATGAGAGTTGTATCATCTTTTTCCATTTTCTGCGTTCTCGGAATATATACCTAATCAGGTAATTTAAGCCCTGTTTTTGAATATTAAGTTCTATTAAAGGAAGTTAACTCTTCTTTTGTAGTACATTCTTAACAACCTCGACGACATGCAACCTTGAATTTTTCCTTACACGTGTCATACCGAAAGGATACTCTACTCACCTTCCGTCCATGGAACTTAATATGTCCTTCGCATTTGGTTTCCCGAAGACAACACGTTTATCGAACACAACAATATGTTGCATAAAATGATTACTAGACGCAAATATCAATGTCAGTTACTATTTACAAGTTACTGAGAGCTTGATAACGATTCATCTTAAATTCGTAAATACTAAAGAAACCCTACTTATATATTTACGCCATCAACATCCTGTTCGGATTGTATCACAATAGAAATATGCTTCAGGAAGTGAATTGAACACTTAACCATTCTGCACTGCAGTAACTACAAACAGCTCCATTAACAAGGTACAAGCGTGACTCTTTCGGCAATTCCGTACGTTCATGAAATAAAAGTCTCCGTAGCAGCTAAATAGCAGTGCAGATGGGTGTGAAAATATAAGCATCTGTACAGATCTCTGCCATACATCAAATTTCAGTCATTACATTAAGGGTGATCAGAGTGAAAACCATCAATTAGCACGTCTCTGCCGTTCCTTTAACCTATTGCATCCATCAACGAATCGCATTTATGCAACTCATAAATATGCTGTGGCAGACATTGTTGTTTTGAAAAAATTGAAATATACTATGTCTCTTTAAGCCAACAGAAGTTCTCCATACATCTGTACATTTGGAATGTTGATAGATATAAAGAAAGCGTTTGGAATAATCCATTTTGTCTTTCAGTGCTTCGTCCTTTTTGAGCCTTTGCCGTAATCCCTGAGAACGATAAGAAGAAATGCGAGCTTACGTGGAATCTCTCACAAAAAGATGTCTACAGATAATAGGGTTATCACTAAATCAAAGAAGCTTGTTTCGGTACTAAGGCGAAAGTGTAACTTGGATATTAGCTCGAAATATCAGCTTGAAATTTTACATAAAAGAGTCTTACAGTAACAATTATCTGTTTCGCTGTCAATCCTAGTAGTACAATGTACATCGTAGACCCGTATCACAGTTTCGTTAGGTAAATGCTAAAAAGATCTAAATATACTTTTGGTAGTACTATCTTTCAATGACATATCTATTATCATGGATAATAATGAGCTACGTCCCCTATTATTGATTCCATATTTATGATGTCCTTGTGGATGTTTTAGGACCTACTTGACGATAACTAAAATTTCGAATGAATACCCACATAAAAATTCCAAAAGGCTTCCAAACAGTCATCTGGGCTAGCAACAAATTTTTACAGAAAAATCGCGAGTAAAGAACTATTTGAATGTCTGGAATAGGAAGGAGGTTGGAAAAGTAGTAAGGGGAGGGGGGCGGTATGGTGGGCGACTGGATAACGTGCACGAATCGAATAAATAGCGGACCATTACCTGTAAGTAAAATAACAGCTTTTTAAAACATCACAAACGAAAACAAAAACACGTTTATGTACTCTATAATATCAGGAAAGATATCAGAAATTTAGAAATTTCATCTTATCTTCGTTTTCGATCCTGTATTAACATAAACGGTTACAATAGGAATAGGAAAAAAAACGAAGTAATGTTTGATAGGAAGAAATCAAAACAGAGATTATAAAGTTGGCGCAAAATTAACTTAAATGCCTCATTTTCACTATATATGTACAATGGCTTATGTGTATAAAAACTAAAGATTTTAACTTAAGTAGCTTTGAAAAATAAGCCATTGCGATCATCGAACACAAACGATTCTAAACACAGATAAAACAGACGACAGTTAATTTAAACATCCAGCAGATAAGTGAAGCATTTACCTAGTTTACGTTGGCGGGGTCTGGACATATTCCAAATTAAATAAACAAGGGGGTTGGAATAAAACCAGACATACATACACACATACATACATACATACATACATACATACATACATACATACATACATACATACATACATACATAGAAGAGTTGTCTACTTTAAACAAATGATAAAAATGGGTCTTGTTTGGAAGAGAAGAAATTTTCCTTTTTTACTAAAATTCTAGTTTAGTATCTTAAAGCAGCCTATAAATCTTTGAGTTATAGTTCCCTAGTTCCATTATCAACAAGATTTTGGAAAGTTAAAGATCTGCTCAACAACTGTAATAAACCGTCTTATCAAACTCACACTCTTAGTGATACACTTGCGCGTATAAAAAGTTGAAAATAAAAATAGAACTTACAGATAACTTGGTTTCCATTCATAACTCCAGAAATATCGTCTGCTGATGCATTTCTTCCTATCGCCTGATGAAATGCAGTTATTATCTCAGGGCAAAGTTTGGGATTCCAATTTATGAAGAGTTTTCCTTTACTTATTTTTATCTTGTGCTTTGTTTTCCATAGTGATTCTAGGTTTGGGTTGTCAGAAATGATGATAGCATATCTAAAGAGAAAACAGGTTGAAAATTGACATTTACTGTAATAGACACAGGACATAATATAGTATAAGTGACCTGGGCGCAAGTTGTAACTTATAGTTATAATGCTCTTAATGTACGATATGGATTTTTCTGAAATTTATCATGGGGACGAAAGGTCTCAGATTTTACCTGTTTGTTGTGCTCGGCAAATTACTAAACCAGTATCAACAGGAAAAACTGATCTTTGAAGGTCGATAAACTTTCCCTGAATATTTTTGTGCTCAACAACGAGTGACCAAACTGCACGATCCAGAAAACTGACATCTATCAGGTCTTTTAATCATATTCCAATATCACACTGCATTCACTCGCACAGAGAATAATATTTTAAAGGTTCATCCTCAGTAACGTCACTTTTTAAGATTCGAGAATCGGGCAAGATGACACAACTGATTTGCTAACTTATACCCATGTCCAGATATCAACAAGTTGCACACTTACCATCTCTCTTTCAACATTTCAGCCCTTGTCAGCCTTCATCAAAATATCGCACCCTTTCAACGCGTTTGTATCCCAAGGGAAGGGGCGACATTGCTTGCATCGCCACTCTCTTAGCGTACGAACCTTTACACAAATTAGCTGAGGTCAGTAAAAACAGAGTGCCGATTCTTTTTAACTCTGATTCTCGACAAACGATAATGGCATAAGCTTGCTGATCATAGTATGTCTGGAGAGGGTGATAAACCTTACACGAGTAGACTGATTGACAACCGTCGTCAACTGGTGCTGAAGTAAGATCGAGAGGACTTCCTTGTAGTTGCAGGAAAGATGCTGTTATCTCATGCAGCGAAATAGTCAACTGGCAAGAACAAGCCATATGTCAACTGCCAAGTGTCAGGTACAATGTTCTCATTTCTCTGGTATCAGAAATATTTGAAATGTACGACTCTCAACATGAAAGATATTGCTGCCCCTGACAAACGTCCAGGGCACTTTTAGATGATTGATATAGATAAGGGAAGACTTTAATTTGAAGAAGGAGTTTGATAAAGCGTAGTGCATGAATACCGTACCCCCTATTAAAGCCGTAAGTAGTAGATCAACAACGTAAGAACACGTGCATTTTCTGTAAATACAAGCAAAATGCATAAAGTAAATTACAATAAAAAATGATTGACTTATGAAAAGTGTAACACCATTGTTATTCCTTTCATGATAAATCATACCTGTCCAAAGCAAGTGCATGTCTAGGTTCCACTGCCCTTAAATTATGCAGAAAGTCAAGTGACGTCAGTGGTGTAGACTCTGTTATAATTAAGTATCCCAAAATCTTTTCAATAGATCCAAGTGCCTTGTAAAGTTCATTTGAAATACTCTCTAAATAATAAAAGAGAAAACATCAGTCGACTAATATTGTAAACATAAACATAAATCAGCATAAACCTATTCTGTTTTTAGACATCTTAGATAATTCTTTTTGGTGAAGATAGTGTATCAAAAGAGAACAGACAAAAAGTGTAACTTTTGAACAGAAGGTCAATCGAGTACAACTCATGAAAGTGTTTTAAAATGATAAAATTACATAAAAGGAACTTGTATAGGATATTTAGACCCGTCACCGGGGGTGGGGGGGGCGTCTTCCTTGAGGTGCTGGCCCCTCCTGGAATGCAAGTAGCTTCTCCATTACAGAGAGCCAATAATGAAGTTTTCGGTAGCATTAGTAATTTCCTACTTGAAGTATTGCTACGGTTCTATCTTCTTTAACACCAACTCGCCCTAACGTACCTTTTACTTTGATGTTTCTTAATCATCTAAATACTTTCGGACCTAGAACGCATTACTTGCAAGACTTAATAGTCCAACAGACAGTTTTTGCTAGTGGAAACGATGTTATCGGAGAAAGTGTAGGTAAACGAAATTAATTATACTTAATGAGCTAACGACAGAACGGTGTTATCCATACAGCTTCGTCGTGGATATTTCATAGTTGATACTACGTAACGTAAATGCTCACTAGTGATCTCATCCCACATCTGAGTATGGCGCCTTTTTTCCTTTCTTGTTATGTTGGGACATTCCAAGAACTCGGATCGAAACGATTTCGTTACTCAGCTTCAAAAGACTCTGTGAGGTCAGTTTCTAAACTGCTTGCAATGAGGAGAATTAAAGCAAATGTCTGCTACGTAAATTTACGTTTCCCTTGCAGTTTATTGAGCTCAAGAAGATAATATCTTAGAATCGGGAAAAATAAGGGCTGGGCTGTGAACAAATTCTAATGTTAGCGTGATTGGCCTTATTAGAACCGCAATTTTATGTTGATTTGTATACTCAATGCCTGACCGTTTATGATTTGGGTCGAAAAATTGCGCAAATATTAAAAGGTAAGGATAAAATTAAAAATTGATTTAATCACCGCAATCATAGTTTCATGGTTTTCAAATCTGCGCAAGCTGGTGTATATTATTACTAAAATTGTAGCTACTATTTGCTGATCAAATGACTTCAATGAAAGGATACCTTATGCAGAAATTTGTGAGATTACTTCGTGACAGCAACAAACCTAGGCAAAATATTAAACTCCAAATATGTCTGTTGAAAACTGATCACAAAATGCTTCTCTGTCTTGCCACTATCTACGTTTTTCTGTGCCTTTTTTCGCTGTCCAGGTCAGGAAACTTTAGGCGTTGAGTATGTTTATTAACATAATATTGCAGTTATGAATTTACAAAACATGCTGAAAGTACAATTTATTTCCAATAGATATCTAAATTAGGCTAATTCTCCCTAACTCAAGTTGCTTAACATTTAAAAATAAAAATCATTATTTAAGTCAATTAACTACTTGCTCGGATATTATTGGTTTGATTTCAGAGAGGAAAATTAACCAAGCAATTGTGATGAGAAATCGGATTCATAGCAAATGATTACACTTGCATATCGCTTGCCATTTTCCAATTCTTAAACATTTTTTGTTTTACCTTACCCAACTGAGGCGGATTTCGCCCCCCCGCCCCCTGATAGTGTTTTTGTAATAACTTTTATTCTGCTCTGTCAAATTTTTTGAAAGTTTTGGAGAATTAACCAAATTTCATGCCTCAGATGTTCAGAAAGTTTGAACGACCAGGATTATGTACTTTTGATGTACGAGGGTTTTTGTGTCTTACAATCGGAGGATATTTTACTCTGTTTGAACACTCATTGAACATTTGCGAAATTTGTGGAGCAATGTATGGAGCCATACTTCCAGTTTGCCTGAACACAGAAAGTTGCAACTAGTTATGCAGATCTGTAAATACCTAGAGTGTATTAGTGCCAAACATGAAGGAATTCTGTCAAGCCGTTTCGGAGATCAAGTAAAGGAGGATTCGCCCCCCCCCTCCCCCCGGGTATACAGTTCCTCAAATACGTCGGATAATATAGGGTTAAAGTTAAATGACGAGATGTTACGTATGTTATCAGATATTATAAACCATTGCGTATTCGTGGGAATGGAACTGTTAAAAAAGAGCACAATATACTGCGTAAACGTTTGTCCTTAGCCACAGTGCTCGAGTTGCTTAAAATTAGTCCAAGTGTGAGTTTTTTGACCAGTTGCTTATCAGGAAAGTGCGTAAAACGTAGTTTTGTTACCCATTTGATTGCCTTTTTCATCCTACACTCTTTTTAATAAACACTTGATAGTGTTGGTGTAGCCTCAGTGATCATTTTGATGCGTGAAATTGCAGGCTCATTTAAACTTAATTTTAATCATAGTCATCATTTTAAGTAGCATGTGCTGACTGGTTTATTTGTGGATTGACCTTAGAGATAAACTTTTATATTGTTAAGAAATTTTGTCAGTGGATATCCTTTTCTTTCAAAAACGTTTTTGAGACGTGCCGTTCAGCTTTGTGTTGTTCTTTAATGGAGATTAATTTCTGAGGAATTTCAACGTTAATACTTATACAACAAAATGTTTTGGTCTACACCCGTGCTCCTTCTGGCATACGCCATGCCCCCCTTTTCACAACTACCTAGGGGCGTGCCTAAGGCTATTTCAAGTGAATGTAATCATTCATACACTCCATATTCAGATGGTGAAATATAAGATTGTATTAGGAAGATCATCAACTTAACTATTGACACCAATCTCCAAGGGTTTATCATTTATCTATGTCGACAAGGATTGCAGACGACAACATCAGCTTATAATTATCGGTTATGCCTTCACAAATTAGAAATTTTTGAAGTGCACGCAATATGTTAAATGCCAATTTCTTTCTTGGAGAGAGGGCTTTAGAAAAGTGGCAACAAGAGTAGGTAATATGAGAGTACAATTTTTAACATGGATAAGAGAGAGAGGGAACGATAGACATAGGGTACAGGCCCTTATGCCACCAAGGCAGCGGGAAAAGACCATAAACACTTTGTTAATGGTCTTCCTTTGAGACCATTCTGCGATTAGTTTATGTGAATTGCTCATAACAACACCGTCCAATCTTTTGGTCATTTATGTACAAAGAAAAGCTTATCACGCAAATTAGTGATGTGCAACAAAATGTAAAAGTTTTGATCTGGAATATTCTGTAAATGAGTTATTACTCCTTCAAATACAGATTCCTTATATGAAAATATTTTTATAGGTAACTCCACAGCCTCACCTGTTGATCCTCCTCTTATTTGTATCTTTAAGTTCCCTCTTAATGTAGTACATCCGACTAACTCATATTTCTTGATGTCTGAGATGTCAGATATTTTTGTCAATGGAGCACGTAACCTACAATCTGAAACATTACAAATATGGAAATTATGACGTGTCAGCTCTTGTTCATATAAGAGAGAAATGCACGCACGTGAACAGGATAAGCAGAGTGACTACCTTATGTTCTTCTTAAACGTTTCAATCAATTGACACTCTTTTGGGTTAAGTCCCTCAAGCCTTAATACATGTTACAAGAAATGAATATCTTTTAGACACCAAATGAACATACACATTTCTTAGAGCAACTGAATTTGAATAATTTTGTAAGCTAATAAAATCAATGTCTGCCTATAGCGTTTCAGTAAAGACTCAACACCCTTGCCGATCCTCAATAAAATATTCTGTTAATAGAAGTATACGAAAACGTAACAAAACATATTATTGAAGATATTATTAGCAATAACCTATTAAATGTTAAATACTCGATTTTAATAAAAGCATCTGTTACTTGATGGTTTATAACCACCATGTCAAGCAATCAGAACATAACTCCTGCTTTGTTACTAAATACTGTTGACTGCAACGCATAAGCGTAAACTTAATGTCATTTGCTTTCAAAATAACTTCTGGATGACTTTTAATGAACTATGGTAATCATAAGAATGACGATGAGAAGGGGGATTGGAGGTGCAGAAAGAGAAAAATAATGAGAATGCTGTTGATCCTAATGCTAATAAAAGCGATGAGAGTTTTACCATCAATAATATTGTTGTACTTGATTTAATGCGCTTACAATGATGATGATGATGATGATGATGATGATGATGATGATGATGATGATGATGATGATGATGACGATGATGATGATGAATTACCATATATTACAGACATTTACGTCCGCAATTGCTCATTCTACGCAATGTTGTTTGTAACGAATCACATACCTAGCTTCAAATATTCTCGTTAATTTCGATCCCCTTCTTTGATGACCATGTATGCTTGTCACTCTTTGCAACATTTCAGAATACATGGCGAAGTGGGAAATAAAACGAAGATATTGCCATGTGTTAATGATGTATGAGTAGGTTATTGTTAGGACAATTGAGCAATAGAAGTAGTTTCAGCTATTGTATTGAAAAGGTGATAATAGCACCTAAAAGACACATTTGAGATCTTTATTTCTGCCCGGTAAATCAATTGCAGATATTTGTGATCTTTTGTTGAAAGTTGGGAGCTCACTTCGTTGTTTATCTGGTGTTAATGGTTGTCTAGGCAAGTTAAAGTTGAGGATGAAGGCTACTTTTGACGAGGCTCTCTCTTTCACTTCTCAGCGGACGGTTTTAACTCCTTACAAAACTAAATGTTAGAGCAAGATGATGTAATGTTGTAAATAGACCACCAAATGCTGTTATCATTTTAAATAATGCGTTGAGTAACGGATTCATCCTGCTGAACATTTTTGCAAGACTCTGATCACAACAATCGTATGGAGTGAAGTGAGAATGCTTTTCACTTCCTTTCTCACTTCACTCCGTACAATTGCTGTGATCAGTGTATGGCGAAAACGTTTAGCAGATTGAATCCGTTATTAACGCAATATTCAAATTTTGTACAACTCACCAACTTTTCAATTGTTATCATTTTCAAAAGGAATACTGAGGATATATGAATCCTTTTACCGTTTGCCAAAACAGACTTTAAACATCTTTAGTTTGTGAATTAAGCAAGAGCTAATTAAGATAGTGTATATAGCCTCTCCACTATTTTCAATAACTTTTTTGTCAACGGCAATTGAAATAAGGAGTGGATTTTGGTGTCTCGAAGAGCTCAAAATATGTGGTACAGATATCAGTGGGCTAGTATGAAACATTGGTAAAGAATATTTAACTAGATGTATTCAGTGTTGTGAGACCCTTGAAAAGCCCTGTACTGTACTTTCCAATTGTCGATGGCACTCGGCTACATCATGACTGATGAACATGAACATTAGTTTACAGAATTAATGGCCTTGTACTGACATCGACTTACTCCTATGTTGTTACAAAGTGCCTGAAAAACGCTTCCAATATACGTTTATAATGTACCCTTGTCAAACTCTTGTCATTTGGACACAGTTGAATTTCGTTGAGGACGATCATTGTGAGTCCGTTACTCAACCCAATTACCAACTTTTTACGTATTGAAACGTGCAAATTATAAAAAGAAAGAAGAACTTCAATGGCGCTTGTATCGCAAGCAATTAAAACTGCTTGAAATACAAACACCATTGAAGTTCTTCTTTCGTTTAAAATTATGTTTCCCTAATACCCCGTTCCTATCAAGGATATCCGGCTTGAAAAATTGTCGGCGATTCTTTACCTCTCAGTATTAACATCCTCCTCCGAAAAATAGGAACCGAAGATTAAGTGCCATAGCTTGCATTTTGAAAAGAGTCGGGAAACAAAACACGTTCAAACCTGTGAATTCCTTCCTACGGTATAATTAATCGTTGTTGACTATTCAGCTGGTCACATGGCTTACAGTTATGTCTAATTATAGAGTTAAAAATTTGGTACATGGTTCCAAAATATCTACGGGGTTATCCTGGTTTTAGCGAAAACTATTTTATTTACAAATTTGGAGGTGCAAGTAGCAAAACTAAGAAACTGTTAGCACATCTGTCTACTGTTGAAAAAGTCGTTTAACCTCTAACAATTTGGGAACAGAAGTTTGGCAACATGTTTGTATAAGAAGGAATTGATACAGATTAGCAAGTGGATGTTGTAACTGTTTTCGGCTCTTAAGAGAGGCCGTAAAGCCGAACAGTTCGTAGCAAGATCACTTTAGAGGGTTACAATTTATTCTCTGTTTCAGTTGATGGTGTGTTGATTCTTGAAGATATAGGCCTCTTCGCCTACTACCACATTTCCAAGTCATTTTTAGCTGGCTTTTCTCACACTCTTTGATTTCATTCGAGAATTCGTTTCGTTCAATTTTAAGGCTTTCTCCTTTTTCTTCCACCAAGGGATACGGTCGTTTTGACATCACTACTTACTTACAGTTATTCATAACAGTGAAAATCAAATTTCGTGCTCCTCCCTACAAAGTCACTGTATTGCATTCATCAGCTTTTTTGGCTTAAGGTACCATCAAGTTGATTATCGTCATGGAGGAGTCTTTTAAAAAATCTTCAAAAGTATGTAATCCTTGATTTATTCAAAACGGCTGTCTCTATTAAGTGGTATATTATGTGTGTTTCTAAAATGCATTGCTATTGAATATATCATTTATTGACATATTATAGAAGATTACTTGCTTCATTGAAGCATACAAACAAAGTTTATAAATGAGCAAGAAATTATACTGATAATAATATGGAAAATGTTTCTAGGGGATACCATTCTTAATGCAACAACTAACTTCGACGTTGACTGTAGGCTACCACTAAAATAGAACCAAGACACCATCTAACAATATTTCCTTATCATTTTAAAAGTAATTTCTTATCACCAAATCAACTTTTATTGCAGTATAAATGACTAACAGAACTTACCGCTTTCACTTTCGGTAATGCATTGCAGATTCGAATGACGCCCATATCCAACCATGAATTTAGTTTTCACGTCGTAATTTCATCCAGCTTCGAAATTTAAATCTCAGACACAAATCTAGCATGTCATACATTACGTATTCTTTGGAACCTTATACTTGGATCATAATCTTCGTAAGGAACTCATTGTGCACAGATATTTCATATTTTCAGGAGCGTTCACTAACTTGTTACTCCCAACTGAATCAGATTGTATCGAGGGAAAGTACGTGGTAGATTGCAGAAAATCACATCTGCACCATTGGTGAATGTAAGGTACAAAATCACATTTTTTTACGATTCTCAAGTATTAGATAATAATTGGACACATTCAAATTTTACTGATCTTGGGATGTAGATTTCTGTTCAGATTGTCAACGTGGGAACACTTTGCTTCTCCTATAATTAGTGCAATTGTCATTCGTAAAATGTAATCTTCTCTAGACACGTGGTGCTGAAGTCAAACGAAAATGTTATTGGACCTAAGTGTTAGTCGTAAAAATTCCCACCGACAGAAAGCGTGAGGTTTGTGTTAAGATTGAATGAGCATTCAACAATATTCCATATAGTTAGCTCTTTTAAATGCCTTTCTCATACTGTTAAGATCCCAAGGGTAAATCATCCGTCGAGATTAGTCCGTCGACATTAGTGGATGAGGCTTCCAGTTCTTTGTGAACGTTACTCACAAAGATAACAGTGGCCAATGGGGATGCGCATGCGCGTGCGATAAAGCAATAAGTAGAAAATTAGGATGTCTTGGGGTACCATGGGAGCTTACGTTCATAGTTGATTTTGTAACGAGTGAGGGGCGAAAGTTAAACCTTCGCCAAATGCATAGTAGGGCTGAAGTTGAATGCGCATGCGTGATACTGTGTTGGTTTTAACTAGAAAAATTGAAATCTACTGTATACAGCTAGTAATGGTGACGTTGACTGAAAATGTTTTCTGTTTTGTTTGGTTTGCGTTTGCAGTTCCGAAACTGCTCTGTTATTGGACTGCTGAGGATACCCTTACAGCTTGCTTTGTCTTATATTCATCTGTCTGAATAAAAAGAGTGCGTGTCGTTTATCTTTTCGACGCTCAAAGTTTGCAAAGGCATGTTTATCTGGAAGAGAAGCTGTAAAAGGTGTACCAATGGTCATGTCCACTCTTTATGTTTACTCTCGATAAAAACAGGACATAGAATTAAAACCTTCTACACATGATTACTACAGCTACTGTTTCTACGTTTGGAAATCACCAGAGGGACTAAACAGTGTTACTTCACCGCCGGTATTCGAACCCAGGCCTCCACTATTGCAGTGTGTTGTCATCTTTTTTATTTTTCCGAGTATTTTCAAACTTATCGCATAAAGTACTCTTTTCTCATGTTAAATTTTTATTTTTTTCATTGTGTCCTAGTTTGCCTTCCAAGAAATCGTCAAACGAATATTGATCCTTATGTTACAAGTTTAGAAGATATACCGAACTTTCGTGGTACACGTGCCACTACAATATTCGACAATCATGTATTCTGGAGAAGAACACTGAATGCATATGGAAGAGAATATCATAACTTTTGTAGAGCTAAAGAGGAAAAAGAACAAGAAATGCGTATCAATAGAGTGAAAAGTGCCCCTCCATGTTTGCCGAGAAGAACTGCAAGATGCCACAGCAGAAATGATGACTTCCAAGGTATTGAATTGCCGCAACGAAGGAGCCATAGTGGTAAGTCTAGATGAACAGTCCTATTTTGCTGTAGAAAACCGTGTTTATAATCAGGCATGTAGCCAAGTATTGTTTAGGGGATAATTCCCTCCACCATGCTAACTCCTAAATTTACTGCTGATGTCTTGACACTAGGTGACATTTTTCAATTTCCTATGTTTGTAATATAGTCAATGCCCTCTCCTCTAGCATTTCCAATTGGCTACGGGCGTGGTTGCGTACACGAAGGAAATCAGCAAGCGACTGCTTCCCGTCAGGTTAGGAGTCCTCTAATTTCAAAAATGATACCCTTGAACTATAAAAACGTTTCCCGCGTTTCTTAGTAATGGGAGGAATGGCCTTGTCTTGTTGGAGTTTACGTTCCGTTTAGACCTGGATATTTGTACATACTATAAAGACAGTGATGGCATATTAGCAACAAGGAAAAAAAAAGATTCTGTTATGCCATTAGGAATATAATTTGCCCCTCGTTTGCTCTACTCTGCCTTTTTATTTAAACTTTTATTCTCAGAAAAAAATTTCCCTCAACGAGTGCCTTTACCGATGCTTTGCCCTTATATGTAGGAATTCTGGTATCGCAACTAGGGAGTACTACTCGTAGTCATAAAAATCCGGTGATGACAACACGTCAATGTGCGAATCAAGTAAATAACACAAAGATATGACAGGGTACTTACAATGATTAATATGGAAACTAGTATGGGAAAAGAATCGTTTCACAAGCGGCAGATAGTTTATTGTCTCTAATGAATGTTGAAACTAAAGTATACAAATTTATGACTGAGATGCCAGTTGGTGATGTAGTTCATCTTCCATTGTAAGTCCTCAAACTTAACAATACAGCTTGTGAAAGTATGTCCAATACGGATTCTGCATATCCCAGCATTTTTCTCAACTTTGTCTAACTCAACTTCATTAAATTTTTATCGAGTGTAGAGCGGGCTTTGGCAGGAATATCGCGGTAATGTTAGGTTTTTTGTATTTACTATATCAATTTATACCTGCATTGCGAAAGGGCTTGTAAATAATAAGCAACATTGATAACTTTCCTCTACAGCTTTTAATTTCTAAAAATTGTGACAGGACTTGTACAAATTAAATGATTTCACATCAACGCAATGCTTTATTTTTAAGTATCGTTGACCAACATTATCTTACAAAGAAATCACTTTCATCTGTGATACGCAATGAGTATAATCTGTCCATGTACTGTGAGATATTCATGCACTATTTCTACATCAAAGTGACATCTTTTGTTATTACTATATGTTCATTAAGTCAACATATAAATATATACCAATGAAAATAAATAAGTAAAAAAGGGGAAGGGCATGAAAAGTTGTAACGATGTGATAATGGAGCAAAACCTTCAGCAAAATTTATCATCCACTTTCTGGTAGTATTGGATCATGGAAGGGAGAAAGTACATGCTCTTATGAAGAATGCGTTTTGTGTTAGGAAGTGAACATTTATGAAATCGCTCAGATATTAAGAGACAAAGAATTTACATTGAATACATTTTTTCTCCCATTTTTGTGAAATACCCTCTATTTTGAGTCTGGAAATTCTACCATGGGCTCCAGATTACTGATCCAGCTGTAGGGTTGTGCTCCAAGTCATAGAAAAACTGTAGGATTGTACTTAAGGCCACAGAAAAATAGGTAATTTTTCACCAACTCACTTCCTATTTTGCTTTCGCATGATATAGTTTCGTTGCTTATCTAAGGTACGGATGCAAATTAGGGAGTGCACAAACAAGGGCAAAGGGAGTGCACAAACAAGGGCAAAGGGCGTAAAATTGCCTAGCCAACAAACGAGACCTCGTTCTTTCGTATTTTCTGGATATTCAACAACGCCTTACCCACACAATGTGTAAAGTACATCTGGTTACTTACTTCTGTAATGTGAAGATGGTCCCTGATAAATGTTTGCATCTGGCCAACATGTTATCCAATTTTCCGGGTTCTTCTTTCAGAAATCTAAAGCAAATGAAGGAACCACAACGAATCAAAGCACGAGGCGATTTTCAATAAACACATTAAAAAACAGCAGTTTGCAATGTAAACAAACAAACAATATAAACCTAAGCCAACAATTGCTAATAATTAACAATCCAGCGACCGTGGAAACTTTGAAAATTGGGTTAACCACGGTAATGTTAAGGATATTAAAACCCTTCCACATTTCACTTTCCCGGTTTTTAGCGGTGAAAACGGGGCTTCGGTATCCTTTATTAACGTAATCGCATACAAGGCCTCGCTCTACGTTGGTTCAATCGTAGGATTATTTAGAGTTCAGATTCCCTCTCCCCCGGCCTGCAAAAACTTCCACAAGCAGTTCCGACTTTAAAACTACTCAAAAGAAAACAGCATCAGAAGCTTCCAAATGAAGAGAGACATTTCCCTTCAACTTTTTTATGCTGAGTACTACACTTCATGGTTTCTTTCATTTTAAGCTCCTCAAAACTGTTTAACTACATATTACACATACCTTGTACCATTAGTTCTTATGTGAATTAAGTGCCAACATTATTTTTAGCAAAGTTTTAGATACATTAAAGTTTGTTACTTGTTTTCAATGAAAAGACGGGTTTGACCTTCTCCGGAAACCACTGTTCGTATGCAAATACAGACCAGTTGATTATGATAAAAGTGCCTTGCATTCTTTAACTTCCAAGAATAACGATGCTTCCGACCAAATGCGATAACTTTAATACGAAAGAATCTAAACTTCGAGAAGAAAATATAACGACAACCACTATGAAGTCTTCAACAAGTCTTCTTTTGTTTGCCAAATCTAGGCTGTGTAAGGCACACGCCTTCTACTAGATACATCAACATACCCTCAACCCTTAGGAGATTTGAAAATGAAAATGAGAGATGCTTCTAGCAGGAATGCCCAACAAGATTGTGGTTGGCAGAGAGTTGAGAGTGGCGAATTATTGAATGCAAATGTTTGGAATTTACTCCATTCTTTTCTAACAATTCTCTCTTCATGTGGATAATTGCCCTCCTGAATCAGGAAAATGTTTAAAATGCCACATAAACAGTATGGCACGGTGATATACTTTGAATAACTTTCCTAGACTATTTCCTCGCAAAGTTTGCAACGACAAAACGTACAAATTTCACGTAGTGTTTATTCGAATACTTACTTTTCTTCTTGTACAATGATTTCTAATTCTCCTGACATTGTTATCTTCATGGCATCGTGAAGTATCGAAAACTGACCTACAAGGAACAAGGGCAACAACACTGCATTCCTAGCTTATACACTTGTGTCTTCGGATTCAAGATGTAAGACACTCACTGCTCTATGCTCAAGTCGTTTAAAGTTTACAATGGCATCTTCGACAGTTACTTAATATGACATACCTTACCCGACATAAATATTTAACACATATGGTCGTAGCACACCCGACATCACTGTCACATCATGCAGTATTTATGATGGTTATGGGTGGAGTGACACTTTACTAGATTCGTGGATGCAAATGATATACGACTGCCACGTCGAGGTGTAAACGAGCCCCCTATCCGGTATGAGAAGTTGTAAGTTATGTTAGTAATCCGGAATAGTGTACTTGGTGTCTATAACAAGAGTGATAACAGTCATGATGGTTTTTATTACTATCATGACGAAGATGACGCCGGTGATGATACTGATGATGAAGATAATAATGATTATGATGTTAGTAATGATGATGATGATGATAAAGACGATAATGATAATGATAATGATGCTAATAATGATGCTAATAATGATGATGATGATAAAGATGATAACGATAGCGATGATAATGATGATGATGATGAAGACGACAATGGTAACGATGATAATAATGATGATGATGATGATGATGATGATGAAGACGACAATGGTAACGATGATAATGATGATGATGATGATGATGATGATGATGATAAAGAGATTAATAAAGATGATAAAGAGTGATGGTGTAAATAATAATAATAATAATAACAACGATGATGACAATGATGCTTCTTCTGCTGCTGCTGCTGCTGATCTTGGTGATAATGATGATGACGATGACGACGATAATGACGACGATAATGAGAAAGAAGAGCAGAAAATTAATAGTGGTTATTGGTAGAACAACGACGCCGTGTATGACCTTTTCTATGTTAGGGCGGTGCACTCATGTTTCTTCACTGAGGAAAACCTATTATTTAATGAACTCTGAATGGAATTGAACCCCAAACAGTAGCATTACCTCTCAGGCCAGCAAGTGCGTGTGTCAGATCCTGCAGATCACCACCAAGTCTGTCCAGGTTTCCAGGTTCCACGATAATTTTCCGCTGAATAACTTCCTGTCGAATTACCTCCGTATTGTCTTCCAAGCACCTGTGTGGCGGAAAGGATCAGAGAATTTTTGAGATACAACTATAACGGTTGTGGAATAAAACACTTTCGTTATAGAATTAGCATTAACGTTATAACGAACTAATTTAGGATTCTGAAAAAAGGGCGGTGAGAATAGTGTAGAAGCCCAACACAAGTGTGTTTCATGTGCATTTTCGCAGTAGAACGAGTGTAATTTAGCTAGACACTAAATGACAGATTTTGGTGTTTCATGTGCATTTTCGCAGTAGAACGAGTGTAATTTAGCTAGACACTAAATGACAGATTTTGGTGTTTCATGTGCATTTTCGCAGTAGAACGAGTGTAATTTAGCTAGACACTAAATGACAGATTTTGGTGTTTCATGTGCATTTTCGCAGTAGAACGAGTGTAATTTAGCTAGACACTAAATGACAGATTTTGGTGTTTCATGTGCATTTT
>JAAAKM020006971.1:138921979-138934391 GCA_010016025.2 Alatinidae sp. Z8VKAUB7J3 | reverse complement strand
TGACAGATTTTGGTGTTTCATGTGCATTTTCGCAGTAGAACGAGTGTAATTTAGCTAGACACTAAATGACAGATTTTCGATGCAACACAAGCCTATTAACAGAAAAAATTTGAAGTAAAAAAGTTACGGTTTCCGTCTTCAATTTCTTGAAGTTTAACGACAATGGTAGACATATTGGGAATACATATTCTCGATTGCAGCTTTTCGGTCGGCTCTTTTTAAGATCATTACGCCAACATTCTTACAACAATAGAGGACAATCCATAAGTAGTATGTAAAAGGTTTTAAAATGCGCGTGCGGATTTTTGGGAAAAAACGGAATGCGATTGAGTAAAATTGTAACGGAACCAAATTGAAGTAAAATCGATGATAATAAAGAAAATACTTACGAAATAGTTAAATATGAAAGTGCTAAAACAACAATACAAACATCTACAATAGCCTCGTTTTAAACATTAACTGTTTCTGCCTGCGTGAGGGGTTCAGTAATTTGATATTGAATGCCTCAAAAGCCCTATAATGCAAAGATGATCTAGCCCTAAATAAAAGCATAGTGTTGAAATACTTATGGGCGCATTTAGGGTTTTCTTACAAGTTGGCACCAATTGCTGAACTGTTCCGCCTGCAATAAGCAATCGCCAACGTGGGTACAGTCACGCCTCTTTGTAACTTACCTTGGCGTACTTCCGAAGGAACACGCTCTTTGATCCTTTCCATACGTCTCAAGGACGTTCTACCAACGTAAATAGCATCACACGGGCATTTAAATTCACAGATGACATCATTCACATGTTGGGTTGGTAGTTTGTTCTGAAGTTCTAATCATAGAGAGGCCTTGGTCTTCTCTTCGAGTACTACTCAAGAGTGTACTCCCAGAGGTTTAAATAAACACAATCAACCTTTGGATAGGCAATTTACATATGTCAATTTAACACTTACTGTAATTTTTCTTCCGTGTCGTCGACATGTTGTCGATACGTTTCCTCGTCACATTGTAATTGTTGTCTTCTGCCGTGAAGTATCATGGGTCCTATCGGTATATCTAAATTCAAGAAATAAAAAAAGCAGAATTCCTGAATACACGAGATACGTGTGACCTTTCAGAAACTCCCCGTTTAATGATTTGTTTAACACCTTCTATCATAGTGGGGAATATGTTACAGCAGGAGTAATGAGTAAAGCGGACCAACCAGAAGATAATTAAGCTTAAGGAATGAATAAACGCCCCGACGAACTGGCATGGGTGAGGGAACCCGCTTTTGAACTACTTTACGATAACATTCTGTGCCAGTCAGAGGCAACAACTAATAGCACCAGAGCCGTCCAACCTTTAACGGAGACCGTAAATAAGAACAAAGCTCTCTCACTAAAAACAGCTACAGTTACAGATATACATAACTGTGTCGTATAACAGGCAGTAAGAAAGCAAGAAGTAAGAGATTTTATGGTCCCGTTGAGATACGAAACTCCTTAATATCTTCAAGCCTCAAATATGTGGCTAGTTTTCCAAGAGATTACAACGTGTATATATCAAAGGTTTTTTTTACAGCTTTTCAGTTGTTTTAGTTGTTTAGTCAGAATAATCACCACAGTAATAGAACGCACCTGGCGCATTATTATTCAATCTGTCGAATATTCCATTGAGTTCGTTCTTCGCTTGTCCTATGAATGACCGAAACTGCTTTACACTGTTCGACTGCAGGGCTCGTATCTCATCCAATTGGCTGCGTAGCGTTAACACGTGACTTTTCATCGACAGGGCACAACCAACCATATCAATCGATCTTGTGAGAGAGGATGGACTTCCTGGAGCGAAACTAGCTTCAGGCTTAGGAATTGTGCTTGGCTGTGTTCTTGGGGAAGACGGTGGTGGTCTTGCCAATGACGCAGCATTGCGGCTTGACTGACGAACTGGTAATGGTGGCTTTTCCGGTGGTTTGTCTGGAGGAAAAGATCATATAAATACAATTGTTTAGGTAAGATATGTAACAGAATAAGATTGAATTGCCCGTCAATTTCGACGTACGAGAGTTCAACTGCTCAATCACTTGAGCTTCCTTCTTAGCAAATTATTTTTAAAGTGCATAAATGGACTACATTCACTTCTACTATGCATATACTGATCAAGTATATTTAGTGTGGCAAAGAGTGACAAGGAAGGGCCATCTAAAATAAACTATCATCCATGTAACAGGCTCGATCGTTGACAAGTGTTCCATTTTACGAATTTCCCACGCATGGATTTGGTGCCCCCCCTGTGGTCAAAAGAAACTGTGAAAAGCTACCTAGGCCCTGAATCAAACTCATGTGGGTGGGTTTTCACGCAACGACCATGAACAGCAACATTTAATAAAATAATGCCCAATTTTCCACGTTTTAGCGCGGTAATTTGTATGCTTTGCAATTTAACAGACAAAATGAATTCACTAAATAAGAAATGAGCCTCTACAGGAACCTTCAACTTGTAAAGACGTTCTTAATGACGCAATCTGCCCTTATCTCTCATTCACTTTTGCAATTGGTAAAGCTTCGTTGAACACAAAAATTCAGTACTAAAGTACAAAATAACGAAATATATCCAATAAAATTGCCTTTATTGCTTTTACAAAACATGAAATTGACACTTAGTAGTAAGAATACATTACATCCAATTGTTTGCTACAAAATCATACAAGTACTATATCAGATTTAAAGTAACACAAATCTTCATCACATGATGCTTTAGCATCAAAACTACTGAGAATCTTTGATTCTTTACAATCAATTTGTATCTTTCTTACATTAAATAGCACCACTGAAGGCTACAAAGGTAACAAATAAAATATGTCAGAAAGCAAGTATACATTTCCAAATTTCAAAAATATCTGGGGGGGCCAAGCGAGGGGCCAAGCAAAATTCTGGGGGGATGGCCCCTGTTGGCCCCCCCGTAGAATCGCCCCTGGAGGTATACAATTAATAAGTAAAAATTCTGTAGAAAGTAGGCAGTCAAAGAGGATGAGTGTGGGTCACCCTCGACAAAGAAACACACTAACGCTGTTCATAGTATACCACAAATAGTTTTGGTTCACTTTTTTGATAGGGTATGATTATTTAATCAGACCATTCTTTGAGGTTGGCAAAAGGAGTATCAAAATGATATCAAAATTGATTAAACATTGACCAGTACATTGGTTGCGTGTACCACGTGACTGTTACTAAGGCACTGTTCGTAGCATATAGAAACGGTTACGTAAAGGGCCTACCAATTGCTAAAAGACCTACACGTGTTAAGTAACCGTGTTTATCTGGTGCCTGTGATCATTCTGCTGTCTCTAAGTTAGTAGATTACGGAGCCATTCTTTTTACACGATTGCTATTTTCCTTAGCCAAACTGATGAGAGTTAAATAAAGCACAAATAAGGTTCTTGCGTATTTCTTATTCCAAAAGTTAGCTAACCGCACATACCAATATCTTTTCCTCTCCTCTTCCGTCCTTCTCTACTTCTTTTACCCCGCCTGTATTTACTACAACTCTACATTTCCTTTATTTTTTTCACATTTAGGTATCCCGTATTCCCCTCTATTTTCATATCTCCTACTGCCTGTAATACAAATTCTTGACAAGCAATGTCTTACAATATCATTATCAGCTCCAAAAAAGCATCCAATGATCAAAATAATGTATGCAGAAATATCACATATCCATATCATGAACTGAGTATGTTTCATAATAAGCGTAGATCTTTTCCTGCCTTAAGAGATTGTAACAAACTTTGTATTACTAATCATGCTATTGCACCTCTCAATAATTTCCCAATTTACGTAGGAAGCGTCGAATTAAGGAAAAAGTACGAAGCGCGACAAATTCGTGATTGAATTACCTTTCCGACCCACCGCAGGCGAAAAAAATTGACATTCGCATCGCGATTTTATCATTTTTGCGTTTCTCACTGTGCTAATGTTGTTCGAGCAGCAATTTCTCTTTTTTCGAAGCCTTTTGATTTAACTGGCTAGAATTCTCTCAATAATGTTATTGACTATTGCTTATTTTCGCCTTGATGTGGCAGAATTTTCAATCCCAAACTTGCCAGGTAAACAAAATTTCTGATCGCAATAAGCAAAAAAACCCACGGAGAATCGCGCTTCGCTATCCATTAATTCGACCGCTGACGTAGTCTTTTTGTCTTACGATTACGAGGCACAAATATATGCAATACGTAAACAGAGCATCATTTGTCAAGAATTTAATCAGTGCTTACGCATTAGGTAAGTAATGTTACATTTACCTTTTTTTCTAACAGCATTTCTGTCTCTGCTAATAGATTTGAGTACTCTTCTTCCTTTTTAGACAAAATACCCTTATAAATGTAAAGAAAAAATGGGAAGATACGTAATTGTACTAATACGTCTAGAGGATGGTGACCAAATGACAAAGTGATGCTGTCCTCTTTTGCGTGACAAGTCTCTAATAAGCACCCATCCCTAATAACTGTCTTCCATTATTGAGAGCATTAACATAAGCATCCAGGGAGGTATAAATACGTTTCTATTACAAACATGAAATGATAAATAGCAATTTACTATGTATAAAGCTGAACGAACTTTGTTGTACAAAACGTAATGCTTTTATCTATTTCGCACAAGGAGAAAAGTAAAAAACAATGCTGCGAAAATTCAATCAACAGCTCCATTCACTGACCCGGTCAGAAGTTATCAGAGGAAACTATGGCACACGATTTCAGCCCCTATTCCTTTATTGTATTGTGCCATAGCGGTGCACCTCCGCTTTGGCGGATTCATTAACCGGTACTGGTTGAGTTGCTTGATACTGCCTGTGTATGTGATGGATAACCAACTGTCAACTGATGTCACTTCAAATGCACCCCCTTAACATCAGAACCTGTCCCACTGCTCTTATTACTTGGCCTCAATTTTCGAACCAGGAAGCGTCATCTCTTTTCATTGAGATGAAGAGCTATGATTTTCACGCTGCTTCTTGAAGTTATTTGGCCAGTCTTTTGAGTGTGGTCGATTGGAGTCTAAATCGATTGCAAATAGTGTTGCGAGCTTTTAATTTATATATCATCGGCAACCCACTGTTGAATGATAATAGTCTGTTTCCCATCCTTTCCTTCTGCATGCTTCAATAAGATCAGTATACCGCTCTTCTTTCCTTTCTCTAGCTTGATCCAAATTGTCTTCCCATGGCACTGTGAGCTCCGTTGTTATCAAATGCTTCTTCTCTGGTCTCCACACGGTAAGATCTTGCCACTGCGTGGTCGTTACCAGTGAGAATACGACTTGTGTCTAAAG
Organism: Alatinidae sp. Z8VKAUB7J3; assembly: GCA_010016025.2. Taxonomy (NCBI): domain Eukaryota; kingdom Metazoa; phylum Cnidaria; class Cubozoa; order Carybdeida; family Alatinidae; species Alatinidae sp. Z8VKAUB7J3. The sequence goes on along the minus strand of JAAAKM020006971.1, from coordinate 138,929,099 downwards.
GTCCTCAGTAACCTTCCATGATCCTTTCCGTCGATCGTCTTTCATGGTGCTTTAGCTGGTGCTCCGGAGCTTCCTCTTTGACCCTCCTCGTGAAAATTTATCTTATTTCTCAATTCTGTTGATGGTATTTTCTTTCGTTTATCTCCCTTACTTTTACTCCAAATACTTCAAGAACACGCTCAGTACTTGGTTGTCTCCAGGTGTACCGCTCTTTCAAACCCAGTGGACAAGCAGACAGGATATACCTCAATGTTCTCTTTTTTTCCACACTTACACTTGTCACCGTCTGAGATCTTCCATCTCACTAGGTTTACTGGCGTTGGCAACATGTCGTACGTTGATTTCAGGCGAAAACTTAGTCTTGATGAATCCCAGTGCGGTATATCGTTCAACTTCAGTTTCCGTTCAATCGTCCCCACGTGAACCAAGTGCAGATGGCTTTTTTCTTGTTCTATTTGCCTGAAGTCATTGATGACAGCATCTCTCATCTCTTTCTCTTTGCTCATGCCAAATGGTTTAAAGTTCTTCAACCCAAACCCGCTTCTTCCTGCCTGAGTGGCACCGACTGTATCTTGATGCTTTAATCTGCTTATTGCACTATCTATCTCATTCTCTGCTATCCATTTTTGGTACCTGCGGACTACTGGTGGATCACCTCGGATCTCGTTGTCCCTCGAGTGCTGCAGCATAAGCAATGTTCTCATCTTTCCAGCTTTGAACTCTTCGAAAATGGATGAAATCGGTAGCAACAACAGTTGTTTTCCCCATAAATGGCCGTATTGTTGAGGTTTTTTGGAAACCCCAAGCCACTTGCGAATGTAGACGCTGCATATTTGCTCGATCTTTTCCAATCTGGATGCCTCGTCATTTCATACCCCGCAGGTACACACGCAAAGCCTCGTTTTTACGGTAGCGGATTGCTTTGCATACAAAATTTGTCTTTCCGTTAAGAGCGACCTATGGTATTCGATACACATTGGCCACCCATTTAAAATAAAACTCCGCCGCTGGTGAAAGTGGTGCTATGATGCATCCGATATACCTTGCGTAACTCGTAACTACTTCACTCAAGATTCTCAAGTACACCCTCTGTTCCGATTCCTCATATTCAAAATGAGACTTCAGTAAATTCACCTGCTACACTTTGGTTGTTGTGGGTATCTCAGGTCAGAACCATAGAAATATCTAGACACTGCTCATTAAAATTTAGCTCGATTGCAATTTGCTAATTAGAGACCTGTGCATTATAACATAGTACGTCTTAGCAAGTAACCGCCCTGGCTGTCTAATAATCTGGCGGCAACTGCTCCGTTGCAGTAGAAACCGCCCCTTCCAACTACGGCGTATTACCAGTGAGTCAAGATAAAATTTTTCTAACCTTCGATGACTTTTCGAGAGAAGACGTTAATTTCCTTTGCTCCTTCAAGACTTTCTCCAACAAGGCCAGTTGCCTGTACAAAGAAAGATAAAATTTATCTTTTATTGCGCTTTATTGATTCTCACGGCGCCTGAAGTGACACTTAAACAACAAACATAAAGCTAAAAGTAAACGTTTCTAATTTGAGCACCAGAATATGAACTTCCTTAATTCTATAAAGTTTTAATGTTCTTAACACTAAAGTTTATGTCAACTCTAAAAATGGACACTTCGTGTACAACAATGGTCGACTCGGCCCTTCAGACTTTCCCGTCACAGAAATTAGGAATGTCTTCATCAAATGGATATATTTCTTACAGTATTTTCAAAGTCTTGACACAAATGCATATTCTGTTAGTAGAAGCTGAGTAAAACAAGACACCTTCTGAGTAATATAGGAGTCCGCGGTAGTTTAACACATCACGACATGATACAGAAGATCAAGGCTCAGGTGGTTTAATGACACGTCAAGGAGAGATAATGAATAAATTGGGTGGCAGGAAAAGGAGAAGAAGGCAATGGTAGCCGAACACCATCAGGAAAGCGATGAAGATGTTGAAGGTAGAAGATGCCCAGGACAATACAGATGAAGGAGACTGTTTGGTTATCCCACAGCAAGAGCAAGAGCAAGAGCAAGAGCAAGAGCAAGAGCAAGAGCAAGAGTAAGAGCAAGAGCAAGAGCAAAATTAGAGCAAGACGAAGAAGAAGACGAAGAAGAAGACGAAGAAGAAAACGAAGAAGACGAAGAAAAAGACGAAGAAGCAGAAGAAGAAGACGAAGAAGAAGACGAAGAAGACGAAGAAGACGAAGAAGACGAAGAAGACGAAGAAGACGAAGATCGTGGAGGAGAGGGAGAAGGAGAAGGAGAAAGAGAAGGAGAAAGAGAAGGAGAAAGAGAAGGAGAAGGAGAAGGTGAAGACGATAAAGAAGAAGAAGGAGATAGTGAAGGAGAGGGAGAAGAAGAAGGACAAGGACAAGGACAAGAGCAAGGACAAGGATAAAGACAAGGACAAGGACAAGGAAAGGGACAAAGACAAGGACAAAGACAAGGACAAGGACACGAATAAGGACAAGGGCAAGGACAAAGACAAGGGCAAGGACAAGGACCAGGACAAGGACAAGGACAACAAACAAGTTCTAATAGATTGTCAGCATCCTTGCACTATGAATAACACGTTTACAGAGCGACGTTACTCACATTAAGTTTCAGTTTCGAATACAAGTGACTCCTCAATCTCACCCTCGTCCTTCAACATGATGTACCTAACAAAATCCTAGGTACCTATTTAGTTCGCAAAGGTTTCAGCTTGTAATCCAATTCACGAGACATTTTCCCGCTAGATAAGAACAAGAACGTGACGTCTTGGGCAGGAGTATAAAGTCTCGTACAAGGTTGAGTGAAAAATGGAGCCCATTTGCACACACTAGACTCGATATCGTTGAATGTGGGTCAACAATGTTGCACAAAGAGGAGTGAGGTCTAGTGAAAAGCCGAGCCCGTTTGTAGAGGGCTAAAGAGGACAAAGATTAGTAATCAGGCGAAGGGGAAATCATATGATCAATTTAAGTAACATTAGTAATAATATGTTTGTAATGACAATTCTACAAAACAAAAGACAAGAAAGACTTACCGCTCTTGCTCGTTAGATGTCATATGCAACGCATGATACTCTTCACTCATTTTCTCAAGTTCATCTTGAAGTTTCCGGCAATTTGGACACATCTTAATTTAACAATAAAATTACACTGGTAAAAACATTACCGTTATCAAATGGGTAGAAGATTTATCTATTCACTTGTGGACATCTATTTCAATGTTTCTGTGGCATAAGATTGTACGTAACTTTTTAAAAATGAACTTCTAAAAACTTTCATTCTCTTAATTGTCTCGCTGTCATATCCACCATGACAAGCTAGTAAACGTTATAAGATATAGATTAATAGATAATTAAACTTTTCAACCTTTCCATTTTTTTCTATGATTTGCAGTAATCTTATCTCCATATTTCACCCTCAGCGCAATGTTAACAAATATTCTGTTTATTTGGTTTTTATTAGTAGACCTTTGCTCTTAATAGATTGAAGCATTGAAAATAGTTACAGCTTGAAAATCGAGAAAACTCAAAAAATTAATCAATAAATCAGTGGGATATTGGACCAATCCTCATGGAGCATCCAAAATGTAAGTCACGAGGGTCTCTATTTTCTATGCTATACTGCTTACCGTAACCCTGAAATCTTCCAGGCATTTTCCACAAATCTCCATCGATGTTGCATTTTATCACCGTGTAAGGCTTTTGTGAAGCTATCCTAAAGATTTAATGGTTTATAGTTCTTTTCGCAGTCTAGCAAGCCAAATGAGATATCGGTCGAAATATTCGCCATTGTGCCACTATTTTCCACAACACAAACGTTCACGTTCAATTTTCTCAAAGATGCAGAGGAAACCTATGGTTACTTGTAACCAATGGAAAGCTTGTTCTTTGCTTCAGACAACGATATGAATTGCTAAAACATTGAACGGTGTTTTCATCAAGTGGTGAACGCTGCAAGTCAGAAACAAAACGTGAAAGCGGCTCGTTCGCTGTAAAGCACTATCATACCAAACCTCAAAAGCAGTGCGTGGTCCTTGGTGAGTTAAATTGTTACTGTTCAGGTTTACTTCTGTCGTTACTACATCCATTACCTTGACAGAAGTCTTTGTCTTCTTTAAATTGAAGAAATTTCAAATGGTAGCCCTTTGTCTATGACTGTTTTTAAGTTAGACTGAAAGCTTTCGTCCCCAGACAATACCAGGGTGCAACGCGCAGTAATACGCGCATAAAGTTTTGCAAATGGTCTGTTGCAATGTCCATAGAAGAGACAATTTACATCGCAGGAGCCAGAAGACAGTGAAAGGCGAAGATAGTAAACGCTCTGGAAGTGCACCGCACATAGATGAAGAGGAATAAAATGGTAAAGAAATATCCCCGTTCGCAAATAAAATGAAGTTTCTTCGTCTTGTTATCCCTCAGTGCTTCAGCCAAGATTCTGATGCTGAAGATGTAAACAAAAGTATGTTTTTCACTTAAGCGAATAAAAACAATGTTAATGTTACTAACACAATACAATAAAATACAATGCAATACAATGCAATGCAATGCAAAACAAGACAAGACAAGACAAGACAAGACAATAGCATACAGTACAATACAATGCAATGCAAAGCAATCCAATTCCTGGCAATACAAGACAATCCAAAAAACGTCATCGAGAAGAGAGGATTTGAAATGTTAGTTTTGAAAAAGTTTTGAAAAGTAGCAATACAAAGAATGCAAGACAATGGAATACAATACAATGCAATACAATGCAGTACAAGACAAGACAAGACAACAGAATACAATGCAACGCAATCCAATCCAATCCGATACAATTCAAGACAAGACAAGACAAGACAAGACAATGGAATACAATACAATGCAATACAATGTAATACAGTACAGGACGATGCAATATTAATTTATAGAGCGCATATTCCATTGAGTGTTCATGTGCGTTCGTAATGCTCCTGGAACAATTGGTGATTCCGTTGCAAGAGTGTTATACTGCCTAATCATAATTGGGAATTTATTCCACAACTTAGGTGCTGCATCTGATCGTGAGTCCATTATAGAGACTGGGGTTTGGGTGTACCTGATCTTAATTTGCTGTGATAGCTCCGCTTTACAAATGTCTTTACAAATGAGCTTCTCATGACGTATTGGAGTGCAGCACCCCTTAATCGCAATTTTGAAAGCTCCTATAACCAGTAACATTATCCAAAACAGAGTATGGGTTTAGTAAATTGTGTCAAGAATTAGATTAAACCCACTCTTTTTGATATGTTTTGTCAAATTTGAGCATTATCAGTGGTATCTACCTCACCTTATTTGAAAATAGTAACAAATACTACTGCTTTAATGCAGACCGTATGGTCATGGTCATCCAAAGACAGATATTTGTTTAACAGAGCACCAAGATACTGTGTTCTCTCAGTTGACAAAGTCGTTTCTGTTCTGACTTGAGGACTCCCTGTCACCCATCCTAAGTTGTTTATGAACCTGTAAGCATGTACTTAATTGTAAACATATCGGTATAGAAATACTAACATTAAAAGAGCAGCTCCCCATAGCTTCTAAGGTATCTTGTTCATTTCTTGGCTGAAATGATAGTCATATCTATGCATTGTCGACATAAATATTGGCATTGTTGAGATGATTATTGCCCGAGAGAGAGAAACGAGAGAAGCGAGAGAAGTAAGAGAATCAAGAGAAGCGAGAGAAACGTGAGAAGCGACATACGCGACAGAAGCAAGAGAAGCAAGAGAAACGACAGAAGCGATAGAAGGAAGGGAAGCGACAGAAGCGAGAGAAACAGGAGAAGCGACAGAAGCAAGAGAAGCAAGAGAAGCGACAGAAGCGACAGAAGCAAGAGAAGCGACAGAAGCAAGAGAAGTGAGAGAAGCGAAAGAAGCGAGATAAGCGAGAGAAGCAAGAGAAGCGAGAGAAGCAAGAGAAGCAACAGAAGCAAGAGAAACGAGAGAAGCGAGAGAGGCGATAGTTCCAGGCAAAATAAACTTAGGATTCTACATAGGATGGTGACACTACTTCTGCAGCTGCTGTTAAAATGTGCAACAATTTTGTTAAATCTACCTTATTTCGTTGATCGCACACTAGTAGTTACAATGGCTGAAACTGAAAGGTTATACTTCCAAAGAAATAGCTGTCTAGTGGCTTGTAAAGTGCGGAACACTTTAGTGAATTTTGTACAAAACCTCTGTAGTGCCTTTAAAATACGCAGCACTTTTGTAAAATCTATCTAATTCCTTTCTACTGGCTTGTAAAGCGTGCAGCAGAGTAAAATAAAGTAGTTGAAAATCGTTTTTAATGTACACCAGTGGTGCACAAGACCACGGAAGGGAAAAAGCCTCCACCCATATCTTACAGAAGACAGCTCTGTTTGATAATATTTGTACCGCTACTTTCTACATTTGAACAAGGTCACCACAATGTACACTGATACTAGTTTGAGATATCTATCATAGTTTTGTTCGTGCTGATCATCGAGGACGTAAAACTTGTCGGTGTGTCTGTGTCATCAAATTCTTATCTATCACTTAACAGGACATTTTTGAGGCCAGGTATGAAGTAGCAACTACACTCCTAAGTATAATATTAGTGAAAAAGTCTAACTACGCCGCTAGTTGAAAACCTTGTAAACTCTAAACCCTTCTGAAATCAGTACGGATTGTTAATCTGGGCAGTACTTTTGAACGTTAATCACAGTACGGTCGCCCTACGCTAATAAGGCACTGTTAAACATTTCAAAACTAACACGTAGTAACTATGAAAGTATATATGCGACTCTTGCTTCCAGAGATAACCATAATGAAATCGGATTAGTGGGTGATTTGCTCAGATTATTTGCTTTCAATCACGTATGTACTTTCCACTGTCACGACCATAACTCCGCAAATTTCTAAAGTATGTCACTACACTTAGACATAAACACTTGTGGACTATAGAAAATCTAGATAGATTGGAACGTGACACGACTCAGACCGAGGGTCAGGCCAACTGGGAAGCTGTTGGAAAAAATGCTTTACGATAACAACTTCGACCATAACTACCTCCAAACTCCCTCCTCACAACGTATGTTATGGGAATTTGCTTTCAGTCTTGACTC
>JAAAKM020006971.1:138820708-138904754 GCA_010016025.2 Alatinidae sp. Z8VKAUB7J3 | reverse complement strand
AAGGGAGAAGAAACTGTCTCGGCTTGCAGGAGCTATTTTGTTGGGAGGCTACAAACAACTTAGTCTCCCCTCTCTCTTTGCTGAAAAAAACTTGATGTGGATATGGATTTCTTGTGCATTGCTTCACTTTTTACAAGCAACTTGCAATGCGCAGAACTTGCACTGCAGAATACTTTGTTTTCAAGTTTATTGAAAGGGTTATAGCAGTAAAAGCCCTCTCACTCAACCCTTCAGTTGTAGAGATTCATAATTCCATAATTCTGGTCTGCACCCTAGACGCAATGCTTTTGCAGCTACAGTTTCATTATCTACTGTCCATCCCAGGCTCCACACAGAAAATTTGTATGATCCGTCTGTGCTAAAAATATATCGAACCGACAACAGCATATTTGTCTCGAGTTTCGTATTGTAACTCATTTTTATACCAAAAATTTTATGAAGAATGCTCTTGTCAAGGTTATATTGCTGTCCGTATGGGTTTGGTCCAATAATAAAAAAGATAACTGCTATGGCGCTTTTAAACGAAGTTCGACGCAGACAACTTAAAACGCTTCATTTTTTTTTGAAGCCTTTGGATATTGTACTAAGTCGGGTTTTTACTCCATCTTCACCTGTTCTTACCCATACTCTGGTTAGAAATTTGTCCAACTCGGAGTGACTCATGGTGCAATAGCTGTTGATGGGGAAAAACTGTTATTTCTAAACGTCTACGGGCAACGGACAATGCTTAGCATGCCTGATGGTATCTAGAGACATAAACTAGAAACCGGCGAGGTGTCCGGTTTACAAGATAACTGTTCTCTACTGTGAAACCACCCATTGCTTACTCATCATAAACGTATTGCCTTAAAATGACATAATAGCCGCTGCTACGTGAAGCTTTTCGTTCTTCAAACTACCGTTTGTCTTTGTGTACGACAACGTAAGCCGCACGTACCAAAAAGTTTCCCTACTCATCTGTCACACATGTTATTGGAAAACACGTAAGTTGCGAATAGGTTAATGTCGACTAAGGAACGGTTTAGGTTGTTTTCAAGAATACAGTTTCCAGGGCGGCAAGGTAAATGAGAGCGCGCGCTTTTGCTAATACAGTGGAACCTCAGTTATCAATAAAGGGATCAACCCTTCGTTCTGAAACTTTTATCTGATCTGTAGGCGAGGTGTTCACTTACTGAGTGAACCTTATGAACGCTTGTTTCAAGCCTAGTTATAGCATTCATTGGTGGCTACTTATTTATATATTAATATATCTATATTTTAAGTAGTCTATATGTAGTCTTGTGAGGTAGTCCATGGATTATGTCCAGTCGATTCTTTGGCAGGGGTGGTTATTTCCCCACTCTAGGGAAGATCTGTTCGCTGATCTTTGAATTATTTCTAGAGCAGACATAAGATGATCAGCAGCCTCAGTAATGCCTCCCTCTGTGAGACGTTCCCTCACCTTGTTGAGACAGCCATAGAACACTGACGTTTTCACATTAGTATAAGGTTAAAAGGACACCTCGGCAACAGTTTCCACCTTATTCTCATCTTCTTCCTTGACCTCTTTGCCCTCACTGCTACATGGCGCTGCACTTCTGTGGTCCGTAGAGTTGGTAGACCCTAACTTGTCTTGATCTACGTCTGGCTCAAGAACTGGACAGTTGTTGTCAACTCATGCATACTCAGAGGGTGACATAGAATCCTCGAGATCCAGCTGGGCACATAGCCTAGCTAGGGGTAGGGTATCCTCCTCCTCAAAGTCGGCATGTAACTGTAGCTGTGGTAGCTTGGTCCACGCTAGTGATGGGTGCAGCATTATTATAGAGCATTCCGCAATGTTTGAAGCACTCCTAAACAGTCACTAGGGTGATTTTGCGGACAGCAGACAAGATCCAAAATAATGCTAAGTAGACATCCACAAATTTCAAAACTTGTGAAGGTGTGATATTTCCCTCCTATGCATCAATGACATGGATCACATAGGTAAGAAGCTGGCAGTGGCATTTTAGTTGCTGAATGAACCGTTGATCTAAAGGCTGGGGCACTGAAGTGTTGTTAAGGGGGAGAAACACTATCTTAACATTAGAGAGACTTATTTATAGGGATGTGACGGCGCATTATAGAGGAACAAGATCCTCGACCTCGAATCATCATCCTGTGGTTTAGATTCATCACCTACTCCTTCAAGAGAAGTGTAGTCATCCAGAACTTATTATTGGCACGCGCGATCACTGGAAGATTTTCAAGTTTGAGATTACTGAAACAACGTCGACCTAGTGATTTTTCAATCACCAGGGATTTCGCAAACTCCCCTACAGCATTAATACACAATGCTACAGTAAGCCTCTCTTTCGACTGCTTCATAGCTGCTGTAGCTCCTCCTCCACGGCTTTGTAGTGTACGAACAGGTCAAACCCTGTAAAACACCCAGTCTCGTTCATGTTGAATCTATCACGAAGGGCATATCCAACCAGTATTCCTGGTAGACAGGTGTCGAATGCCGTCTAGTCCGTAGCACCTCTTTGCCCACAGATCTTGGCAGACCCAATGGAACGTCTCTCTTTGAAACGTTGTAGCCAGCCATTGGATGCTTTGAAATCAGATAGCTCTAGAGTAGAAGCAACTTCTTAGGCTTTTCCCCGGATCATGGAACCACTGACAGGAAGGTTTTGCTGTCTGAGACCATAGTAGACCATATCATCCAATTGGGAACGTTTTGAGTGAGTTGCATGATATACATGATATCAAGCATATAAAGTGCGGATTCTGTCAGGATTTGCAATTTTATATACAGCCTTCAAATTTACCTCCTGGTTTTTTAACGTCTGTTGGATTTGTGATCTGTGAAGTTGAAAGTGTGCAGCCAACGCAGTTCTTTATAGTTTGATTGGATATGATGAAAGAGAGTAAGTAATTTGCATTAGTATCGTGGTGATCGTGTTCTGTTAGACAGGTTTTCCGGATTCTTTGTTCCAAATTTTGGACTGATCTGTGATCGGGATGCGAGGTGTTTTTTTAGAGAGGTTTAATTAAACTACAAATAGTGGGAAACATTTTGGTTCTGAGCCTTACTTGATCTCTGAAGCCAGGTGTTCTCTTAGTGGAGTTGATCTTGGGAGAGTTTCCTCTGTACCTTAAAAAAATCCAATTGGTTTCATTCAGTACACGTCGGGTTTTTAAGCAAATGCTGCAGAGTTGGCAGTCTCCATTGAAGACCCTTGATGGGAAGTGGTCCCGATATTGAAACTATCCTAAAAATTAAGAGTGAGACAACCGAAGAGGCTAACCAATACATATAGCGTAGCAGAAGTGTCCAAGGGTACCGCCACCCAATTTGGGCTACCAGGAGTAGAAGCAAGCTACGAGGCACACTAAACTACGTTGGCAAGTAATTATAAAAACGATTAACTTGATTTTGCTCGTAAGGCGTCATTTTCAATGACATGTCGCAATTCTCTTGCATATAAATACTTTGTTTCACAAACCAACTTTTTAAAAAGTAACCAAAAAAGATAAGTTATGGTAAAGGTAAGGTACTTCGCTAAACTCTCTCCTCGTTTCATTGCTCGCATGCGGTCTTTGACATTAGGCAGTCATTTTGTGTGATTCATGTAAGCGCGGGGCTTACAGTCCCCTTATCATCCATCATTGCCAATAAGATAATCATCATCATTTTCATTGTCATAAGATGTATCATGTTCTTAACTAGCATTAATTGCATCGTTTCTACTCTCATTATTGTCATCGTTTTCATCATCAGCATTTACAATACTGCGACTTTTAACTCGTTGATCTCATGCAATGACTAATAAGTATATATCTCGGTATATCTTTTTTAACTTCGGGGGACTTAAATTTGACATTATCTACGACATTTTTCTCCCCCCTCCGCCCCTTATTTAACTCCTAGTACACCTAAAAATACCGACTTGGTGGCTGTTAAAACCTTTGATCTACAAGGGAATGATATTTTAATCTGTTAAGAGGCTATTATCGAGGCAGCTGTTAAAGAAAAACTTGAACATTGATTTACGCTTTATTCGGAAAATGCTACCAATGGTCAAAATATTTGAACAATTTACGGTCTGCGGGAAGTTAAGGAAAAAGTTGCCAGTATATTCTCCTTGAATCATTCACTAAATTGGATCGAAAGAATTAAAATACTTAGAAGCATAATACACGGGTTTCCTTGCTTACTTTAAGTAATGGAATTTAAGGAAAAGCAACGATGACGCTCAAACAAAAGCCTTGGTTGATCATAACAATATAACAAGATATCTGTAATCTGTAAATCAAAAGTAAATAAAAATGTAATTTTTGACCCTATTACATACCTATGTACCTATATACTTTAACGATAAAAATTCAACTATACTTACTTAAGTCAAGTCAGGTCAAGTGTATATGTTTTAAAGCAAGTACAAAACATGGAATTACAAGGAACTCCAGGAACATGAAACGGAATATTGGTACCCCGTAAACGGAATTGTTTTGAAACATTAATAAATAATGATGAAAGTACTAGATAAATGTAATGAAACATCGTATCTGCATAAGTTAATTGATCAATAAGTAATGAACGAAGGGATCTACGAACGTTAAGCATACACTCTCACGAAAAAAAAATGTAAAAAACATATACTTCATAAAATGTAGGATGCTGAGCAATGCTCAATAGGTATTTGACTTCTTGTTGGCATCCTATGCTATCCCAACTAAGAAATTATGTTTTACAATGCTAAATCAAATTCGAATACGTTTGAAATACTGACCTGTAACTTTCAATATAACCTCTGTATTATATTTGTTTCTACATGTTTTAAGTGTGCACACATATGTTCCAGTATCAGCAGGAGCCACATTTAGGAAAGTAATTTCGCTTGACCGACTACCATCAATCCTTTTCCTTATCCTATGAGTTGCATCAATCTAAAAATAATAATAGTGTGAGGAGAAAAAAATGTTTCGAATTGGTAAAAAATTTGGAGAAAGACTATCGATTTTTGTAAGTCTTACACGTTATGTACTGAGTGGAGAGGGGGTCATGTTGACCATAGACAAGCTTTTATACACGATCTTTTGACATATATGACGATTGCCAAAAAAACAACTCTCGTGCGAACGTCACAACTGATGGATATGCTACAGAAAGTGAGAAAATTAAAATTAGAGACCTAATATTTCTAAATATTTAATACAGAAGATAATTTTTCTATTCGAAAAAGCCCTTTCAGTCCTAAATAGTCAGTACGTATTTGTAGAAACGTCTATACTCACTAGTATTTTATTGAAAGCAGCAGCAACAGAGAGTAGCACGACTAATCTCAGTTCGTAGAAAGGGAAAAATTCAGGTGCAGTAGGAATATTTTTTGGGTATGTCTTGAAAAAGATTAAGACTTTTTTCTTATGGAGGATAAAAAGAAGAGTGTTGTCTGATTATTTTTTGGTAATCAGGGAAAGTTATTGGAGTATAAATTTTCACCAATTTAGAAGGAAAATATTACCTGGAATTATTCTGGCAATCAAGAAGTAAGTGTTCATTAGTCACGATGATTAACCCTATCTTACATGGGGGGAGGGGGGGCTAGTAGGCTCGCGGCTTTACATTTCAGCTCATAACTTTTTGAAGCCTGGCCCGATTGACACGAAATTTGGTAACTTTTGTCGTAAATCTTACGTCATGCGTAGCAATATAATCTAATGATTGCACGATAGGGATTTCCCCTCGCTCTGTCTATTTTTAACAATGATGTAATTTAATTTCATGTCAACGTATATAAAAACACAAGCTTGTAAATCCTCAATACACACACTTCGACTTCGACAAAGCTGTTGGTAATGATTTTAGTTGTACACGCTAGTTTCGTTGCCGCGGATTTACAATGTCTTGCCGCTATCATTGCGCTCAGAAGTCTTGTAGGTTTACATCAACCACGTAACCTATAACTTTTCCAAAAATTTACAGGGAAGTCTTATGACGAATAAACTTGCTAAAAATTTTCTTGAAATTTTGCCATAGATGACGTCATTCACATCAAATTTCTTCAATTTGTTAGGAAAAAGTTAAACTATAAACGTACCAAATATCTTTGTTATAGCACTGGCCGACACAAAGTTATAGTGTGTCAAAGTGCCGCGGGCCTACAAGCCCCCCTCCCCCATGTATGAGAAGAGCCAAAAAGCCAAAGGTAGGGTTAAAGAGCTGACACATGCACAATAATGATGTTTGTATGTTGTATATCTAAAATGTATTGAGCGTTAGTATGAAAAGCAAGAAGCAGTTTTCTGTGTGAAAATTTGGTCCGGACAAATTTCTTTTCTAAACTTGTTAAATTTTCTCGATCAAAAAATCGAAAATACTTGAAGATTTTAAGAAATGGTTATAAAATCACACCCTGATATTGGTGTTTTTAAAATTTTAAAGATCTAATAACTTCCGAAAGTCAATGTTAAAATTAAACAAAAAGTGACCATCATCATTATCATTATTAATATCATTATTAGCATTATTATTAAATCATGCAAATATCCTGCTCAACAGGACGTTAATAATGCCCTCGTTTATATATTTTCCGATGAAATTAGCGAAGTATTCTGAAATAAGGTTGATGATCTTGTCCGTAGCTAGAAAGTGAGGAACATGTCAGTACTCTAATGTTTGAGCTAAGGAACAGAACAATTCAGATAGACGACCAAAACATTAAATAAACAAAGTTTCTTCTTCACGAAAACTATATGATCGTTACTAAACGTGTTCAGTACAGGCTTTTGGTAAACGTTACGCGACAGAGGGAAGGGGGTCCCCCCTGTCTAAAATCGTCGGGAGAGTGGTGGGCCGACGGAAAATTACCTGACATTTCTAGAGAAACTAAAAAAAACACCGAAATGTCAAATTATACATATTCCATTTATTTTGATAATTTTTGAATTCTATGAATTATTTAGGTAGTTATTCTGTCTATTTTAGATCTAGATGGATTAAGAAAGCACCAAAAGCTGTGAAAATATTCAAATATATTTTGAAACTAAAACAGAAAATGAATGTAGTGTAGAACCCTTGTAGTTATTTTTAGTTACAGTTTAAGTAAAGGGATTACTTGAAAATCAATATGACAGCAATAATGTAGATCTATTAAACTATCCGTATCTAGTAATGTCAGTTTTTCCAAACTATTATCTTTTGGGCCTTCATCATTGCTAAGTAAGAATGGATCTAAGAAAAGTTTTATCTTAAATCTGAAGACTGGGACAAGGATGACGTCATTTTTTTAAAATTTAGTTTCCAAAAGATAAGTATTAAAAGTCACAAAAACCTGCGCGCTTTCAGCTCGGTCCTGATCAGGATTTTAAAATTTTTGTTACCGACTACCGTAATAAAAAGCGTTAACAGAGCCAAATAAAGCATACAGAAATCAACACATTCATGCCATTCTGTTGTAATTATTTAGTTTCAATGCCATAAAATAGAACCTTAGAAACAAAAATTAGAAAAGCATTAACTTTTTTTTACCTTTTTGATGATGTCTCCCTCTTTTCTTCTCCAAGCGAATGAAGCCCGTCCGTTGCAGATCAACCCTGATGCACGGCAAATAAATTTTCCAGTTTCGCCTTTTTCAATTTTGATTTCTGTTGGACTTGCATCTACTGTAACAACTGCATAAAAGTAGGTGTATGAACAGTGTGTATAGAAATATTAATTTGAAACATGTTTACGTTTAAAGGTCTGAAAAAATTAGTTTAGTGTATAAATATCAATAATAATCTCATTCCAAAACCCTTTACTCTCACAAGAGACTGTTATAAAGCACGTGCGTCAGCAGAATTTATATTTTTGTAAGACCGGATAATATTTATAAACAATAAATTCATCAAAATTTGCAACAATGGCTTTCAAGTCGCTGCAATTTTATTTAACAATTTTTGTGAGACAAGGGTCGACTGGTGGACTATTTTTCATCAACTATTTAACTGCTAAATTAGTCAAAGATCGACACCACCAGCCATTAGAGGCAGAATTTTTGTGCCTCAGTTTTACAAAAGAATGAAAAATTTAAGACTAGGACGTTAGTCCTGCCAAATGTGAGCTTTGCTAAACCACTAGCTGAACCACTAAAATATTGCTTTTTCGCCCGTTATGGTGTTATGGTGGCCGACAATTCTATAGTCTTGACGTAAATAATAATAAAACTTCAAATGTCTATTGCTTTCACCCAATGCAATTAATTAATCTCACTGCAGGCATTATGAATTTACTTAGCACAATATACGTCTTCACTAAGTAATTAGCTCTGGATTTGGCCAATTACAATATCTTTTACAAACTATAAAGTAAGAAGACTCTATTACACATGATATCATTGTAAATAACAAATAATTTCTATTTTCAATCCAAAATCTTGAATCATCATTAGAAATGATTTACTTTTCTTTGCCATCCCTCCGAATGTACTCATACTACGCTTGACGTATTGAATATTTCTACATCTTAATTTCAAGTCTTTACACAAATTATGACATTTAATATGTTTTCTATTGACGTTATTCTGCGAGACTGAAAGACAGCTCTTAGCTCCAGTAAGTTCAATGTATTATTCGATTGGATTAACATTTCGGGGTGAATATTAGGGCCTGTGTGAATGCAAGGTGATTGTGACCTTCAGTGTCTGCAAAGATACTAAGATTCGGATTTGAAGAATAAAGGTAGGCAGATATCTCTTTTAGAATTAAATCATGTCTCCAGGCATGGCATCCTTGGTTGAAATGGAGGAGCAGCGAGATTCAAAAAGTTTAATCCTGCTTTAAAAAACTAATAGTGTTAATGCTCTGGACTGCGTTTAAGGAAATACATCAAGATACAGTAAAAGAAAGTTTTATTTTAGGAATGTTTCTTATGCGACTTGTATTTCCTGTTGTTTGAGGAAATCAGCTGTGCTCTTCCAGGTAGTTGAATTGTGAAACACCTAGCTAATAGGTAAATTTTTGCCTTAGTAACCCACGTTATCGTTGATGTTATTGGTATTATTATTATATTATGTTGGATACCTAAGCAGCTCGCTACGGTATAGTCTTCACTACTTCGTCGCATATTTGGTGAGTACGCTCCAACTATTATATATTATTTTTTAACCAGTATGTCGTGATTCATCGCTGCCAAGTACAGTATGATACTAAATATCGCAATTGACAATATTCCAAATTTGTAGCAAAATAATTTTAGACATAGTAGTTGGAATAAATTATTTTTCAAAAGAACACCTATCACAAATCACGGAAACCATGTCTGGCTTCAAGAAAATAACAAAAAATGAGATATTCGTATTTGACTAAAATGGAAGTGGCAACTTCTGCAGAACAAAAGAAACGGTCTTATCTAAACTGCAAGGTAAATTTCATAAGAAGCTCATGTAACTCTGTTACATTTTAGCAACATATTCCCTCTTTGGTGGCACTTTGAATTCTTTGTATAATATGTGAAGCAAAAACATAAGTCTGGAAATGGGAATAATGAAAGAATCAAGGTCACAGATGCCATGATTCAATCCATGAAACTAAGCATATCATCAAAATTAGACATACTGGTGATCAAGTAATTTTCGTACGAATCTGAAAAAGCTTCAAATATTCGACCAAGCTTTTTGTTCGAGATAGAGAGAAGTTCGAGATAGAGGGTAGTCGAGATAGAGAGAGTCCACTGTATTGTTATTATCATTGTTATTTTCTGATACACATTTTAAACTTTATTTGTAGCGTGACTGAACTGATATACATCTATGTTAATAATGGATGATTGCTAGAAGCCCTTTCAAAGGCACTGGGCATTAGGCACTTGGCCAAGATTCCTCTCGTGCACCCCTTGAATGCATATTCCTAACGTAAACGCGTATCACTAGTTTCGTATTATTCTAATCACTTTGAAATCATTTGTAACACTACCATCTGTTGTAATTGCAGATTTGTGGAATAGATATGGTAGGCCATACTGCTGACACTTTCCATAGGAAGTGCTCCATCCCTTGGTTTCTGTTACATGGCACAACAATATGGGAATGGACGGCGTGACCAACTTTCTTCAAACATTTGCTTTAAAATTTTCGAACCACTTTTTCAAACAAAGAGTAAAAATTATTTTCCTATCACATGTTTTGTCAAATATATGGACGTTACTTCCCTCACCAAAAATGATGTAAAGGTAACAGTAAAATCAAAAGTTTAAGCATAATTTCAAGCATAATTTCATCCGCACTATTATCACCCTGGAGACACCTCTGTAATTAAAGGTGTCTATTCAAAAGTAAAGTTACCTGTTATGGCATACATTACTAGATTTGAGTACTCTATATAAAAATATTGACATTAGGAGCATTCAGTACATTCTTCAATTGCTAGTTGATTCATATTTATTGTGAATTTTGTCCGGATATACCACTTCTTAAATTTTCTATTGCAATGGCGTGTATTGAAGGTATTGCATACATCTTGCTCCCTGCATGTTTTTGCAAACACTCAGTACTGAATTGCTAGTTACTGTTGATAATTTATAATTGGGGGGCTATAGGCAGCTACAGCGGGCCATTTACTTGCATCTAGTCCAGAGATTTGCTTAGAATTTATGATAGACTACGTAGAAAGTCAATGCACGAGTAAAAAAGGATTTGTAAAAAGAAATAATTTGCACACTTACATATAACACCTTTAGGAACTACGTGTCAATTCTTCACCTTACAGAATCCCTGAAGAAAACATATAAATAAAGACACACTATTCCTTATTTACCATTGTCACTGTTCTGAAATTCTCGACTCAATTCGCTAATAACATTTGATGAAATAAAACTTACTGCAAGAAATAGTGTAAATATTGTGTACTTAAAAGCTATTTTGTTTTGACAATCCTCAGAGTACATTTATCTCTTCGCGGTTATTTCACTGTTCCTAATCAATTAATCTCTTAACGGACGCTTATTGTCCCCCCAAAACACAAGCCATTCAGGCAGTCCAACTCAATTTCCCCTTAAAAATACAATTGCGTTTAATGTTTCTTACGTTTCATTTTGATTATTTCTGACGATTGTACCCTGAGGAGTGTCAGACAGGAAAAGCTTCCCGTTCAAAAGTTTCTCTCTCTTTTGTGCAATATATTTGTCTTGTGATTGAAATAGATTAAAACTTAAATAAAAATGCACTTTTTATTAATGACGTAAGATTGACGTCAATTCAATGCCGATATAGCAACCAAGCCTTTCATTGAAATGATTACGCCGGATAGACATTGATCCTAAGTCAGTTCACAATGTAACGTGAGGGCAATCAAACATTGACATCCAGCTTACGTTGGATGTCGGCTGCGTACACCATGTCAGTATAATCACACAATGTATCTAAGAAGCAAAACGAGCAGAGGTGCCGTCGTAAAAAGCTAAGAGGGGGAGCCGTTCTGATGAGCAGCAAATGCCACACCAGCTATTATTTTGCTCTACGCTGCTACACAAGATGTAATTTTAAATTAAGCGTAAATATTAAAACTAATGAAAATGTCATGTCAAATATTATAATAACCTTTATCAAACAATTCACATAATGAATAAAATTTCTAGTAACATTAACCGAAAGCCCTCCCCCCCCCAACAATTTTTGCAAATTTTTAAGAAGAGGGGATCAACCCCCCTCCCCCCGAGCCTCCACTCCACGGTATCTCTGAAAACGAGTATGGCACGAAGTATTCTAGCACTTGATGTCTCAAGAACTTAATGTCTCTAGCTCTCGACCTCAACGTAGCTTTTTCTGTCTTTGAAACTCTGAAAGTATCACAAGCCGACCCAGAACCTTTGGAATGTATAATTTTGCGCATATGAGACTATATAGAATGTATAAAACCTAGTTAATAATCAAGGAAGCTCTTTTCATCAATATGGTAATACTGGGGGATATTATTATATTAAAATATGTTAATCTTGTTTGCATATTATACTGACAAGTTTTGTAATGTGCTATTAAGAGTTAAGTCGAATATTAGGTGGGCATAATTATCTGCAGTCCTTGACTTCATTTTCATTCTACACTGTCCAATATAGCATCTGTTATGAAGCTATGGATAACAACTCTTAGTGACTATTAGTATCTTTTATTTTCTTTAAGAACACTCTTTTTGCAGCTCTTCTTTTCCCAGGAAAGAAGAGATTAGAGTAAGGGTAACGGATTAAAGATGGCGACTTTCAGCTTGAGCGTCCAGTCACTATTGTCTGCGGGCATGTCATATTTTTAAGTACAAATTCCATGAAAGGCATTCATTTGTCAGATGTTTGAGGCTGCCGTTGGATAAGCAGATAAAATTGTTTTTAAAGTGAAGAGAAAACAAAATCAACTCGAGTAGATCCTTCAGGTAATATAGACACTATTTCTCCATGAAACGTTTCAGACCGAAGCGTGTTTAGAACTTAAGTCAGTCATTGATCTCGTAAGATTACATCCGTTTGCTAAGCCAGTACTTAACGCAGTGAGTTTTTCAATCTTTTCTAGGATTGTAAAGGAATTCTTAAAATAGTTAGGAAAAGGAGACGCGGTAGGAATCTAGAAGCCGCTGTATTTGCATAACGAGTGGATTCATAGTCAGGTATCCAAATAATACAACTGTGTGCTTGTACATGTTAGACTGATTTTCCTTGTTAACGTCAAGACTATGATTACTTATTTTCTTTCGCTTCGCTATATTTGTGCCTAACGGACGACGTGTGATTTCTGCTTTTAGCTCATCAAGGCATTCACCTGCAGTTTTGTGATCACGTCAAACCGATTGACAACTCAGTTACGTCGACTCAAGCAAAGAAAAGCAGACACCACTAACTTCCAGTCGGTACAGCCTATAGCAAGGTATCTTCTTCAGGTAGTTGTCATCATTGGCCTTAAAGTTACATGAACACCGCTGACAGATGTTTAAACAAAACTACGGAAACCTTACATACAGCGAAATCGAGATAATTTTTCAGCCTTGGCAAGGACAAGAGATTCTAATTTCATCTGTTTTTTAACACTTCTGTCTAGACAAATTTCATACATTAGGTTAAATATCGACTGTCTGGTTAACTTTTAGAAATCCAGTATAAGCCTATATCTTCAGGCTCGAAAGACGACCTAACAGTTTGCCTGTTGGTGAGATTAGAAGCTAAATAGATACGTATTCTTTGGGAACTGCAATTCTTTATTCTACTAATCATTATTTAGCGAGTCTTGTATTGCAAAGACACACTCAGAACAACTTCATTGGGCATATAAAAGAGTGACATCAATTTATTATCATTTCATGCCGACCGTGAGGAATTTAATGGATTATATACATTATCAACACGGAAAACGTCTCTTATTGCAGTAACTTTACATGGAAATTAAATGGACTGCTTGCTAGATGATTGCAAGTAAAGGATATAAAAGGGGAAGCTCTTATATCAGACGACGATTCCAGAATCAGGTAAGTGATTTACTTTGGTCATTTTACACCTAATTAATAAGTCAAGAGATAATATATTGAAAAGTCTGGCCTTAGTATCTCTCCTATAGCAAAACTTCAAAGTTCGGAAATAATTAAAGGCCTTTTACCCGCATATAGGCCTACTTCTTTTCTGTTTGCTTTGCAGTTGCGTTCGATACTTGTTTCTTGATGTACAGATATGGAAAATGTTGTGCAAATTCTTTCAAAGCCTCCTAAGCTGGTGCAGTAGACTTGAATTTAGTAAATCCGTAACTAGGTTATCAACATGATAATATGGAAATCGTGTTTACTGAGTTCTACAACCGTGTAATTCTTTGCTAAACTTGCCTCCACGTATATAAACCTAGTAACATTCTGCTTCATATAAACGAGGCACCAAATGTTTAGCTAACATACAGCATTTAAATATTTCTACAAAAGCCGACTCTTAACAGAGGTATTTAAGTAAGTTATTCTTGGTTATTGGGAAAGATATCAATGTGCCACCTTGTGTTTTGGTAAGAATTTTTACCAGCCTGAAAATTTAAACTGCAGCATGTTTTACTAATAGGTTTATACAATGGCATAACGGGCACTTAGAAAATTTTAAGATTGCATTCATAAACAAATATCGATAAAGCCCTGTACTCCAATTTGCATGACAATTTCTGTTTCCTTCTTGTCAGCTACATTACTTCTTGTATGGTTTACCTAAACTCTAAAATTAACATTAAAAAGTCGAAAGTGTTTTAGATGTATGAATGTCCTCCTTACACCCCGACTTGATCTTGTGCCCTAAATCGTGATATACATTATGTCTCTCCTTTCGAATACAGAACCTTCCTCTTTACTCATCTGAAAGCTATCAAGTAAAATGAATAATATGAGATATCAGATGAACTAGAAACTGTCCTAACACCCCAATTCGATGCTTTGCCCGTTGCATTTTCCTGCTAATTTTATGCACTAATTATCTTGAATTTGTTTCAACGTTCAATTCCTTTTACGGCCGTAACAGGTATCCAACATATAGTGCTTTGTATAGTGTAGCTCGTAAAGCCATCTGTTCAGAAATAACCCAATCCCTTTAACTTGCATGTAGGAATAATATTTCTTTGCTTGCTGTGTATTTGGCACTTGCAGTTATTTACTCGTCTTTTGCACTATTTATCGTAAATGCCAATCCTTACTCCACTTCTGCCTCTTAACTTCTAACTCTTTGCCTTAAAGTGAAGTATTTTAGCCTCTATCTTTTACAATAATTCAATATTTATTGCTTTGTATTTGGCACTTGCAGTTACTTGCTCGTCTTTTGCACTATTTATCGTAAATGCCAATCCTTACTCCACCCCTAACTCTTCATTGTCAACTCTTTGCCTCAAAATGAAGTATTTTAGTCTCCGCCTTTTACAGTAACTCATATCATACCTTAGCACACTTTTGAAATACACTGCAGAGATACAAAATATGCCATCGCAGGGATTCGAATCTTGATGGTGACATATTTTTTATTCCTCTAGTTAAGTCATCTTTTAAAGCCCTCTTTTCTCAATCTTATTAACTCGATTTAAATCATTTTCTGACTCTTTCTGTATTTCCTATTTCAGTCATGCGAAAGTTTCTTACCAGCAGGATTGTATTCACTTCTAATATGCATATGCTTCCATTTAATACCTTTGCTCAATTACCAAACAAAATATTTCAGGCATCTACATTTAATAGGTACGATGATATTTATACCTCACATCAGTAATTCTACTTCATCTATTTCAAGTAGCTTGATTTGATTAAAACGTACAATTAAAAGTAAGCCTATTATACCCTGGCAAGAATGTCAGATTTAAATTACCACGCTGGAGAGTACTAGTCAGAATTTGTAGGTCATTTTAAAGAAATCCTCGAACTTCTCTTGTTATCAATACAATGACAATACCAAAACTTTTCACGTTACACAGACATCTTCACTGAAATTTAGCAATTTAGCATTAAGTAAAATTCAAAACGTTTAAAGTTAAGATTTTCAAGGTGAAGGTCAAAGAACTGGAAAGCAATTTTCAAATAATCGTAATGAAAGTTTAGTAATGAAACCGTAATGAAAGTTTAGTAATGAAACCGTAGTAAAAGTTTAGTAATGAAACCGTAATGAAAGTTTAGTAATGAAACCGTAACGAAAGTTTAGTAATGAAACCGTAATGAAAGTTTAGTAATGAAACCGTAATGAAAGTTTAGTAATGTATATATCAACCCACAGCACCTCTTTCCCTTTATTAAAGATAGCTGTTGATATATTTCAATCCTTTTGTTCAGATCTCATACAAATCGAAATTTGAAGGAAGTGTTTGGTTTCAAATCCCATCAACAGAGGAATAAAATAAAGTTAAGATAAAAAATGTTGTGAAGATTGCAACATAAAATTGAGGTGCAAGCTTACCCTAAAACAACCTACTTTATGGTCAATTATATGGCCAGTTAAGTTGCTTTCTTCTTCTTGGAGTCATATTGTGTTAAGGGGGTAAAATATTCAAAAACGTCATTTCTAAGGCTCTATTCTTCCTCTTCAATAGGCGATGAAAATTTTTGAGGGATGGAGAAGAGCATCTGAAGGTCAATTTACTACCTCTAAAGCGGTGGGAAGTGATCAGCTACGTCTTTTTGAGCGATAAGTATCCTTCTCAAGCGTGGCAGCTCCGGAGAAACTCGTTGGCAGACCTCCCAGAGTGTCCACAAAATATGCATAGATTCATATCTCCGCAATTATTTGTTCCTGAGATCTATGACAGCGCTCATAGATATCAGGTGTCTGTTGCACACTTCAGTGCATAAAAAACCATCGAAAAATAACGAAATATGGCACCGGAGTTAGCGCAGCCTAGATTTGGTAAGCTTTCTTAGATTAATACGACGCATTGGATGTGAAGGACAACGTTCCTGAAAGAGTGAGACCACTTTCAATTTCTGCTATAAACCAACGAGAGCCCCAAGAAATGCAATGGGTCTCTTTAAATGACATACAATTTGACCCTACGGATGATGTATATGCCATGAACTATCCCGAGTTGGGAACCCCTTTATTTCACCCTCCAAGGGAGAATGTTAATGAAGTAGGTGATACCGAAAACGATAGTGAGTGACATTTGACCTTTCTGTACTCATATTTCGGTTCTCTAAATTGTATCTGTATCTTGAATTTCGATTCGTGCTAACCCAATGGTCTAAAAATTTCATCTTTTTCTTATAATTTCGGAAATGTGAAATACAGGCAAATAACGAAAACATGATTAAGGGGCCTCTAGAATGTTCCTTACTAGTGGCAATGGATGTTACCAGATTTGCTACGATATCGTACAAGGGTTGAGTGGGTAGTGAAAATGGCGAATCTCTTAAACATGAAGAAATTGATTCAGGAGTTTGCAGCCAATAGAAGCACAGAGTGGACGTGGAGGAATATTGGTAAAGAGTACGAGTTCCAACAGTTCCTGTTAAAGTTTGATTGGTTAAACTTGTTATTGTCAATACTAATTAGTATTGCTTAAGGCAATAATCTTGTTTCCACTTCATTATGTTCCCGCCAAATCGGAACACTATCCGACCACAACACTTGGCTGCTGACCCAAAGGCCTTTTTATTGGTTCTCTGGCATGACTCACAACTGAATTATTCATAGAAATCTGTCTCAAAGAAAATTGTTCCTAACTGTCTGGTAGGCAGTTGATGCCTGCCTACATTTGTTCCTTCCCATTTGTATTGCTTCGTACTTTGTAAACAAACAAGTTGACAGGTTTAATGATATAAGGGGAAAGAGGTCTATACTATACATTGATTAGAGTTGCGGTTATGTGATTCACACGGTTAAGCTATTTCACCATTGTGTCGGTTTTTGAGTTGCCTTGTTTTTTTGGTCACGGCGATAGTAATCGTCTATCTGGTTTCTTTCTCTTCTCAGTTTTGAAATAAAAGGAATTTACGGGTAAATCACACGAACAGCTGGCTTCGTCGATTAAATAATGTTCTACAAATGAAAGCTGTTACAATTAAAATTCTGTGACCTTCCATTTGCATCGGAAAGCCTCAGCCAAGGCAGTATCTGAAGTAACTTTGATGTTCATACTTGGTCGATTTTGCCTTGTGTTTGGAACTGACAGAGGGTGAAGGTTTCTCCGAAGACATTATTTCAACCTATGGTTTACTTGTTATATTGATTATGGATCAGCGTCAAGTCTATGTCATTATTAGAAAGCAAATCTTAGCAACATTGTGTCGGCGTCAATACGATGTCGTTTCAACGTCTGAAGTACGAAACCACGTCGACTTTCATAAGCACGAGCCAACGACATCGATTTAATGGAACAGGTGACGTCGATGCAACATTGGTCACATCGATTTTCAGACTAGGTAGTGCATCCGATAAGTTGATATTGCAATAAGGCACCATAACAAATTTAAAACAAGGGATTTGGTCGAGCATCGTAAGTGCTGAAAAATTCTCTAGCAACTGTGATTGGTCGACCCATTAGGATATTCGTAACTTTCTTAATTTTTGGAAATTTGGAAAATGATTTGTATCATAGCTGCTCATAATAGCTACAGTTATTAGAAGGGACCTTCAATATAACGTTTACAGTTTAAAATGTGCACTGAAACATTTAAACTTTCCGCATCAAAACGACTAAACATTTCCGCTTCAAAATTGAATTCTTTCATAGTTACATCAAAAAATATATTGTAACGACTTCAGACTAATAAAAAAATCTCTAAATTGTTGGAAGTAAAGTGGCTTTGGGGCCTCTGATTCCTGATATGTAGTTCTTAAATACAAAGGTAGGGGTCTTTGAAAATTAATCTAATAACTATGTAATAGTGGCAATAATTACAGAGAATAGTTGCTGCCACTTTCTTTAATATAAACTCAAACTAACAACAAACATGTTATCCCTTGCAGAAGTCTTATAACATAGATACATGTTTGAAATGAACACTAGAGAAATTTAAAATATGTCACCACCGGGGATCGAACCCGTGACCCACGCTTTCGCGACGTGCGCTCTACCAACTGAGCTACCTTCCATGTTAACATACTTTATTTCTCAAAGCGCCACATAAGCTCCCAATAATCCACCTGTGGACATCGAGATCCAACTCAACATAACATAGATACAGTTTAACTTCCATTTTGCGGTCAATAAACGTCTCTTCTGGCATCCTAAGTTACGAGAGAAAAACATGAACATTTTAGAGAAATGTAAACCCGGATTAATAAAATGCAAACAACATCGCTTGAGTATAAAATTCTGCGTTTTAATATACAGCCTTCTGGAATACTAGAAAATAAAGTACTTTCTGGTACTCCTTTTTGGCGCAATATTGCATCTATACTTTTGGAAACTGAATAACAAAATGCTGCCTCCATATATTTTTCACTTGTTGCTGGATTGAATAAGCACTCTTAAACTGATATTTTCTATCAAGCCTTGAAAGATCAAACAAGGAAAATTTGTTGTCAGATACGTTGTTGTAAGCATGATCTTAGCCTAAATACATGACGGAGTAAAATACAGCAGGCTCTGACTTTTTCAAATAGCGTCGACTAAGGACAGTAGATACAGCTCGTTGCTGTGAAGCTGCCATGTGTTTTCTGCATTAACGCTGATAACTGAGCAAGGACGTTCTTAATTGCAAAACTTTTAAAGAAACACGAAAAGGAAAACTTTCTTATTTCTATACATACGAATGGGACAAATTTAAATTCAAATTTAACTACAATTCTTTTTGCATTCAAAAGTAAAAGTTGGTTGATTACATATCTATAGTAACAAGCATACGGATGGGGGTTTAATAGATTTAAGCAGACGACTTTATTGACCAAGTATGTATTGAGAATGAGCTGTACAAAGGGTAAAATTGAACCCCCGTGTATACACTTGTCATCAACCCTCGTCAGGGTGAACAGTACTATCACAGTTGTTGGATAAACATGGAATCGGTCGCGCTCGTGTTTGAATCGGTAAGTGCAACAACGGTACTTATAAACCTCTGTATTTTGAGTTAAGCGTACGTGACAACTACAAATTAGGCTTCATTAAATTACCGATAGAATAAACTACACATCTCATAAATTTTATTTAAATACGAATTCATTATCGATGATTTTTTGGGGGGGGGGTACGAAACTGCAGTAGCGCCCAAACGGTGTACCTTTTCTTACTCAGAGGGCTAAGAGGGTAATTATGGATATTGTTTGAACGCTCTAACCTTACAACTCTCTTGCATATCATAGCATTATTTAATTTTGTCTCCCAAATGCCTAGCCATTCTCACATTCTCAATACCACGGCCAAGATAGATTTCCGCGATGAATTGCATTTGCTGTTTGATGAAAGTCAAAAACATTTAGCCTTTGTTGGCACCAAAGTTTATGGAGGGCTCCTCGTTCGTAACAAGACCGCTTCATTTTGTACCCAACAAATTTTGCGCAATAGTCAAATGTCTACCGTCTATGTCTACCGTCTCCAATAACCTAAACGTTTTTTTATAAGCAACTCAGTTGCTTAGGTGTGAGGCCTCGATTTGGTCCAAAATCTAAGCAACAAGCTAAGAAATTCGAGGCCACAAATTCAGGACGGACAATTTTTAAAACTCCTGAAAAACAAGAGATCAAATAGATCAAAGATGCAACCATCATCAAAGACGCAACCATCAACTACAGGAAGCATTTTGTCAACAGACAGCACAACAAAATTCAAAGATAACCTGTAGGCCTAGTGACACCTAAGTAACTACTGAAGCAACTCCAGGCCTGATCTTGGAAAATTGCTAAGCAACTCGAGGCCTGACCCCGAAAATGAAGTTCCTTATAAAAAACAACGTGTACTCAACTGTTAGGGAAATCGATTACGTAACCCACATGATAGAACTGACTATCATTTTTGCCGATTTGGGCGACTTTCAAACCCTAGTGCTGACCTAAAATGTCTCAATGGCGACTTGCAGGGAAGCAAAAAACAGTGTCATAGAATACCGAATCGTATCCCAAAGCTCTAGAAATGTGTTAACGCATTTCTATGTATATTTGCACTCTATTAACTTTCCTAAAACGTTATCGTTAAAAATATTCATTTTGGGCGATCTGTTGGCGGCTTTTTGCACGATTTGGGCGACGAGACATTTTAAAAACCTGGCACATCTGCTGACCACATAAGCGCCCGCTGAATCCCAAGCCCGATATTTAAGTTCATCTCATGGGATCAAAGAAAAGTTTTGTCACGTAATTTAAGACATACATACCTTTCTCTATTAAGGAGTCGGATAAGGACTCAATTTACAGCTAGCATCTACACTTCAATGCTATTCCTTTCACAAATTAGTTCAATTTGTCCACCTGCTTTACTAAGTCGATGAGAGTTTTGATGTTTCACTAAGGAGATAGTGTTTACATTTAGCAAAAAGAAGGGACAGTTCCATATGGTTCCATATGGGCTCTATGGTAGATTTGCTACGAGCTTAAAGCAAATCTCTAACATTGAACTGTTGATAACATGATAGATAATGACTGACAGATCATTTATGCTCAGCCAGTAGTTGTACGTTAATCCAGATTGCATTCTAAAAGATTTCTCTTCTGTGAACTCATTGTGCAAGAGCTTACACCCTTTTTCAGTAAAGAATAGAGTTTGAATGGTTTTTAGAGGGGTTACTACATGTATTGTGTCAGGATCCAGATGGAAGTCAATGAAAATAGCTGGAATACCTTTTCCATCACTGAAAATCCATGTCAATCGTATGAACTAAACGCAAAGACAAAGCACTTATGTCAAATTTTCTTGAGGAAATCATAGACTGCTACCAAAACGAGGTTGGCCTCTCTTTCCATCATAACCGCGATGATTACCCTCACTTTCGAACAAGTCTGTAACCCTATATACCTATAACAAGATCTACCTGCGTGAAACAAAACTCCTTCTAAGTGATAGCTTCGGCTCCAGATGAGTACGATGTATTAACAAGGGGCAGGGGCAAACGCGAGTTCTTTGTCTCTTAAGCCCAGTTCTCTGGGGATATTTTTTATGAAGTTGACACTTTTCTCTTAGATATGCCTATGAACACATGTAGGCAATGATGAAGGACAAATTTTCCCTTGCTTGTAGTGCATTTAGTGTTACTATCATTCTGACAATAGCAAAGGTTATGATCTTTCCACCAGTAAGAGAAGCAGATGTTGAGCCCGACATCTTAGTAAGAGGTAAAAGCTGGTGATATCTTTGTCTGCCTTGGAAGCAGGAGTGCAACTAGAGGGGGGAGGGATGAAAGGAGGGCAGTTCTTCCTTGGTCAAGTCACATGGCGCAGAGAGGCTGGTCTCCAATTGCGTTGAGCTGGATGTCGATGACCACCGGTGGATGATTGGGAGCTAATGTGGCGACTAGAGAAATAAAAGTATGTTAACATCGAAGGTCACCTAGCGCAGTTGGTAGAGCGCACGCCGCGAATGCGTGGGTCACGGGTTCGATCCCCGGTGGTGATATAGTTTCTATTTTTCTAGTTTTTTTCGAACTAGGATTGTTAGTTTATGTGCCGAATAGTTTAATGGAATATATGAAATAAGTTGTCATGGACTGTCACTTTGGCGAAGCGATAGCCTTGGTCCTAGGTTCGAATCTTGCGACGCACTTCAAAACTGCTGTGTTTTCATTTTACAGATGAAGTGATACCATAGAAGAGCAAAAAATGTCCATTGGCAATTAGATTTAAAATGACTGAAAGGAATGGCATCGGTAATTAGAAGTGATTTAAAAGTGGGTAATAAGGAATAGTCACCTCATCGATATCCTCTGTTTCTTTAAGGGTATTTGCTGGACTGATCGTCAGTGAAGATAGTTGTTCACGGCGTTCGGTCTCAGCTGCTTTTACTTTCTCACTTAGTCGTTGAAGAACCCCTCGCATATCAGGAGTTGGAATATCTTCAAAGAAGAAACGAAAAAATTATGGTTTAAAGTTACGAAATAAAATTGGAAGAAGTACTCTATCGCTTACTACTGCTATTTTTTGACACATTCCGTTAAGTACAAACAACTACGTCGTGTTACTCTTTCTGTCACCATAGTAATTTTTACTCCTTTATACGACGCAGTGCTTTTGAGTTAGCTTGTTGGTCTATGAATTGCATTGGGGCGTGCCTTATTCCAATGATTCTTGTAACCCCGCGGTTATGACGACTCTAACCTCCACCTGACACTGAGGTCCATAAGTGCATGCGCAGCTTACGGAATTGTGTTTGTAATACTAACAAACGTGATATGAAACAATAGTCTAAACTCGTTATATCACTGACGTATGCCCGACACAACAATCTGACGCCCGCGAGGTAAGACAGGTGGAGGAGATCGCGGAGACAAAGCTATGTGATCATTGTGCCACGAAATCTATACTGAGTTCTTCAACGGCACGAATTTTGTCGAGATAACGGAGGCCCACAAAAGGAGGCCAAAATTTACTGCAGGATCGTGCGTGTTTGTCATGGACTCTGGACTTAACATGGCCGATAGGGCAAGTTT
The DNA here is from genome assembly GCA_010016025.2 of Alatinidae sp. Z8VKAUB7J3. NCBI lineage: Eukaryota > Metazoa > Cnidaria > Cubozoa > Carybdeida > Alatinidae > Alatinidae sp. Z8VKAUB7J3. Next base: position 138,881,765 of record JAAAKM020006971.1, on the reverse strand, counting down.
CAATGATACAAAGAGAAAAGGCTTGCATCGAGAGAAAAGGACGCCAAGACGTGGTTAGTTCATCTCGATGGTATGTTTGGGAAGTTTAATGCCATAGGAACTGAAATAAAGTTGCCAACAATATTCTCTTGGGTGTCCAAACTCAAATATTTAGTTTCGTTAACCAGACCTACATGCGATATATGACTGTCATTACAGCAAGTTCCAGATCTCATGGTCAGGGAAAACTTGTACACGCGTACTTGTTAGTCTTTTATACGAGAATCTTGAATAAAAGTTACGTAAGATAAGAACGTTGTATGATTGGAAAGTCGTAAGCTACATTTTTGCATTTTCGTTGCAAAGTGGTGGAATGAGCTTACATTTTGTTTACGTGGAAAAAGTAATAGAGGTTGTGAAACAATGCAGTTTGAATGTTAAAAGTCGTAAACGAAGTGTTGTGTCAGTTCTTCAATGCATCACTTGATGCATCGTCTATTTGCATCGTCTATTTGCATTTTTTATTGGTCTAATATTTTTGTTGTTGGCATTCTCTGGAAATTGTTTTTTGTTCAAAATGCTCGATTACGCAGTTTCCATTATCAAGAGAGCAGCATTATTAACCTTTAAAAAGGGTTGAGGCTACTGTCATGATATAAACATACGCTCACCGGGGTGATGCAGTGCAGCACTAGCATCACCAAAGAGCTCTAATCGAATTATTTGATGGGGCAGAATTACCTAATTTCAAGACGTCATAAATGTAAAAATACCACGAATTGATTACGTCCGAATAAACATGGGACAGAAAATACAGTATGTAATGAGATGAAACCCCATGCGAAGGGGCGACGATAAGACTGAGGGAGTCTAAGTGATGCGAATATTCTGGCTGGGTCAACGCCTACCAAAATTCCAGAACCTGGTCCGTCCGCCATCTTCAAGATTCAAAGAGGATTCATGTCCGCAATTAAAGGAGACACAGCACTTGGTGAGCTATATTTGTGCTGCAAACTGTCATTACTCGAAAGGAAATTGTCTCAAGACTGCAATAGAATTGTGATATTATTATTATTCTTGTCTTTTGAGAAATGATTTGGTTTATTTAATACTGTACTCTTTGTTGTCGTATTTGAGTACATTTCGCTGCGTTCGCTGTGTTCAATGTTAGTTAAAGAGCTCGTGTCGCTTACTTGCAGGGAGGTAGCATGTTTAGAGGGCAACCCTAGTTATTATCCACAGTTGTTGGATCAACGTTACATGAGGAATCACTACAGAGGGAAACGTTAAGAAAGGATACATGTCACAATTGACTCATCTTCTTTCAACAAAGTATGGATAAAGTTATGCTGTTACGTTGCTGTTCTGAAAAAAAGTTACGGATGGTCAAGAGACGAGTCACGTGATGGTTTCATCATGGTTGTTATCTTTAAGACAGCAGTAGAAAACTACAAAACCTTGTTTTGTGTTAACGGTGTGCTTAAATGTTCTTCTCTGCATACTTCAAACTGAAAAGTCTCCACAACCATAATGATAATACATTCCGATACACAATTTTAAGTTAAACATGAACTGTTTTGCCCATGATATAATAGATTTCCCCGCCTCCTTCTGGAAACAACAACCAACTCAAAAACTAAAACGTTGATAATATCTACCTGCAAGAAAGGCTTCAGTACCAAAAACCTGGATCAAAATTTTTTGTTGTATCTTACCTTGTTCCCTACGACAACCATATGTACTTTTGAACGAAGAGCAAGTATAAAAATCCCTCTTAACCTATCATTAAAATTTGGTCACGTACGAATAGATAGACGTGTTTAAACTTTTCGTTTTTGACGCGTAGTTCCGGATCGGAAGTCGGTATTTTCATATTTTCATCGTACAATTTCGGTAACAGTCAATGTAACGCTATTGACACATAAATGCTTTTAGGTGGTAGTAGATCACTCATTAACATACTTGTTAGTCGGGCCCAGCTCACAGGTGCACTAGACTTGGCATTACAAAATGAATGCTTCTGAATGAAACATTGATCGTGCACAAAACTAAACTAAAACTTATCAGAGCTGTTAAGCAAAATGTGACTCTGACTAGCAAGAAAAATGAAGCGCAATACAATCGTACCTTATCCTTCCGTGGGAAAAATATCGCGGATTGATATTTAGGCCATTTTAATTGCGTCCAGATCAATAAATCACACTCTACATAGTCTCGCAGGAACTGTTTCACAAAGAGGAGTTCTACACTTGGATTATCACCGTACTAAATCTTGATTGCAAGGCAAAAACAACCCAAAATCCCTAAATTTCGAACTTATGCCCCTGCACTGCTAAGCTAAGCATGTCTAGGGAAAGTGAAGTAAGCAACTCTCTGTTGTGACGCCGGTCTGAGGTACGTGCCATCAACTGTGAGCAATAACTGAATTTCGGAAATAGACATTGATTCAAGCGAATAAGGCCATCATGAAGGGCGTTTCATGACTTTCATTAAATTTTGCATAAAAATGCATAAAAACTAGGTGTTGTGACTCCCATGAAGACGAAGCGCAAAGCGACTAAAATCCTACATTCCTCTCTTCGGCAGTACCCTTAATCATGACCACTACCAGCACGAAGGAGGCATTTAATTGCATGGATTACACTGTAGCCAATTAGAGATTTCTTAGCTCAGCCAGAGTTATTAAAATTGACTTATCTTGGTTTATCCCACGGCTACCGGCATGATTCCCTATAACTATAGTCTACAAATGTCCGACCTCCTTAATAGCTAGTAAAATTTGCGCGGTGATTTTGTGATGATTTCGACTAAGATGATCGGTTCAGAGCAAGCAATTGATTGAAAGCTGTAATCTTACTATTTGGTTGGTAAGTTAAACAAAATGTGATAACAGCTGTAATTTCCAATCTAACTCTCATCATGTTTAATGTCTCTTCATACCTACAATCGAACGTAATTAACAGCAGCCAAAATAATATCTGCGTTACTACATACTGCAGAAATTCGTGTGTCAACATGTGCAGAAGCAATCAGACGGTCTTTTCACCAGTTATGTAAAAATTTTTTGTATGTGAAGGAAGTGATTGATAAAAGGCACTCTGCATACTGCCGCAAACACCAAATTCAAAACGATACGAAGAGAAATCCGGAAAAGTCGCCCGTTAAAGTTTGGATAATAGTGTGCAGATAAGAAGCTTGAATAATTGACTTGTAAAACCTAAAATTCAGAATATCATTTAGAATATCGTACATGCGTACAATCATTAGTGTTTGTCTTCGACTCTGGGTAAATGAATCAAAAAGTTCGTTCGGCAGCGCTTAATAATATCGTAAGAGCTGAAAATGGAATTCAAAGCTGCACTCAGATCTGGAAGGAAAGTAGAGTAGGGTAGGATGCACATGTGCAGCTACTAAACACCTTAGCCTAGTCGGCAATTGAAAATTTAGTTGCTGCAAAGTTGTTGAAATACTGTCTAAATATTGCCACCCGGCATCGACCAGAGCAATTTAAGAAGTATCAACGAAAAGTAGGGTGTGGTAAGCGTCGGAGGTTAGCTAGCTCAGTCGGTAGAGCACACACCGCGAAAGCGTGGGTCATGGGTTCGATCCACAGTGGTGACATATTTTCTATTTCTCCAGTGCTCTTTTCAAAATTGAAGAAGTATTTAAAATCCGATGTAGCGGATTGGAACAAATGGAAGTAAAACAGAGGGCACCCAACACGATTATGATGTCTCATGCATGGAGCCATGCCTGAAGCCGGGAGTGGATGATAGTGATGATGATATTGATGACGATGATGACGATGATGAGATTTATCGATCAATTCACAGACTACATTCCCCACAAGTTCTTGCATTTTCGGACCTGCTATCGTCTTTTGGTATGTTACGTTTACTTACTCTATCAACTTTTGGATTGTTTTGAAAATCAGATCATTATGACATGTTTCACGTGTTACGTGTTATTCCATCAGATGGGAATCTCAAGACCAAAGTATCCGTTTGCAGTCAACGTGATTGGAAGCATCTTACAAACAATAACTTCTAAGAGAAAACTTAGCCATGTGAGGGGGAACAAAGGAGGAAGGGATTTGGGACACAGATGCCAGGATAACGATAGGCATGACGGTAACAATGATGACACATACCCTGTACTTTTTCCACATGCTCCTGAGGCGAAACCTGACCTGGCGACACGGGAAATTCTCCTTCGCTGTACGGGCCTGATGTTGTCTCTGCTGGGTTCAGCAATTCCCCTTCTGAGACAGGGGCAGCGGTCGTCGACTCAGGAGACAATGTATTCATGGTGTACGTGGCAGAGGAAATCGACCATCCACTATTATCGCGATCTTTAACAAGGACTGTCTCTTGCTCTATCAAGTCTGGCTTCGGGAGCGAAGGAAGCACAAGATCTTCTTTGGTCATCGGAGTGGATGGGATCGATTCTTCAGTCCTGATAATAATAAAACAGCACGAATATTACCATAAAAAAATATGAACAAAACTGAAGACAGTTTCTACCTTCTTTAAGTGATAGCGAAATTTTCTCAGATCACCAAGAAATCATCAAAGGAGCGATAAAAGCAGCGAATTTTCCTGACTACTCTGTCTTAATTCGTTTACTCCAATGTTCTCCAATGATATCTTGAGGAGGCGAGTTCCTGCTTATAAGGCTTAACATTGGTCTTCAAAGTAGGGCCTATGGGACTCTTTCGAGATCCACCAATGACGTCAGGGTACCGTAGTATGCAGATGATCCAATGGAGTAAATTGAACTTTGAGAGGTTGCAAGTTGTGTAAATAACCCTTAATGATAACAAACGCAATTAACGAAACGTTTTCGTTTAATAACTTCTGCCACTTCTTCATCCCACCACCATGTCTCTTTGTCATCCGGAGGGCCTTTGCCTGATGTCTTTCCAATTCTTAAGATCACATGTGAGTTGTACTGCCACCATTCTTCTACATCATTTTTCAAGTCGACATCACTTAATGCTCTTTGACAGAAGTTATCTCTCAGTTCTGCATCATTCATTTTCTACCACTTAACCTTCGGCATTGATCTTTTATTTCCTTTCCTTGCTTTCTTGATGTTTATTTCTCCAACAACCGGATGGTGCTGTTTTGTAACTGCTTCTCCTTTGATCACTTTGCAGTTCTTAACTTCGTTCATTTAGTCTCTTCTGTACAAAATGTAATCCAGTTAGGTTTCATGACCTCCGCTTGCATAATATGTTGTGTTATCTTTCTTACAATAAAACGAATTTAGTATTGACATATCATATGCAACTGCAAAGTCGATCAGGCTTTCTCCTTCGTTATTAATCGTTCCAGTGCCATAACCACCATGAATCCTTTCAACTGCTAAGTTATTTCGTCCTATATGTCCATTGAAATCACCTGCTACCGTTACTCTTTCATCATCAGGTATGCCAGAAAACAAGCTATCTAGATCTTGCCAAAATTTATCCTTTTCTTCTTCCTCACAGCCAACTTGTGGTGCAGAGACGCTGATTATATTAAAAATAATTTCTCCAATTATCACTTTAACAACCATCATTCTATCATTCTGTCTTGTCACGCTAATGATGTTGTCTTTGTGGTGAGTGCTCACCACAATTCCTACTCCATTTCTTCCTCTCTCATCTGCACTACTGTAGAATAACTTAAATCCTCCACCAAGCTCTCTTGCCTTGTTCCCTTCCCATCTTGTTTCTTGAACACATAAAATATCCAGCTTCCTTCTTTCCATCATGTCTGCGAGTTCCCTTCCCTTTCCAGATATACTTAAAAGGTTCAGGCTGCCAAATTTTATGACAGATTTTTTGAATTTCCTCTTTCTATTCGTTTTCGCCAACCGTTGGATTCTTAGCACCCTCTGCCCATTTAAGGGCTGCACGGGACTGAGGGCCGTATTTTCTGAGACTTACGCCGCGTATGCCCTTCCTGTCCGGCAACACTCTGCATTTACACGGGCTTGTGACCGTCACTCAGTTGGGCTGGATTGCCCCCAAGCGGCTGCATTTCTTTGATCCACATTAATCATGTAGCAATGACTGCTCTAATCTGACCTTCTAAGACCTGTCAATGAAACTTGTAACAGAATTGGGAGTACATTTTTGTTACAGCAGTTGCGAGGATAATGAGGTTATTTTTAAATCCGTTTTTGATGGATAAATAAGCTCCTTTAATGCCTACAAAACAATAATTTATGACTTCTCCTTTGACATAGTAACATCGTAATATTCAGTACAGATTACCCACCCCCTTTCGACATTACGGAAGCAGATACTTTAGACTCGTTACAAAGTTACTCAGCACACATTTGCTAAAGATCGAGAGCAACATGTCATTATCAAACGGTATGTGACCTATAATCATGTTGAGTCATCACGAAATGCATGTTTTCCGGCTCCAGCTTTTATCGTACGAATTTTAAGTACTTTGGCGGTTCGTTCGTATTTATTCCAGCCGTTTTTGCAACATTGTATTTACTGATGCAACACCATTAAGTGTCCGCGCTCACTGGTTGATTAGATTTTTTTAGGATAATAATGACAAACGAACCAAAGATGAGCCCTTTTGTTTTTGAATTTATGCGCGAATCACTTAAACCAAGGCTATAGACGAGGTTTACGAGAACATGCTCTGAAAATAGCAACTCTTGAGAACAATTCAATTAAACCATCTGCCACAACCTCAGCACTCTGACAGGGAATGGCAAAGGCCTCTGGGTAAACAGTGGCATAATCAACCACGATCAATATATACCTGTTGCCAGATGTAGATCGAGGTAAGGGCCCAACTATATCCATAGCAATCTACTTAAAAGGTGTTTCTACCACAGGTATGGGCCTTGGAGGTAAAGATACGTCCTTTAGCTTTTTGACAGTCTGGGCATGTAGCACAATATGCTGAAATATCTGTGTAAATATTGGGTCAAAAATAATGAGCTAGAAGGCGTTCTCTTCTTTTTCCACCCCAAAGTGGCCAGCAAAGGGTACACTACGTGCCAACCCAAGTCATTCGAGCCTACAACTTTGTGGAATAAATAGTTGATCCACTGGCTCCTTGTTCCTCACAACAAAGTATCGCCTATGAATAAAACCTATTTGTCGGAAGTAACCCAATTTGCCCCTGGTGGCTCATTACTGATGTGACCCCTAATTTGTTCAAAGGTAGGATCCGAATTTTGAAGAACAATCATTTGCCCTTTAAAAGATGGGATTGGTCATCCGAATTAATAGTCATATTATTCTGATCAGCACCCAATTCTGGTTGCCGTTGTTGTTCTCCCTCCCGACTACTTTTAAAGTTTGCCTCTGCCTCTTGGCCTGCCTAGTTTGTAGGCTAATCAGCTCCTGCTCAACTTCCTTTCCCCTGTCATCTTCTTTGCGGTCTTGATCTCGGGTAACCGTGTACGCCCCTTGTTCCTGGCATATTTGTTTAAATGGGTATTCCCCTTTAAAATTTCCCAGGGTTTCAAAAGAATTATGCTTTAGTAAAGCATCCACTGGCAGATTTTCGACAACAACATCCTGCTCAATCTTCCCAGCTGGTCCACACAATTCTATCTTGGCAGTACTTTAGGTAAGGAAGCAATATTTCCATCAGCGAAACATGTATGGCCTCTCCTGTGAGCTAATTAGTTTGAGGAACAAAAACTCCATGAACGAGGGTCTGTGAACTCCCCATGTCTATCAATAGACGAGCTTGCATTCACCATTCACAGTTCCCTGCCTTTCAAAATCCTCAAATGAAATGTCACCCGAGTGATGACAAAACCCCGTTACTTTCCTGTTCTCCACCTTATTTAAAGAACAATCCGACTAATAATGGACTTTGTTTTCACATTTAACGCAAACGACCTGGGCTAATCGTTTCCCTTTGAGTGAGCTGTTTTTAGATTGCTGTCTGGTGCCTGCTCAAATTCCCTTAACTTTCTGATTCATGTTTAGGGGAAAATCCTTGAAATTTGCGTGTGCGAAGGTCAGTTGTGGGCAGGGGTATTTGCCTCTGTTTATCTTTCCGCACCTCCCTTAAACCTAGTCTTGACAACCTATAGGTATCGGCTAGCATGGCACAGTCCTCCAAAGTTTTAGGGGGGCGCTGCTTTAGCCGGACTTGCAGCTCTGAACTCGTGTTATTCAAAATCTGTTCAATAACAATTAATTCAGCTATTATTTGGCGTCCTCCTTGGTATTCTTTGCCCAGTATTCAAAATAGCCGCGAGCCCTAATACCCCTTTCCTTAAAGCCTGGTTCACATACGAGTAAAATCCGTCGCCAGACAAGCGTCTGGCATGTTAAAGGCAGGTTTTCTTGCATGCAAACGCTACTACTTGGCTGTGAAAGTTAAAATTTGATTGACATATGCCAAAGCAAAAGTCGTCGGAAAGTAACAAAAAATTTTGTTCTTTTCCGACGAGTTTTCTCTGTTGGTTTCCGACTATCACTTGAATTGCTGGCGCCTCTTTTGTTCTGACACGGAAATTCTATGATGACGATGACAGGTGCAAATTTTGACAGCAATTTGATACCAAGGAGAGATCAAGTACCTTAGCAAGCACGGGGGTTGTATCATGGGCGTGACAATTATTTTTGGAAGTCTTTAGTTCGAAGTGTCACCATCAACAAGATGGATGTAACCCCCCGTCAATAAAATTGTGACGTGAAATGCTACGTTTTGGATATTTGCGCTTGCTATGACTGGATCGTGGATGTGAATCAGCAAATGTAAAGTAAAACGCTCTCCTTGTTTGCTCCTCCTCTCAGACATAGCGGCGGATTCTACTCCTATGTGAACAAGGGTTAAAAGTTTCATCAGGCTCTTTTCGACATGCTCTAAATTTTCGACGATATGCATCTTCATACAAGTCATACCTATTAAATATAGCCTCTTTTATTTTCTTATAATCCCCAGCATCTTCTACAGTCATTCTAACATATGCCTCTCTTGCTTCCCCTGAAAGAGATGCTGCGAGACGAGGACCCCAACTGTCCTGAGACCAATTGTTAGCAGTAGCTAAACGTTCAAAAGTACTCAGGAAAACTTTTATATCACCTCCTTCCTTAAACCATGGTCTTTCTATTCAACCCTGGTCTGGAAGCTTAATTAAAATCAAACGGTGACGCCGAGGATGTTGAATGGACCGCTCACGTGACGATGACCGTGCACAAATGCGTTAAATCACTGCGTCTGCAGAGGAAGTTTTCAGTGAGAGCAGCTTAAGTTTCAAGATTTTTGGTACAGTTCAGAATGCATAGGAAGATTGAAGGAAGTTAGTGACCTGGAGGACCATTAGTAAGACTTATAGCGTGACTACCAGGGAACTTGGAGGTATACCCCCATTTTTCAGAACGATATATCTTAAAATTCTTCTTAACCTATAATAACAATTCTGAGCGCGAAGGTTAGGTTCAGGGTAGTAGTTAACGAGACATTACAGACACCACAGGGGCAGCAAAATGGTGAAAATATTTAAGCAACAAACCTTCGTAAACTGATGCAAGATCTATAAGCTTTTTGTCTTACATATGACATTGGTAACTATGAAACTTTCGTCTTCTGCACTTTACATATTTGTAAATCCAACATAAAGGATTATTAGTCTATTTATAGAATAAGCTAAATTTATGCTTTAAGATTCTAAAGAATTTTTAAAATGGTGTTGGTCCATGAACAAGTGTTTGCCATATTCACTCAACCTCCGTTAAAAATATCTGTCCACATCCCTGGCCAACAAAGTCAATTTCTATTTGCTTAAGAAATTAAGAACGTTCGTGTTGCAAACACTTGAATCGTATTATCACCAAACCCTAAGGTAACGGGGGTACAAGGGGTATATCCTCTCCTTGCCCACACCTTGTTAAAAGGTTGCCGAGTACTTTTTCGATTTAATTTTATTATCCTCAAAGGCCTCTGTGATTTCAGCTCCTGTAAACGAATCTTTCGATATAATGCTCCTTTAAATTATCATACGCGATGCACAATAACAATATTTACTAGTTACTTAAAAATTATAAAATTTGATTAACTAATTAATTGCCCCCTGATAGCTCTTCCTCCCTCTCATGTAATCGTGATTGGATAAGAACCTGATTATTACTTCTATTTTCAAGAACTACAATACTATTTATTCTTGTCTGCTTAGTGCCTTCATAGATTGTACAAATCCTTTTACACACATCTTAACTAATACATTACTGACGTTAAAAAAGGCATAACTGAATAAGTTTGAAATTCTCCGCACAAAATATGTAATTCGCTCATCTTTACAAGCATAAAAACATATACCAAATTTTGTAAGAGTGTTCTCCTATCTCCGTTGGTAGGGATGCGGTCAGCTCAGTGCACAGCGGCGTCGCCATGATCTTTTTTGTCAAGGTGGGAGGGGGGGAATAGAAAGATGGCGACCTGTTCTCCTCTTGTGCAATCCAAATTTGTTATTTTGTCTAAGAATTGATACAACTTTATGATCTATGGAATTTTGAAGATGGGGGAGAGGGGGTGTGCCTTCTGCTCCCTGTCTGCTATGGCACCACTGTAGGCGAAGAAACCCAACCTTATTTAATATATGTATATGTGCTGTAGATGCGTAGAGCTAAGACTACCCAGAAATCTTGGACACTTTTCAAGTTTATTTCAATGTTTTAATATCATAAACTATTCTACTTGCCAGCTCAAATCCACACATGGAAAAGATCAGAGTGAGCGCGCGAGTGAATATGCATAATTCCCACCCTCCCAGTTTGGATAGAGTCGTACAATCCCCTTGGAAGATCACTTATCATCATGCTGTATTACAAATAAATACTTGAAAAACATGCCCACTACTTCATTTGATCCCCTTATGATAAAGCACAGAAAAATATCTGCACTTTATCCGCACACAAAGCCAGAGCCCCCCTCCCCCTAAAATCTCAGTAATTTAATCGTGTTCCTTAAACATTCATTTTCTTACTAATAGCCTCGTAATTGTACCATGATTTCCTCCTACTAACTCATCCTTTTCACTGGAGGCAATTCGCTGCTTCCCATGTAAACCATAAAGCCTTGGCAAACAAGGATTAAATTTATTTTTTAGTAAACTATTGAAAGTTTCCAACATAAATTCCGTCTAAAAATATAAGTTACCTATTCTACTTCGGTCTACATGACCCTGAATCGTGGGCAATAAAAAAGCTAAAAGCAGCCATTAGTCTTTGATTTGTGGTTACAAAGACAAGTTCTTTGGGTAAGTTGGAGCGACAAGAAGGCAAACTGCTGAGTTTGAGACAAGATTAGAGCAGTTTCAGACAAGATTGGAATCGTGGGTAATAAAAAAGCTAAAAGCAGCCGTTAGTCTTTGATTTGTGGTTAAAAAGACTAGTTCTTTGGGTAAGTTGGAACGACAAGAAGGCAAACTGCTGAGTTGAGGCAAGATTAGAGCAGTTTGAGACAAGATTGGAATCGTGGGTAATAAAAAAGCTAAAAGCAGCCATTAGTCTTTGATTTGTTGTTAAAAGACTAGTTCTTTGGGTAAGTTGGAGCGACAAGAAGGTAAACTGCTGAGTTTGAGACAAGATTGGAATCGTGGGTAATAAAAAAGCTAAAAGCAGCCATAAGTCTTTGATTTGTGGTTAAAGAGACTAGTTCTTTGGGTAAGTTGAAGCGTCAAGAAGGCAAACTGCTGAGTTTGAGACAAGATTAGTGCAGGTGAATGCAATGCTTTGGTATCTGCTGTCAACAGACGCAATATCTGTCAGTATGACCATTTTGAAAACGACACCTAAGCAGTAAAGTGATAGCATAAATAGAAAGGACAAGAGAAAAAGAACAAGGGGAACGTGGGAATAGTGTCAAAGAGAGAATATCTCACAATGGGCAAGAAGAGACGTGCATAATGAAAAAGTTGTCGCGAGCAGAATGTTAGCGTTCCCCCTGGGATATTGCGGAACAGCATTATTATGGCATACAAGATGTATATTGCTGGCTTATGACACCTCCTTATTCCAAGAAACTAATTATAAGGAGTAGTGCACTCAATCTGGATACTGAATTGCTATTTTTGAGCGACACTCCTTAAAACACCATCCTTTAGCATGACCGACTTGGTGAGTGCAAAATGTTGTTCCCAACTTTAATTCTTTTAAAGAGCGAATCAGAATTTGCGCTGCTCTTTGGTATTATGTTTTAAATTAATCCCTATTTGCTAGAGCCGTGTTTATTGACCGAAAAGGCCCAATGAGAATACAAATGATTTTAGTCTGTAAAGCAAAAGTGTTCTTACTTTTATGTGTACTAAGACAGGAACAGCCAGAGTCAGTAAGGCCTCCATAAAGATGGTAATTATTAAACAATCCTTACTTCAAAGTTTAAGTTTAATTTCAGATACTAATGTAAACTCCTGCACTTGAAGGTAATAGTTACCTCTATTTATAGCCTTGGGAAAAGGGCATCTGGGAAGAAATTGCCAGGATATATCTTAAATGTACGACGATAGTTTTACATTGGGAGGCAAATGGGCAACCTCTCCAAAAATGTGGTATCCTGATGCGTTAATAAGGATAGCATTAAGTTTGTCTATACTTCTACTGCATACAATGATCATGGTTTTGACAATCTCTCTATTATCTTGTTTGTAAAACCCCATAATCATTTATTTCGATTACCTCCCACCAATCTTTAACAGCCTTGCAAGATGAAAATGGTATTTTGTTTGGCATTGTACGAATTATTAAAATTAGCTTCTCTTAAACAGATTATGATTACATGAAATCCCGTTGGCCAGATATTTTTAAACTTGAAACTGATTTTGAACTCAAAAAATTCCTCTAGCTTCCATCAAATTATAAGCCTGAGAAAATGTATACCTGTACAATTTCTCTATGTTAGGGATAAACAACTCACATGTAACAGAATTTTGTCTACATTTTGGTTCATATGAAAGAAGCTATGTTTAACTAAAGCAAACCGAGATGTCAAAGTTGTGGGGCCACAGAGGCAACGATTTCAACAGTGTTACACACTAATTGGAATATTATAACCCAGCATATAGACTGGCTCATCTATCGCTAATAGGAATATTCTACCTGATATGAGCGTACCTTCTCCAAAATCATTTGTTTCCATTCTATCTGTATTGACCTTTTCCATTCCAATGAGATATTATCTATTTTGTACTTAACATTTACCTCCCATGTCACTTTTGCAGTTTTCTTTTTACATATTATATCAATATTGATAGTCTTGACTGATGCTATGATGCAAAGAAAGAGAAATGAAACTATTTTATGGCCACTGGGTAAACATGCATCAAATGAAACATTTTGCTGATATTTCACTAAAATATTGATTGGTGATACATGATAATCACCCTGCTTAGAAAGATATAGCACTTAAAACCAAATATTAGACTACTTAAGTATTAAACGATAAAGCTAAAAGTGTATCAAACTTACAGTTAATATTTAATAACGGAATCATCAGTGAATGATTTAGCTAGTAAAGCTAGATCAGCTTTCCATCTGAAAGTTTAAGAAGCGGTTTTCATCAAAACCCTGGATCCTATACTTTGCCGACAAAAGGAGTTTGTGTTTTCACTGTAGTGGGGTAGATTAACCATTTTTTTCTGAGAATGTTCAGACCAGAATGAAACTTTCAGAAATCGTATATCTATTTATTTTAAACTACTTTTTGACTGGAGACAGATTTTTCAGTCCCTCTAAGACATACTTTAAGCCACTTGCAAAAATTACATAATTTTCATTAGAATGTACCCCCTTTTGCCAAATTGGAAGTGACTGATTGTTATATTTCTCATCAGATAGCTAACTGATAATCGTCAAACATGACATAAAGTAAAATTATGAGGTGTAGATATATTTAAAAGGTCCAAGGCTTCTTGAATCTGGAACATTACCCTTATGTGACTACCCTTAACATGGGGGGGGGGTTGTTCCATCCCATTGAATGTCTTACTCTGAGATCAAAAATCTTACTTCATCTGAAAGTTCACAGTTGTGAGGTACCAAAAACCGCAATTTCACTCATATGCTTTACTAGGAGTTTTGAAGCACGTGCTTTTTCTTTCATAAGAACACCGAAGCTCGTTGCTATTTTTCATGGCAGATAATCAAAGTTTAAATACATAGCAAGAAAGCTGTCACCGTAAAAGGGAGTTTTAACATAGAATTTCCATTGGTCGGTTCATCTTTGAATATAATCACAACGTTATGAAACATTGAGGCTGAACCCTCAAACTGGGATTCTAATAAAAAGAGAATATTGTGTTGCAGAAATGCCCCAAATAAGGTCAAAATGACAAAAGTTTGAAATTCCAAACTTTGCCAAATGCACAGGGACATCATAACAATGATTAATCGAGTACGTTCACCGAATTTCATGTCATTCTGGCTGCTAGAAATGTGACACGTACATATTACCATTCTATAAGAGAGCCATGTGGTCTGCAAGCGTGGTTGGAACCATTATCCACCCAATTAAGTTTTTGCAGAAGGATCGCAGTGAAAGAAATCAGTAAATTCAAAAACATCTTGTTTGATAAGAAGAACCCAAATTCAAATATTTCAAGTACAAAGCTTTCAATATTCAGATTGAACTATATTTACACATTCCATGGCACCCACAATAAGGGAGACAAGACAATGCTAGCGTAGCACAGTTACAAGATACACATTTCGTTGTTGTGCAAGAACACGTTGAAATTAGTTGTAGAGCATCACTCCATGTATCGCACCAATTGGGAACAAGCTTGTCCATTGGGCAAGCGCTTTCTTCCATACATCAGTGGACATGGAAGTTCAATATTCCATGGCACTAAAATGACACTCAGCCACCATCATATAGAGCTCTTTTGAAATACTGTCTTAAACTATCTCTGGATAGTGGTAACAAACGTAAATTGTTGTGCGTATATTACGCAAAGTTGTGGAAACGGAGCTTGTCAACGGTCTTCTCTGATTCATTGCCATAATACACAAAGCAAATAAACTTTCCTAGAATTATTGCTTGTTCCTCGGACACATTGCTGGGTGTTTCACTAAGATTTGCAAAAAGTGATGAAAGCTTATCTTTCTGACTGAACTCATTCCCACGGTCCCAGAACTTGCATTTTCCTTAGTTAAAGAAAGAAGAGATTAGATCACTACATACAAGAGCATGGAAAAATGGAAACACTTTACATTTCTCCTTCCCAATGGATGAGGATACAGCGATAATGTCATAGAATGTTGTTTTTTTACCAGAACCTAACCTGGCAAAATCATTGCATTGGTAGGTGTGTGTCTGTGTACACTGGCTAACATCAGAATGATGACATCAGTATCGACAGTCCTGACAAAAACAGTGCCTATTCCAGCTCAAAAACATTGAAGAGCATGTCGTGCGAGCTTCTGATCAGCTTCCCCTGCAGAATTATGGGAAAGAATCGTGTCCGTGATAAGATCCGGAACATTGGGCAGCACCTTGTCATCTTTTGTGACGACAATGGTTTTTTACCAGAGTATTGTGAAAAAACTCAGAAGCCAGAAATACAATCAGTCGGTTCTTGTTCTCACTATTCTTTAAGAAATAAGTCTGGAAGTCGGATGGAAATTTGGTGTTGTCAACAAAACTGATGGTGTCTCCAGATCCTCTGCCTTCTCGCGTTTGGTTCTTCAAACTGTCTTTGAAGTAACAGTCAACCACAATGTCAATCCTGTCGCACTCAGAGGCAAGTCTCAGAATGTGGCTCAAAACTTTCTTTGCAAAGTTACCAAAGGTTGCAGCTTCATAAGAATTCCTCGTCAAAGGAATCACTTCGACCACCAAAGCTGATGACCGGGTTATTGCTGGTTCTGCACACTCTGCCAAACGTTGAAAAAGTGTTGATTTAGAACCGTGGTACGCAACTGTGTCACGAACACAAAGGCTTTGAGCTGTGTCGAAAATCTCAGTGCCAAAAAAAGTTTTTTAGCCTCGCTTCTTCTGTGTTCTTCTTCTGGGGACGATTCATGATGTTCCTTGCAGCTTTCTGATTGTTTCATGTACTGACATTCGAGCTCGTTCATCATTTGGGCAAGCTTTGGAGCACAGAGTGCGCAACGACTGACAGCAGCATCCATAGTTCTATTGAAAAGATTTATAGTTCCACAAGTCCCTTTGAACACCGTGTTATTCTGTTCATGGAGTTGATCTAGCCCCATTCTTGAAAAGGTGCTTCTGATTTCAAGAATGAAATATCCCTCTTCATGCATTCATTGTAGACAGAAGGACAGCTATATGCAATGCACAGCAGATCAAACCAATGAATAGTGGCCCATTGAGAATAATTGAATTTATCCAATGCGAAATACCACCAGAGATACTTGAACAAAGTTTGCACACAGAGCTCAAAATCACCAGTTCGGATTGAACGGACAAAAATCAAAATTTGAAGCTCTCAATGTGAAATCATTTTCCAGTAATAAAGCATTTGCCTTGAGTTACTCTTCTCGTCTACTCTTGGGTGACTAATAGATGCCCCCCCCAACAAGCTAATTAACTTTTCACAATTTTCCACCCCGGACATTCTTGTTCCAGCCCCCCGTCTATTAATTTTTACGTAATCTCCTACCCATGAAAATTTTTGGTGAGGTACTTTGACGGCAAGTAGACAATATCTTTATTTGCAGTTGATTCTTAACTTCATTTTCATTTTACACACACACCCCGTTCATTAAGTTTTTGGGATCCCCCCCCTTTATTTCAACACCCCTTCTATTAGGCACCGAAGAGTAACCAACCAAAAACAGATATTTCACTTTCACTCCTTGAATGTGCCAGTGTGACAATATTCGGTTGGCAAGGATCAGGAGGAAACGAAGCATAATTTGGGTTCATTCACACCCCCCCTGTTTTTGCTCCATAATGTAGCATATAGCCCGCTTAAATTCTGTCTCCGGGTGGAAATCGATACAACATACATCTGAGAACATAACCTGAAAATTTCATTCTGGTCTGAACTAGCAAAATGTTACTTTCGTATCTCACCCTTCAATTTGCATTAGTTGAGATTTTCTTGACTTCATTTTTATCATGTTTGCATTCGAAAAATGTGAATGTGGTCAAAAATAAAGCAGAATACGATGCTTCAAACGTCAATTTTGAGAAACTGCATTGAAACAGCATTCTCACCAGAGACATTGTTGCACAGAAAAAGCCTTTTTGACACGCTATAGCATGTTGTACCAAAATTTTTTCATCATTAAAACACGATAGGTTAGTACTTAAGTATGCCAAATTACATAGGCCAACTACACGTTTTTTAAATAAGAAACCAGTCTATAAGAAACCTTAGTTCAGTTTTGGGAAAATTTAAGAAACCCTTTAGAAACTTAAGCAGGCTGAACTAATCCGAACAGTTAAGAAACATTCGTGAAAAGTATGGGTGGAAAAATTATTTTCCTGCAATAAATCCATATATATCAGCTTTAAAACAAACGTAGATGACTAAATGTGACGGAGGCAGTACGCTATTGAACGATCTACTATTACACACTACATACACCTTCGCACTTGATCGTACGTACCACATGTTACTTATTAGTTAAAATGGTATTTTGTGAGTGCATAGAACAGTCTTGCCTGATTTTGAAGGACGTAATTCTCAAGAAATTGGATGAATTGAGAAAAACTCAAGGCTGAAATTGAAAATTTTTAAAGAAACTCGAGGCTCAGGCCATTACTTAGGTTTCCTATAAAAAACAACGTGTATCGTAAACGCTATTGCGAAGTTACATAGGGGGCGCCTCAGAAGGCCCTCTCCCTCAAAACGGTATGAGACAAAAGCGCCAGCAGAAGAGGTTTCGATGTGACTACTCTTGGTGTCTAAAAGACGTCCCCCTCTCGCTAATTTATTTTTCAAAAAATTTCCACTCTGGACATTCTTATTCCAACCTTCCCGCCTATTAATTTCTCAGACATCTGCCACCAATGACAATTTTTTGAGGAGGTACTTTGGCGGGCAAGTAGAAAACGTCTTTATTAAATATGGAAATCACACATTAAAAGGATGAAGGTGGCCTTTTACGAGGCTCGAAGAAGTGTGAAGACGAAAGTTACAGATGTTAGCAATAATACTGTCATTAATCAGAAGGACAAGGGGAACATTTTTAAAATCTTGGAAGCCACGTAGGAGACTGCCATAATTTCGAATAACTGACTATTGTTTGTGTTGTATTACCTTATGTTTAGGGAGTTGCAATTAATTCTAAACATTGCTTCTTGACTTCCTTTTCGGTCGTTTCCATGCTCCCCGTTATTAAGTTTTTGGGATTTTTCCATCCCCTCCCGTTTATTCCAGCCCCCCGTCTATTAGGCACCCAAGAGTACTCGCACAACGCTTACTAAAAGGCGCTACAATCAATCGCGAAACAAGCAGAGTCTACACAAGCGGGTCCTTCAGCGACGCAGAACTGCAAAGACATTTCACTACAAAGATATTACCTTCACCAAATCTACTAAAACCATTTCTATAACATAACAGTCCATCAAATGACCCACTTATCTATTTTGAGTGGTACAACTTGTAAGTAACATATAACTAACGTGGTGTCTATGGGAAAGTACATTTCATCTACGATTTACAATATGTTCTTTCTTTTGAAGGTTCATAAAGATATAATGAACATACCCTCATAACCATCTGGTCCCAATAACAAGCTGGTTGTGGTGGAAACACAAGCAGACGCTTCCAGCGCCGGATTCAGCATGACAAATGTAATACCTTACTGCCTATAACAAAAAACCTACTCCACTATTAGATAATCTAGAACCACGTCCTGCCAACAAATACAAGATGCTTGAAGAGCGAAGCATATTCGTATAAGATTGGTCTTAGAATATTTGTTACAAGAAAGAAACGTGTTTCAAGGTCTTCCGTTTCTTACGCGTAGGTAAGTTGGTTTCGCTTTTTGGCAACCTCTCAATTAAAAGGCCTGATGAGCAGTCCACTGTCCCGAAAAACGAACTAAATTATCTATAAACGATAACAAGATTGTACACTGGACACGAGAAAAAAAGCTGCCTCAACATTTTCGATATCCGGAAAATAAACCTATAAAATGTCGAAAGACGATTTTGAATATGAATATTCATAATAAAAATATTTTGAATAAAAATATTCGACAATGTACTTCTTTGACGGATTATCCGAAATTTAGTGAAAACCGTACGGACTTACAGGAAAGGAGTAATACTATCCCTAATTAACTTAGTTGCGTATAAACGTTTTGGTACTTCGTATCAGTAGGAAAAGAAGAACCAAACTTGCGCTGTTGCAAGCAAAGCAATCCTTTCTGTAGCGCGATTAAATTCCATCGAGAGAAATATTTATATGAAGCTGGCAATCTTCTCTCCTATCACATCTTATAATAAATGCCTCCTCTACACAAAGAGAGCACTTGAGGCCTTCGAGTTGGCAATAACGGCGTTCAAACACAATATAACAAAGGCTATCCGTTGTCCAGTTTTCAGCCTATTTAACTAACTAGTGAACTAGGGAATGATGCAAGACACACGAAGATATATCTATAATGGCTTACAATTTCCTTGTTGTATAAGAAACTAAAATTTTCTCATATGTTGCATTGGTCTTGGTGGGATACCTAATGTGTCCATCCTCCCAGGTACAGGTGGTCGCGGCCCCATGGAAGAAAACATGCCTCTCCCGGTTGCAGGGATTGGTTGCATGCTAGAGGGCACACCCCTACTCCAGTGATCCTGGCCTTGCATAACAGGTTGCTCCACTGTTGTCTGTCGCGTTGGTGTTTCGTGACGGGGCGGCATGCCGAAACGATGAGGAGTGTCGCGCGACTGAAAGGCAGGGCCACGATTTCTACCATCCATAACGTTGTCGATGAACTGTCCTTTTTGACTTTCCATCCTGGCATTGGCGTCGCTTAGAAGTTCCCTTGCTTTTGCTGACATGCCAAACTCTGACCATGCGCCTTGTGAGCTCTTAATCATTTCTCCTGCCCCAAGTCTCTCTCTCTTTGCTACATCACCGGTATGGTTATCGCCTCGCAGCGCGTCAAAAGCTCCTGGCATGTCATCTCGTCGAGATCCTCCATGAGCACTATGACGTGTACTTTCCGACACCGAACGTGCAGGTTCTTGACGGCGCTCACTAGTACTCGATCTACGTTCATCATACAACTGACGCCTATCGTTAAAGCCATGCCTTCTGTCGTCTCCACCTGATCTTCGCTCATCTTGGCCGATCCGGCGTTCATCGTTCGCCCCACGCCTGTCCGATAAATTGCTTCTTCTTTCCTCGTGATAATCACGTCTCTCTTCCACACCTGGCCTTCGTTCCTCATGACCCATTCTTCTCTCACTACCAACAGGCCTTCTCGTGTCCAATTGCGTCCTACTGTCAATGTCCTGCCGACGCTCATCAAAAGGCCTTCTTTCTTCATATCTTAATCTACTGTCATCAATTCCCGAACGACGTTCCTCAAAGTCGGTCCTCCTCTCCTCTAACCCCTGACGACGGTCACCAAACTCACCCCTTCGATCTTGATGGCTTTCATAATCTCGCCACACACCTTTGTCTGTATCAAGGTTTCTCCCCGAACTAACGCTCGAGACATGAGAATCTCTGCCACGTGTACTACTAGGGTGATCATTTGATGTTCCACCCAAAATACCACTTAGCCCAGCTCGTTCAAGGACGTCTGACAAAGCCTTTTGAGGATCTCTTGAATAAGGACGCTCGCCTGATGCTTTTTCCCGACTCCATGCATCCCCCATACCGCGGTCACGTTCTAGATCTCTTGTGCGGCCATCCCTAGACCTTGAGACGTCTCTGTCTACGTCGGAAGGCAATCCTGTACGGGGGGACGAACGTTCATCTCTGCTCATCACAACCCTTCGGTAGTCTTCTGTTGGTTGACTTGAGTAACTACGACCTTGCTCCCTACTATAGGATTCAGACGACCTTGACTCTGGTGGAAAACGAGTGTCACCTACCCCTTCCCTTCCGCGTGCTCCATAATGTGGTGGGCTATCTCTTCTGTATGATGTTGCGCCCGCTCTTTCCAGTGGCTCATCCCTGTAGCTTTTACCTGGGTAGTCTCTCTTCGCAAGTGGATCATCTCTCGTCCTAACTGACACCTCAAGCCGACCACGTGATGCTTCCACGGTTCTAGCATCCCTATCTCTGTAGTCCTGGGCAGAAGAGGTCTTCTGTGCTTCAGTAGCAAGTCGTTTGCTCTCTTCCCAATATCCAACTGCACCTCCACGGCGTGTTGTATCTCTCTCCACAGGAGCAGCAGGGCGCTTCAGAGATGGCCTCCTATCTTCCACTAATCGCCTTTCACGTTCAAGACGGCTTCTTTCTTTATCAATTTCACTGCGTGTATCTCGTTCAATGCGTTCACGCTCAAGTCGTTCCCTTTCCCGTTCAGACCGCTCGCGTTCTGCGCGCTCACGCTCATGCCTCTCTCTTTCTAAACGTTCCCTTTCTAAACGCTCTCTTTCTAACCTTTCCCTTTGCAAACGATCCCTTTCAAGTCTTTCTCTTTCTAATCTCTCCCTTTCTAACCTTTCTCTCTCTGCTCTTTCCTTCTGCTCTCTTTCTCTTCGCTCCCTTGCTATTCTTTCACGTTCCCGCTCCCTTTCCCGCTCTCTCTCTCGTTCTAATTCGCGCTCTTTTTCACGCTCTCTCTTAATGCGCTCTTCTTCACGTCGTGCACGTACACGTCTTTCATACTCACGCTGAACCTGAATTCTTCGTCTCTCCTCTCGCAGCTCACGCTCACGATCTTTCTCTTTCCTTCTCTTTTCCTCTCTCAATTTTCTTTCCTCTTCTCGTCTTTTCTCGCGCTCTCGTTCTCTCTCCCGCTCCCTTTCCCTTTCTTTCTCTCGTTCCCGTTCCCTTTCGCGTTCCCTTTCACGATCACGTTCACGTCTACGTTCCCTCTCTACTGACGACGACTTCTTACTATCATCAGCCTCGCTGGTCTTCGAACTCTCTCTGTTCTCCTTCTCAGTACTGCGGCCCTTTTCTCCTCGTGACGTCTCTTCAGAGGTTCCTTTTTCTCCATCCTTCCCCACATCTTTCGCTGGCTCTTTCACTGAACCTTCACCACTGTGTTCTTCTTTCTTTTCTTTTGTTGCTGACTCCTCGGTACCTTTCTCTGATTCTTTCCCGCTCCCTTTTGACTCTCCACGAGATGGGCTACTGCGAGGTTTGCTACCGCTCCTTGACACAGTCTCTCCTTTCTCGGATTGTGTTTTGGTTTTTGGACTTGTGCTCTTAAGCGAGACCTTCGATTGACGACTTGGGCTTCTTGAACGCTGACTCCGACCACTTGACGTTTCCGTCTGTCTGGTCTTGCCATCCACACGTCGCAAAGGGCTTCGAGAGTGAGGCCTACCTCTTGGACGCTCACCGGTTCTTTTTACCCTCTCTCTGCTTCTGCTTCTTGAACGGTGATGCCTTGGGCTACGCGACCGCGTGCTGCGAGCTCCTCCAGCCCGGCTCCTTACTTGTTGCGATGATCTTGACGTGTCCCGTCTCCTTACAGGGCTGCTTCTACCACGACTTCTAACTGATGAACTTGGTGATTTTATATCTTTCTTTTCGACATGATCTCTCGATGACCTTCTGGGTGATTTTTGACCTTCCCTTCCTGAATCGACACGAGAACTACCTGATGATTTTGACCTTTCATCTTTTTTCTTTGACGAGGCATCTAAGGAAGGTTAGAAGCAGTTTTTGTAAATTAAAATATGGAGAAGGTAGTTCACACTAACCACAACAATCAATGCGAATATGATTTGTAATAACTCATGTCAATAATTTAAAGTTGCTCTTCAATGGTTAAACAAAATATTACTAATTTGGCAACCTTCCAATCAAAGAACCCTGATGTGCAGCGGGCCTGACATTGCAACTATCCTACACGGTTTTTATATAAGCAACTCGGTTGCTTAGGTGTGAGGCCTCGATATGGTCCAAAATCTAAGCAACAAGCTAAGCAACTCGAGGCCTCAAATTCAGGAGGGACAATTTTAATACGCCTGAAAATTAAAGATATACGATTATTTAATCGCATCGCCGCCTCTCCCTCCTATTTACTTGTCTGCTGCCTTTGTTTCATACATGGAGGATGAATTATTAGAAGAAGAATGTGATATGGCAATGCTGCATCACAAGTTGTCAAAGGTAAGGTATCCGACTGCCTAGTCTTAGGAACACTAGTCCAGGTGCTACGATCTAAAAGCTATTAATCATGATCAAATCAAAATAAAGCAAGATATGTCAAGTTTTTTTTTTTTTAGTGCGCGGGCTTTCTCAGTTCATCGAGACATTTTAAACAATAGGTCAGAATGATGATTCTGCAAGTATTTATGTCATTGAAAAAAGGAGATGGCACACTTTAAAAAACCCTCCATAGGTCCTTAGAAATAAATGTGACGTTATAAAATATTACCCGGATTCACGCTGTAATATTTACTCTTTCTTTTCACTTTGTTGACAGAGACACTTGCAAAAGAATGCAACGTGGGATACAGGACAACAGATGCTAATGTTATCGTGCTCTGCCACAAAGATAGGAAGGGAAAGTCTCGTTTTTTTCTAAGCGAAGAGTGCAGGATCGCTGTGTTTTATCCTGATGGCAGGCACACAACTACAAACGGTTGTTCAAGGTCTCAGTCAACCATTGTAATACGCAAACTAAGCAAAGAATATAATTATACCCTCTATATTTACGCTGTGTGGTTCGGAATTGAAATACCTGTACATTCTAAACCATATTCTATTCAACTTGGAAAAAATCGTAAGTTTCAAGCGCAATAATTTATATTATCTGTATAAATTCTGACAAATTTTATGACTCCATTAAGTGACTTTAAGTGATATTCAGCATCAATTAACAAAAAGTTCCTTTTCAAATTTTATTTCAAGACGGTTTTGTTTATAGTTTCACTGAAAGTTGCAATTTTGTATTGTTTGTTGAAAAAAATATAATTTGAGACCTAGTACTTACCGTTTCTTTTCATTTTGATTTTCATAATAAAAAGAACGCAAGACCATTGAATTTACGTAGCTGAGTAAAAGGAAAGACAAGAAAACAGCGAGCTGAATTCAGCAAAGGGATGCTAGTAACTACCATAGTCGCTAAAGAGAACTTTTTTTTGAGGGGATCACCTAAGTAATTCAGGTTATTTTACCAGAAACAAGTGAATCGAAGTATCGTTGTATCAATATGAAAAATTGATAGCCGTTGGAAATGTCCGATGGAAGTTTATTTTAGTTCTCAATACAATAAGAAAATATCGGTAGGTCGTCGGAACTTAACAGCGAATGTAAAAAATTACCTTCCTTATTCTTCTGAGTATCAAGTGTTGCGGCTAGGACTTGATTTTTCCTCGAGAATTACACAGAAGCGAAAATGAAGTAGATAAAATAGCTAACATGCTCTGGACTCAGTATCTGTTAGAGGCATTAGCATGGACTTAGATAAAGCAAAGCATAACAATATCATAATCCAAACTTAATACATATTAGCCTCAAATGGTTTTAAGAGGATAGGAGTATTAATCTAATCTTGCACGGGCTTTTGATGACTTAATCCAGCAAAGGGGGTAGGGGGGCTAGTAGTTCCGCGGCTGTTTTAACATGTATAACTGCTATAAGACGTGGTTTTATGATTTGATATCAAGGTTGTAAATACTTCGAGACCTTTGACGTTGAATTTCAAGTGCTTTTATTACGAAATTTCTGGTAAAATATGTGTTTGTATTAGTATTATAAGGTGAGGTAGTTAAGTCAAAGAAATGTTTAACGGATGTAAGTCTGATCGAAATGGAATAGAAGTTGCTACGCTTTATTTCATGAATTTAAAGCAGCAAGAGTTGAATGAAGAGCTGTTTTGGGCCTTAGAATAATTTATTGTTCTAAACACCTGAGAAATATAAGTATTCCTGAAAAATATCGGAACTGATAGTGAAGATGAGAAGTATCGACGATCGTCGCTAAACAACTGAATATGTTGATTATTTGTCACGATATGCATCATTTAGAACAGTAACATGTGGTTATACTTGTTTTAAATGCAATTTAGGCCTACTTATAAATTTTGGATCGTTCTCTATGGTTTTTCACTAATTAGTTTTTAGTTGACATTATTGAGTTTCAAATGTATAATGAACTTAATTTTAGATCATTCTATAAAATATTTGTCAAATTGATGAAAAACATCTCAAGTTATAGCCCTCTGAAACTTTCCACCATATATAGTCACCTTTTTTACCAGGGTCACGTGACCAGACCACAGGCTATGATGGCCAAATTTTTCTTACCAATAGTTTGCCAGATAAAAGTTAGGAACAGTCTGAAAGTTTTAGCAACTTAGAAGAGAGCATTCAAAAGTTATTAAACCATCTTCACAGCCCGGGCCTACTAGCCCCCCACCCACCCTCCTGCTATGTAGGGTTAAGATACGTCTTCCTATAGAATATTAGCAATTATCTCAACGGCAATGATATTAACAGATATTTATAGCTATGAAGAACGAAATTTGTTTAACTACAAAAATTAGATACTGTTCTTAAAATGATTTACGATTAAATGAGATTTAGTAACAACAACAATTTACGGCGAAATTCCACAACAGATGCTTTGCAATGAGAGCCATTATATCCGGTATTTAATAATAATAATTAATTAATAATTGAGAGCTTATATAGCGCTTATTACATTGTCTCTAAGTGCTTTACAAGTAATAAGACATACATTTAAAAGTTATAAAATATCAAGAGATGTAAAATTAGTTAAAACTGAAATCAAGTTAAAAAACTTAAAGCGCATTATTAAAAACATGTGTCTTTAATATTTTTTTAAAGCTGTTTAGGTTTTTGGCAGCTGTAATTTGCCTAGATAGTGCATTCCATAATTTAGGCGCTGTTGCACTAAAAGCTTTACCACCGTACCTTTTCGTATTCGACACTAGTACAATGAGTTGATTTTGAGTTCTAGATTTTAAAGCTCTAGATGGTTCGTACCAAGAAATCTTAACCTGTACGTATTCGGGCGATTTGAGTTCCAAGGCTTTAAAAGTTATCACCAACGTTTTAAAAACAATACGCTGTTCGACAGGTAGCCAATTAAGTACTTTCAGAACGGGAGTTATATGCTCATACCTCCTGGTTAGAGCCACTAGTCGGGCTGCGGAGGTCTGAACACGTTGTAGCTTCTTAATCAAACTTTTGTTGATTCCATACAATAGGGAATTATAGTTGTCCATTTTTGACGTCACAAAACCATGGACAAGTTTTTCGATGGATTCTATTTATATTATATCCGGACCATACAGACTGACATATAAGAGACATCCAAATTGTGATTTTTTGCAAGTAGTAGGTACAATAAGAGATGCCCACTTAAATATTAACATAATATGCTAATCGAGTTAGGAATTTGCCTACAGGAAATTATACTACGACATATTGCGGTTTTGTTTACTATTTGCAAATTTTTAGTGTTTGGCCTTCTCTTTACTGCATATTCAAATGCTATAATTAAACATATAGCTGTTGTCCTATTTGAGTCTTCTTGAAGATTTTGGTCAAAGAATTGTGTCTTCAAGATTAGTTCTAGTATTGCCCTGATGCTCACCAGCGGCCAATTCTAGCTTTGCGTTCTCAGGTTCGTTTTTTTCAAAGCGTCATTCCAAATTCCAAAAGGAACAACCCAACTTAACCTTTATGACAGTATTAGGATGGTGTATATAATCTTCCTTCGATTATACAGTATCTGTTAAAGATGTAAATGCTTAGTTAATTGGCTACTTTACTGCCTCTTTTTGTCTTAACCGTAACTTTAGAGTAAACTATATAAAAAAAAGATGTAGTAGACATTTATTGCTTTTCATTCGTTTTTATCCGCAGCTCCCTCAGAAGTGGCAAACATAGAAACTGTTTCAGCTGGGGCAACATGGGTCACATTAAACTGGACAGCTTTGCCTCCACAAGAAGTGCATGGATATCGAATTAGATATCATGTTCAGGAAGAGAAAACTATTGAAGTGTCTGAAGCAAATGCAAATATAACAGGATTGTTTCCTGTAATGGAATACACATTTGAAATTTGGGCATTCAATGAGCTAGAGGGGTTTAGTGTATCAATAAATGCAAAGACCAGTAAGTAATTTCTTCGTGATTTTTCAAAGTTCTGTTTGTATTTGCAAAATAGGAATAAAACCACTCCTTGATAGCATTTTATGACATTTAAAAAATCAAGAATAGCATTAAGATGACAGAATCTTAATCTTTCATTATCTCTTTTCCTGTGCAATATAATTAATTTGTAGGTAGAGATATAATTTGAAAGGAACATTCTTCTGCATGCGGCATTAAATGGCAGAAAACATGAAATACTACACTGCATCAATAACTTTAGTGCTAGGCATCCTCATCGTGCGAGTAGTGATTACCATATAGTATAGGAATCAACGACTAGTTGTCATCATCCTGCATACCTATATTTAACAAGCAATACCCCTACAAGACAACTTGGTAAAAAGCCTTTGTTATGGCCAAAGCAACTTTATGAGAACATTATCTTCGAGAAGAGAGGATTTAAAATCTGAGTTTAATCTTATATTTCAAATCCTCTGTTATCGATTATACTTTCTCACTTTAATGGGCTTTAGACACAGAGACGGGCATGAGGGCACTCCCTCCTTTGTCGATTCACATGGCGCAGAGAGGCTGGTCTCCATTTGCGTTCAGCTGGATGACGATTTCCACAGGTGGATGGTTGGGAGCTAAGGTGGTGCCTAGAGAAATAAAATATGTTAACATCGGAGGTCACCTAGCTCATTTTATAATGCGCACGCCACGAAAGCGTTTGTCACAGGTTCGATCCCCGGCGGTGACATTTTTTTCTATTTCTCTAGTGTTTTTTCCAAAACTAGCAAATAGCATAGTTAGTTACGGTGTATCACAACGTACTGTACAGGAGGGGCTTAATTTTTTGTGTAACAATAAGCAGAGTCAAAACTTTCCAGGGGAATTGTAACCATTATTTTTACCGTATGTTTTGTAAAATTGAAATTACAAGTAACCTACGACAAATTGTTGAATTTTAAAAATTTTAAGGATTTTAAGAAATTTCATCATCTTACCGTTTCAGTTCCTTTTTGAGCTATCTTTAGAAACTGTTTCTTTTTACGATATCAAAGTAAACCAGCTAAATTTTATTATCAAACTGTAAACTCTGCCAACATTGCATTGTAAAATGCAAATATTTGTTATTATCTGACTGTGCAACTAATCATATCTGTTTAATCCTAAAATCTGAAATACTTTTATTTGTGAAGCGTGTCAAATATGTAGATCATTAATGAAAACATGAATTCAACTAACACTTTTTTTTACTCCTTATGTGAAACTAACAAAGCTACTTTGAGTAGGAAGTACCCGCCTGTAACCCCAGCCAAGGTCGTGTCGAGAGGATACTACTTGGGTATGTGTGATGCTGTAGATGCCGAGCTAGAGGGAAGAGTTGTTGCGTCGCATTGAAGCATTTGCAAGTTTTGCTGACTTAGGATCCTAATTTGCCGACTACCAACTTTTGGAGCGCCTCCAAGGGGTATTGCAAAACCCCCCCACACACCCGTAGTACCGGCTCTGACCCCAACCATTCATCAGTCTCTCCCTTGAAGTCCCAAGTCCCATTTTAAATCCTTAAGCCTTTAAAAAATAACTGCACCAATCATCCGTGATGACGTCATCAGATCACGCAATGACGTCATGATCGCTTTTTTTTATCTTTTATCTCTTACGATGAAGTCTAAACTTTTAATTTATTTAATTACAAGATAATGAAAAACAGTGTAAAGTTATCGTTTTTTATGATGTTTCTACTTTTCCAGCTTTTGACACAGTAAACAATTTTAAAGTTAAGGAAATAACCAATGACTCAGCTCTTCTTACTTGGGAACGTCCTACAATAACAAGAAGGAATCACATACAGTACTGCATTAGCTGGAAGGCAGAAAGCGGAATAGGCTTTCCATATATGAGAATAAAGACTGAAAGATATCATAGAATAAAAGAACTTTCGTCTTACTCAAATTACAGTGTGAGTATGTTTGTCCGTGTACATCATTTGCTCCTACCCATTACAAGTTGTTACAGGTTTGGGAGAGAGCTACTGAACTAAGAACTTATGTCACAGCAAATTACTACGGACCACTTCCTTTTATCTGATTAGCTGCTACTCAATTCTAGTCACATCGCAGTAAGTATTTATCGTTCTACAACATTGACTGTTCACATGTCTAGTCGCTCCAAAAACTGACTAATTCTTAGCTATATCACTGTTGCAGATAGAAATGCCGGATTTCGTGCTATAAAACGCTGCTACATTTCCCACTTTACCACGAATTTTTGCACATAGATAGCTTGGTTCGTGAAGTCCATGTTTGGGTGCATATAAAGATATATACAATTGTAAAAATATTGAAAAGTTTAACGGGTTGGGGTGTTTGCCAAAGAAAATATGTCAGTGGCCTTTTGTTTCTAGTTCACGTAAACTTGCCTCAAAGATATATAAAAAAATACTCTTTGCATTTAGCAGTAGTATACTCGACATTAACTCCTAGCTATTGTATACCCGAGAGCCAAAGGGAAATAGTATTGTTCTATCAAACCCGCTGTCCTTCCGAGCGACATTTTGTTTGATTTGTCGGTATTCGGGAAGGGAAGCAAAAACAAAGACTTAAGAATCAGTGCTTCACTTTTCAGCTTTTGTTCTCCTTTCAATCCGTGTCTTGAATCTTTGGCGCCCATACACTCCCCGTTAATGTCAACATACGTAATTTTAACCCCTTTGAACTAACCGTAATCAGGTATGTTCAGCCTTTTTACTACAGCTTTCAAACGTTTCTGCAAACAATTTGGGAATTTTCACTTGAAACACTTAACCATTTGCCCTTCCTTGTGAGCAGATATTGAGATTTTAAACAGGTTTCTATATTTCAGTTCCCTTGGTCCTCTGTGTACGCTATAGTTTAGAGTAGATATATGTAAGCTTTTTCAGCGCGGGTCTAAATAAACGCTTAAAGATGAAAGCGCGTGCAAAAACAAAGTTGTAGTATTATATATTCAGATCAGAATTTAGAGGCAAAATTGCTGAACAAAAACCAGACTAGAACAATCTTTTAAATGGATACTGACTTCCTTTTAACACCATAAAGTATTGCTAATACTAAGACTTTTTTTAGGTTCTTCAATATGCACAACTCTCGTTTATCGTACATGCCGGCAAAGGATTTACGATCTCGTTGGTCGGATTGGTGGGCGGGGCGCATACTATATATGCTTGGGTATGAAGATGTGTTGAAAATAACATCTGAAGCCTCAGGAATACCCTAGTTTAGTTTAAAAATCCTTTTCGTAGCGTTGGTAATTTTTAATGGATAACGCACGGTGGTCGGGTCAAGTTTCGTTCTTCGAAATTTGCCTACAAGCGTAACTTCGCCTACGAACATAACTTCCTCTACTCCTAGTGGCAGTTTATTCTTACCAGTGAATTAATTTGTTCTGAAGTGCAAAAATGCGAACTTTCAAGATGAGTATTTTGTTATGTAGGGTGTGTTTGAGAAAATATTAAATTGCAATGATTGAAGGCCAACCGTCAATATTATTTGCATTTTTTTGCTGAGTTGTGTAGACACGTTCTATGAGTTGCGTGGAACGATGCTCCTAATCATTCTATAAGGTCCCATGTAGCATTAAAGACGGACGTAAATTATCTGCAATAGATCTTCTTTCTTATCTGCTTGATTATCTGAGTTCTCTCTCCTTATTAAAGAAAGCCTTCTCCTTGCTAAACTTAGGCCGAATTTGAATGGAACAATAAGCTCATTGGCACTTTCACTTTTCTAATTTCTCCCATGAGGCTCCTTTTTCTTCCCCTTTGTTATTAAGCACATAGTTTAGTTAGGCCACTGTGTCCTTAAATATCGTACCCAACCAAGTTTCTTATACCCTGAGGATGATGTGATAATACATCGAAAGCTTGGTTATTAAATATATCGTTTTATATGTTCAATTTAAATCTTCAACATGTTACATATGCGCATTCTTTGCTGGGCGTTGCTGTTCATTACTAAAGAAGTAAATTAGATTTTTAAAAAGGAACAATACATACCAGGTCTTCAGTAGTAAAGTTAAGGGTGTTCTTGGACTTGACAACTTTGATAAAGCAAGGTGGTAATGTATCAAGAAGTAATGGTTCATTTCCAACAGGAAGTTGAATGAAAAATCCTCTTGTTGTACTGTAACTTGGTCTCAAGGGAAGACTGTACCTTTCGGATAACTGCTTGATTATCTCTGTTAGTGGGGGAAAAGATAGCATACAGTAACCCTAAAGATAGAGTAA
This sequence comes from Alatinidae sp. Z8VKAUB7J3, assembly GCA_010016025.2. NCBI lineage: Eukaryota > Metazoa > Cnidaria > Cubozoa > Carybdeida > Alatinidae > Alatinidae sp. Z8VKAUB7J3. The sequence goes on along the minus strand of JAAAKM020006971.1, from coordinate 138,850,361 downwards.
GATTTGATTACATGAGAAAGGCATTCAAAAATATTTTCGCGACGTTTCGGTGTCATCTTGACGCCATTCTCAAGGTGAATAATGAATAACTATACAACGATAATTAATAACAATTGTATACAATATACAAAATATAAACAAAAACTTTGGCTCGGATTGAGTCCTTTTGAACATTCAAGTTAGGCTTAAGCGTGCGAATGTACAGCATTTCTTTCACCAAACAATCTAATTTGTTGCTACACCTAGCAAGCACTTGAAAAATGTTCAATCAGGCGATCTGGAATTCTGAAGTTATGCTTCTCAGCGTAATGCTTGTAGATGGCGGACGATTTTCCTTCGTGTCCATCCACGCGCTGGAGAAGATGCTTACGTGAAAGAAAGGCATTGGTAATAAAAGCGGATATTTCAATATTGTGAGAAGGAGATGACTAAATTGATTTGGCATGTAGCTCAAAGAGGAGAGCAAAAATGTGCCTACAGATCATTTAAAGCTGAATCTCCCGGCAAACGAACGCGTGGACGACCATCAAACGATTGGGTGACTTGATCCCAGAAAGTTCCTACATGCCAGTTTTAACACTGGAGAGACTAGCCGCAGATCGGAAGCAAGGGAGGTGATTTGTGAATCAGAAATGTGCAAGGATCTCAAAGGGATTGTCCAGCTAAGTCAAGTAAACAAGTCAGACAAGTAGAAATGAAGAGGTATTGTTAAAGCTTTAGATAAATTATTCCTAAAGGGGGCGGTACCGTTCCCTTGGGGGCGCTAAAGACATTCAAGGGGCAGTGAAAGAAACAGGGCGACTGGAGTTAGATTATGGATAGGAAACAAATTTCCAGACCTTTGACCAAAATTTTGTTTCTGAATGTTAGACTCTTTCCGTGTCCTGTTTTGATTGTTCACGATCTTAAATTTTCAACTCACTAATACCAAGGAAAACCCCTAAGTATGTCTTGTATGAATATCGGGGGCGGGAGAAGAGGTAATAGAAACGTTTCTTAGCATCCAAGGGGGTGACAGCGTTAAATGCTTGGCAAGCACTACCTTAGATTCTACAAATAGCTTGAGAGATGTTTTACTTAAAAGTCGTTACTTTAAGAGGGGCATAGACGTAAAGGGGTAAAAGGCGGCAAAAGTACCGGAAATGTCATAGTTTGCAGCGTACCCTAAATCCTGTATCATACGATTCAAACATTTTTCACCACAAATCTCATCAATCTCAGTTAGTTCTTGTATATTTACTTTACCTCTATTTACTACAACTTCATTTTAATCTTCTTCAACCATGAAATATTTAACATTTCTCTCAAACACCAAATTCTTCCATTTTCAATCTTTCCACCACAGTCTTGCTCAGGCACTGATTTTACTTCTTAAGTTTTCATACCTCTTGAAACTTAGTAAATCACAAAAAACACTAACGAGACAATTAAACTCAGTAACCTTAATATCCAATGAAGTACACATCGAAAATAAGACTTAACAAGACTTCCTTAACTTCTACATGGTTAGGAAAACTATCCATCAGACACTAACTAAAAAACCTTGTATTAGTACTGAATCGAATATAATATCTCGTTTTTTCCTTTCCATGTTTCGTGTTTAATCAACAGGCTTAATATGTGATTATGAGGCTAGTGACATTGTATTCCAAGGCTATTCAATTCAAAACTCAGTTGGCCCGGGTTTGAGAACTGCGACCATAAACTGGGCCAGAAAGTTTTTGACAGTCTATAAGCAATAAGGTGAAGGTAACGCCGAATTTTAAAGTAACACAAGTAGACATAAAATGATAGGCATGAACTAGAATAGCCATTGCAAACAGTACCTTGGTGCACACCTTCACAGAAAATAGCAAAACAAAGAAGTGTTGAATTCTGAAGTTGTTTCTTCAGGACCCCATCCGACGCTTGGGCTACAAACCGAATTGGCCTGCCACACTCTCATACCTCATATCTAAACCTTATTACCAGTATAAGATTTGGGGACATAAGAAAGGCTCAGCAAGAAGAGAGGACTTTAAGGCCAATAATGAAAAGACACTAGGGAAATAGAAAATGTGTCACCATCGGGGACCCTTAACCCTCGCTTGATGGAACTTTCAATGGGTTTTGGACAGATAGACGGGCCGAACGGCAGTTCTTCCTTGGTCAACTCACATGGCGCAGATAGGCTGGTGTCCAATTGGGAGCTGATGTTGCGACTAGAGAAATAGAATATGTTAACATCGGAGGTCACCACCACAATTGCGAACAAAAACAATATAAAATTTAACCAAATCTCGATGAAAATGACCAGAATCATGGAAGACACTTACGAAAGGAAAGGGGCTCCCATTTGTGTTATTACACGCCGTCTGCCTCTTACCTCCTATTAATAGGGAGGTGTGACATGCAAGTCACCGAAAAGCAGATTTTCAAAATCCATCGTCAGTTGGAACGAGGATGAGGCCAGTTTACCTTAATTCATGTTCAAGATTATAGCTCAGTTGGTAGAGCACATGCCTTGAAAGTGCCTCGATGAGAAACATATAACATACTGACGATTGATCTCTAACAGATGCTATATTAACACCAAGCAAAAGCATTAGCACTTGAGATATTTGCTTCTTCTTTACACTCCTTTACCAATGTCCTCATTATACTGTCACGTTTGCTTGTGATAAAGTCACCATAATTACGATCCATCATTTATTTTATTTATTTATTTATTCTATTTTATTTATTTATTTATTTATTTATTTAATTAATTTATTTATTTTATCAATTAATTAATTTATTTATTTATTCTATTTTATCTATTTATTTATCTTATTTATTTATTTATTTTATGTTTTTTTGCTTCTTTAGTTACGTAAGCACGTCTTTAACAGAAGCACACACTGATAAAACTCTCAACAGCAATCAACTGAATAGACGACTAGACTGAAGTTTTGAAAAGAACACTAGCGAAACAGAAAACGTGTCACCACCGGAGGCCGAACCCGTGGCCCACGCTTTGGCAGCGTGCGCTCTACCAACTGAGCTAGGTGACCTCCGATGTTAACATACTCTATTTCTCTTTCGCCACATTAGCTCCCAATCATCCACCGGTGGACATCGACATCCAGCTCAACGCAATTGGAGACCACCCTATTTGCGCCATGTGAGATGAACAAGGAAGGACTACCATCCGGTCCATCTATCTACCCAAAGCCGATTTGTAGACTGAAGTAAACAACAATTTAGGTTGCAGAAAGCTAAATCCCCGTTAACGTGCATATTTGGTTAATTTTTGATTTGCAATGCTATGTTAAATTGTGCAATGCTGAAATACTTTCACTAGAAGTCTTTGTCGTCATTTTATTGAACTAATCAGCAGAAGGAAAACATATTTTACACTCCTTCCAAAGGGGAATTCTTTAAACAGCACCGACAAGTAAAGAAGGTTTAAAATGGCCCAAAGCAGTCACTTATCCAATGACACAATTAAGAACTTCATTCATAATTTCTCAATGGTTTGCTAATAAATTACTCCCACAAACCTTTATCTTACGGAGTTGCAACACGGTATAATAACAAACTCAATTGTCAGACAAATAATAAACTCAACTATCTAAAAAATAAACAAACTGCAATAGTAAACTTAATGTTAAAACCAAACAATAAACTGTGGTAGTAAACTTAACTATCTGAATAACAAATAAACTGTAATCCTAAGCACAAATCTAAAAACAAATTATAAACTGTGATAGTAAACTCAATTTTCAAAACAAATAATAAACTGTGATAGTAAACTTCAAATGTCAGGCTCCCCAAATTTCAAGAATAGTCCCTGCAACCTTCTAATCTACTTTGTAATCACAGCCATTGGTCGCTTCGTCTGTCCCTTGTGTTCTTTTTCTGATACGAACAATCACAAAGTTCATGCGCGGATGTTGTTGGCAACAGCAGCAACAAGACTTAGCTTCCTTGTCCCTTATGACGTTGATTTTGTACCTTATGGCGTCAAAAATTGAGGAGGAATTTTTTAAAGAAGCACGTGTATCAATTGATGCTGCGCGTACAGAGAAAACCAAAGTAGCAGGTCGATTTCTCGAGACAAAACAGACAAAATACCCACAAAATCCTGACAACTAGAGGTACACTTTAAACTTTGCAACCCGTCCAAAGCACTACGTACATTACTTTATAATCATTAAACTTCTACCTCTACAACAGAGGTCACACAGCGCAACAAAAATAGGAAGTCGAGGGTGCTGGCTATTGTATTATATTGTACATCAAAGTAGGTTATTGTTGAACACTTAAGGAGGTTGATACTATTCCTTGTTTAAACTATTGACAGCGTTGTTACAAAGTGTAAGGGGTTTTGAAAATAGCTGCCTTTCGTGAAGAAACGTCATGTATACCATCTAGCATCACACCTACCGAACAGGTTATGTAATATATATTAATTTTATCTCCTAATCATGCATATGACGTATATGTGACGATCATCATGCTGTGTTTGAAACCATTAAATGTGATCGAAATATGAAAGACTTTATTCCAGATTTTGGCAATTTTTGTATGTTATCTGCTGTTGCAACGTTTTTCGTCTGACATTTATCTCGTACTTATTAAATACATTTTAAACGCCGTCAGGCAATGTTTAATAATATGTGCTTAAGTATAGAAATGCTGTGCCTTGTCTTACAATGTTTATGATTTTGAAAACCTCCTGAAGACATCTCTTACATGAAAATGTGCACGTTGGTGCGATTTAATTAATAACTAGGACTTGTTATGAGCAGGAAACGTCCTATAATTTATCACTGTACACTTCTGATGCAACACAGAAAAGTAAATAAATTTGTTAAGAATAATAGCTTAAGTCTGAAGACTGTGCATTAAATGAAAAGGTATTACGTAGGCATTCTTTTGTATGCAGTAAAGTTAATATCTGCTATAAAATAATTAGATATCTGTATCAACTACTGAGAAAAACATTGTAAATTCTATTATTCTCTGAAATTGTCGCCATTAGGTGTTATTAACATTGATACAACGAAAGTGCATGATGATAATTAGTAAATACTGGAAAGGTCATTTTGATTTCAAAGCTGCGTAGATGTTATTTATCAAATGTTCGTATTCTAACCATTGATCATTACCTGAAAAAAGGCTGTCCTACCAAATGCATTGATTAGGGAAATGTACCGGAAAATCATTTCTGACCGATTTGATAAGAGGGGCAATAAACCGAGAGTGTGTCAGATTTAAACACAGTTAACGCAAAACCGCTACTTTCGGCTGCATATTTCAAACGTGAAGCAAAGCTTTATCTCTTTAGCCATCTATTGCAAGCAGATTACTTTTAAATGGACAACGGTGTGTTTTAAACGGATAGTTAATACGTCCTAGTGTGTAAATGATATTTAAATATGCGTTTTTCTTAGTCTTGTGTGCCCTTTGAATCAAAGTATTCTTTTGACGTTACTTGCAAAAATGATGAGGTAAGGAGATGGGAATAGATTGTGAGCGTAAACATTAAGTTGGATTCACGGTGTGAAGACAGCGTCTTCTCCGAAATCGATACTGTTGTAATAATTTAATATTTGATCAAGTAGCTAATATTTCATGATATTATAATCAAGGGAAACAGTGGGAGACACGAGTCGCCTTTTGAAAAGCAGCTTGTCAGATTTAGGAGAGCATCGCCGGAAAGTAATGAAATTTGAAAATACTTTTAGAGAAATAACATGGACAAATTTAGTATATCAACTAGAAACTTTAATTAGTAATTTTAAAGGATTGACTTTTTGCTTACAGAACTGTTTTTCAGTATGAATCAATTTTAGAAAATTGACAGGATACTGGATTTAATATTATCTTGTATGAGAGTTTATCCAAGAATCCTTTGATGATTAAGGACTGATTGACAAATCAGATTCCATGCAAAACATAATGAACAGGAGCGTAAACACCGAGGAGCTCCAAAATAATGTAACCAATAAAATTTGTGTAGAATAAAGTAATTGGTATATATGAAACACAAATAGAAATCTTAACAAATACTATTTGACAAATATCTATTGTGCATCATTTTTTAATATTTGGCTTTCTCCAGTTTTTGCTCAATCTTTAGGTGAAAAATTTATATTTTATCGTATCGCTTTCCCGTCCCCACCCCAGCCCCCGTACCACTTATAGTTGTGTGAACGTTATTATTAAGTTAAGTACATAGAATATACCTTGAAATGTGAGTCAGCTTACAATAGCCTTTATAGAAATGTTGTCCTTCTTTCACTGGGCTTATTTACATTTTTGATTTATATAATTTACTTCAAGGAAACTTTGGACGTCAACGTTAATAAAAATCTTAACATTGTTGAGAGGTTTAGATGGAAATAGGTTTCGGATTGAACATGAATTACTTTTAAGTTGACAAGTCGGTTTTGATCTAATACTTGTGAATGCGCAGTTGTCAATATGGCAATCATTACCGCCTGGTAATTTTTGTAGGATAAACTGTACACAAATCAAAATCGTAAACTATATTTTTTTCTTCGACATTTTTCTCAATTAAGTATATCAATTTTACTGAGCTTTCTTTCTATCTGTAATGGAGACTAATAGCTGTTTACAATGTATTCTCTCTCTTACGAATAACCCACTTGAATGCCCACTTAGTTTTTTAAATAATTAAATTACTAAACTAGAATTTAATATGTTTTTATCACATGCAACTGATCTCCTTTTATATCACACCAAATTTTAGCCTCTCTTCAAACTTTTATTTCCAACATACATAAGCGTCAATTTATTAAATCTTGCTACGGTCCGACCTTCATAAGACGTTTTTTTCAGAGTAACAAATCAAACCCTTTCAAGAAATTGATAGTTAAAATTTAGAATTATCTTTAAATTTTCTGCGCGCCTTTCCCCCAAGAAAACGTTTGCCCGTGTACAAAGTCTTCCATTCGCATGCATGGAGAGCTGATCCAGTCCAAACTAACACAAGAGTGTACCACTGTGGACCAGAGCACAGCTTTCTCATTGAGAATCAAGACATGAAAGAGCCGTCAATGATTACACCGCTTTCCGAGAATCAAAGCTTACGAGAGAGCTGAAGCTGAGTTTGCCCTTACCAAAGATATGAATTCAATATAGACTAATTTTACATGTGCTCAATTTCTACAATGATAGGAAGAACAAGCTTTTATCCCCTCAGGTTCTAAAGGAGAACTTCTGGTGTCTGAGCATGAAATGCTATCTGCCATGCTAGCAATTAAAAATTTCTATCCGGCACAATCCTTTTCCTATTGTTCAAATATCAACTGTATTCCGATGATCTTGCCATTCAACAAAATATTGAATTCATATCGCCCTGATAATTAAATAGACAACTGTATTTTTAAATTTAACGTAATTTAGAACTCTCTAGAATTAATTTAGCTTTGTTTTAGAATCCGAGTTTCCGAAGGGTAAATCATGTCTATATGGATTAATCGTCAATTGCCAAAAGGTGAAGTTATTAGAAACAGATGAAGTCATAGTTTATGTCAGCTGCATCAGAACATTCTCCGAGGATTATAGAGGTTGAATATCTGAGACAAGAGGATTACAATCTTCGAGCCTAGATACAACCTTAGAAAAAATTTATTTATCATAAGAAATAGATTTTAAATTCACTCCTGCTGGGAACAGATCACAATTTAGAGACAGGTGCGAAAGCGTATGATCTCGGCAAGAGAGAAAATGGATCACAAAGATATTGATTTCACTTACACTTTACATCTGCTTCACATCAATGAAATCATCAACAAGTATAGCTTGACATTGTATGAGAAATATAGGTAGAGTTTCAAATTTGTCCACCAATTTTCTGTCTTTGAGATTCATTGAGTACTTCGACAAGTTGGTTTTACCATGATCAGTCCTGCCAGCCATTTGATGTTATTACATTATGATGGGATTAGTGTCAATACATCTTTTTTCTCTCGTTTACCCCAACATTTATCATTTTCAATCTTCTATGAATACAACTATCTTGATTGATTTTCCCTTTGTTCTCACTTTTGTCGTGACCTACAATAACCTGAATCACTCCAGTCAATCAAAGTATACCTTCACTCATTAGCTACGGCACCGCGTTTTAAGATATCTGTCCTCAACAAGACTCACTTTGCAATTACTAAATTAAGTAGAGATTTAGATAGCCTATTCTTTGATACCCTGTTACTATCAATTGGACTCCAGCGCTAGGGGAAAGGGGGCAACTGCCAATAGTTTAGGTAAGGTAAAGGTAGTGCCATACTCTATTCAGACCGTAGGGGATCTGATATGGTAGAGAATCACATGTCCTGAGCCACGGCATTGTGAGGTAGGGTAGTCAGTTCCGATCCTCGCCGCCTCTTATCCTTCCCCGGCTAATTCCAGGTACCCATTTTCCTGCTGGGTTTGCAGTAAGATTTTTCAGATTGAAGGTAAACCAAAGTCACGAACCGTCAACCTTCAGCTTGCTAGACCAGCTCTCTACCGACTGAGCTAACTCTCCTCCGGCCAATAGTTTGCAAATCATTAAATATAAACTCTTTAATTTAATAATAACAATACAACCATTTGATTTTAGTTCGTTACATCATTGCTTCATTATAGCATATATAGTTGCACTTTTTTCAGCTCGATGGTCTTTTTGGCTGTGAAACCTATAAATATATGTATTTGAATAAAATTATGCCATAAGTAGATTTCTACTCTCAATTTTCCACTCAGCAATGCTACTCTCCTACCAAAATATCTACGCAATAAACGCAGTTAACTACAATACACGTATATTTTATAGATATTATAACATCGTCCTAAAAGATTGTTAAAATGCTTTTAAGTAAGACAAATCTTTCTCAAATGATTAGGAGCCTCTGTATTGTAATGCACAGGAGGCTATTCCTACATTCAAACAATATCTATGAAATATCACTCTACTAATGCTAGGGTGAGTATAAATGGTGGAATGGACAGAAATGTTTTTCTCGTGACGAACTTATCAACTGTGCTTTTATTATTATATTTCCTATTCCTCCCACAAATTGTAATTTCTTTTCCCTTAAAAACGTTTTTGAGATGAGTTCAGTATTATGTTCCTTTTATATTACAGATATTGCACGATTCATTCTTTATATGAAGGTAAAAATCTAAACATGAATTTTACTCTGTTTCAATATCCTTATCATTACAGTTGTATTAGTATAATATATGTACCGGAATTGTCTATAAACGAATTTTACGGACGGACGTGGCATTGGATTTATCTGCCAATAACCGAGGAAAAGACATTGTCTTACATCACTCTTTTGTCCTCTCCGGATATATTTAGAATCGTCTGTATGGAGGCTATCGGGCAGAGAGAAAAAAACAGTTCTAGATTTACTAGATTCTCTCGGAAATTTAAATGGTTGATCGTGAGAGAAAGTTAATAACAACGATCAGGAGGCAACAAATGTCAGTTGTTGGTCATCTACACAGCTAATCGGAGTTTGAATTCAACGTACTGCTAGAAACGTCAGAACAACTGATCCCTGTAACAGATACGACACATGATGATGAGGATAACGATGATGATGATGATGATGATGATGATGGTGATGATGATGATGATGAAGATGATGCTGCTGATGAAGATGATGATAATGATGATGATGATGATGATAATGATGATGATGATGATGATGATGATGATGATAATAATAATAATAATGATGATGATGATGATGATGCTGAAGATGATGCTGATGATGACCTTGGTATTTGTAACATTCTCTAATCCATCTATGCATTTAACTTGCAGTGACAAAGATGTTTGTTACATAATTAAAAATAAAGACAATCATGGCATGGATCATGGCATTCCTAGCATGGCATCATGGCATTCCTAGCATGGAATCATGGCATGGATCATGGCATTCCTAGCATGGCATCATGACATGGATCATGGCATTCCTAGCATGGCATCATGACATGGATCATGGCATTCCTAGCATGGCATCATGGCATGGATCATGGCATTCCTAGCATGGAATCATGGCATGGATCATGGCATTCCTAGTATGGCATCATGGCATGGATCACGGCATTGCTTGCCAGCACTACCTACATAAAATTACGTCCACAAATTGCGAAATCTATATCATGATATTCCCACAAATCCACCTTCTTGACATCACAGGATTTAGAGAAGCACTTCCCCCTGTTGGCCATTCCAGCAAATACGCACTGCATATACATACCACTGCAAGAAAACACCACCGCAGTTTAATGTCAAATCTTGAAAATATAACATCCAGATAATAAATACATTGTATAGGTCCTACAGTTCTTACACCAGTGATTGTCATTTATTTTCAGGTTTGGCACCCTTTACGATTTCAAAGATTGTGTCACACACCACTACCCACACTGATTAACGGCCCCACTACAAATGTCAAATAGTCTGACCAAGGACCGGAATTTTATTATTCCAAGCCTCGATTTCATTTAAGCAATATCCATAAGTTTCGGGACATATATTTGCATAATTATACCTTACCGCCTCCTGACGGACTGAATCAAACTTAAACTTGAACTATGATCTCCGTCTTAAGGCTAAGATGCTCAACAGTGGGAAATCATTACAACAAATCATTACAAACAAATAATTGCAGGGATCGATTAAGTTTATTAGGGCTGTTTACCTCGGTACACCTGTCCATCTTTTACGGAACACTACTGTTGATAACACTGGCTTAGGTGATACCACTTCCAAACAAAACAACGTCATATATAGCCAACGCCACCTCTAAATGATATCAGGTTGTAATAAATTTATGTCAAGATTGACGGGAGAAAATACACAATGATCAATGAAATATATAAAATTAAGGAACAGAGGTAATGACAACACGACAGTGGAGTAAGAAACTACGGTGTTCAATGGGAAAATGTATTATTCATTTTTGCGAACTTACGGTCGACCTTCTTCTCTTTCGATTTGAATGGCTTCCAAAGCAGCACTAAACTCATCACGTCTTGCAAGGCGCTCTAACAAAGAGACAACCCAGGACATAAATTAATAAAATCAGAATCCTTGCCAATGAAACATTTCTAATTCTACAATACAATTAAACCTAATATTATTTGGCATGACCTAGTCACTTTGAGAAGTGAGATTTACAAAATCATACTGTAATATTTACCAGTAAAAGCGCTTCCTGAAAGAATGTCACTATCAATCATGGAGATGAACAACTGATATCAACCTGAAATAATGCCACACAAACTATTTACCTATTCGAGTGTACATTAAGCACATAAAACACTATTTATATTCCACGAAATAGCGAAGACATTGTGTACTGAAAAGCTGTTTTCGTCTGACACCCCTCAGAGTACTAACGTCAGAATGACCGAAATGGAATGTGTGAAAGAGTATACCCAACTGTATTTTGAAGTAGCCAATCAGAAAGTGGACTGCCTGAATGGCATGTGTTTTTGGACCAGTCAGCGTCCATTACAACAAAGTTAATTGAATAGGCTTAGCGAGAAGTCTGAGGAGTGTCAGACGAAAAAAGCTTTTCAGTACACAATGTCTTCGCTATTTCGTACAATATTCTTGTTTTGTACCACAAACAAACTATTTAAAGCACTATTTATAAATCTTTAATATCCACTTAACGTAAGAATTACACTTGCGAGGTTTTAGAAAACTCAAAGTAGTAAGAACTTAGACTTGGTGAACTTGGAAAATTGTCGAAGGTGATCCAGCCAAGGCATCGCTGACACACAGTTTTCCCCCTTTTAGCCTCCACAATTTGTCTCCTCCTTCAGAATTTTCTTTACTCTAAATCAAAGCAGGCACAGTTTTCCAACTTTTAACCCAACCACTGCAAAATCCTCCTTTAGAATTTTCTTTACCTTAAATAGAATTTTTACTAGTACACAAATGTAAACAGTGACAGAAAATTCAAAATATAACTAACTTTGGTTTATTGTTGACACACCACCCTCCTTCGACTGGCAATATAAATGTACACTGCCAACAAACGCTTAAGTGCCGGCCTTCTTTTCAAACTACAGATTTCCCTACTTAATGCTGTATGCTCTGTTACATTCCATAAGGATCTCTGAGGTGATGTAAATGATAAAAAATACCCTACCTGGGTTGTCATTCAGCACTTCTGCACTTGGATATGGACTGCTCTGTTAATAAAATGGAATTGAAAGTGGTTTACTTGTAGAGCAAAGCATGGCGTAGAGGGGCTTAATATGACAACAGAAAAACAGTATAAGAAGGTGACAATCGTCTTTGAATCGGTTTGCTTCCTACTAAACACGATTGTGGAGTGAGCGAAATGAAACGCATCTTTAGTGTTTAGGCCTATACGCCAAGTCAATGGTTACGGTCATCTATAAACATATCTCTTTAAACGTTGATGTACTAAACATCGTAGTTGCTACGAATAACGTCATTACTTTAGAGTTCGACTTAAAACTCGAACCTCGAGGGTCGGTGGTTTGTACAACATCAAAAAGAGTAATTCTTGAGCGATGTTCTCGTCTAAGAGACGAATATTGTGGGAAGCGGGTGTTTTACCAGACGTTGTGAAGGAGATATGTTCACTGCTACATGCAAGCCCTGCAATGGTAGTTACAACTCGAGAGGCTGAAGTCTAGTGTACGGTTTCTCACAAGCTGGCTTCTCATAGGTCATTTCTGAGGGTTGTAGAAATCGAAGAAATGGGAACAAAAGTGCAATGAATTAACCAAGAGTACACGGGCTACGATTTTTGCTTTAATTTTTTTTACGGTCATTCACGGTAAAGATACGTTGGTGGACGACTCTCCAGAATCAAAAACCTGGGGAAAGCTTTACCATGTTTACTTACCTAACATAAGACGTCGTAAGAGAGTAATCATTAATCTTAGATATTGTAACTTGTGACCTGGGCTAAGTGACTGGAGTGGCACACGTGCACAACTCAAACGTTCTAGATGGTACATGGCCTACATTCTAGATGATCTTTTTGCATGCATTCGTTAGCAACTCCTACACGCACTTAAGGATAACTAAGTCGTATAGACGAACAGAAACGTTCTTCAGGTACTTCAAGATCACCTAAGCAGTGTCAAATATTAAGATTGTGGTATCGTAGGTAGAAAACAAATTTGCAGTAACATTTTTATAATCCCTCCCCAAACCCTTACAAAGACCTTTGCTTTGTTTCTTGAACAAGTAATATGATCTGCAGGGAATCGCCACCTTCCGTTCAAATCATACAACCATAGTAGTAATCAATGCCCCATTTCTTCTAGGGGTAACCAACTTTAGTAATACCCGAACTCCCTGGGGTACTCTACTCTAAAAACCTCTGTGGTTATATTTTTGTATTCCCCTTAAAAACTTATCGTTTCAAATCCTCTCTTCTCGATAATCATGCGCAGCGTCCACTAGGCTTATGACAGATTGATGGACAGGATGGCAGTCCTTCCTTGGTTACGTCACAAACTGTTAGGATGCTCGCTCTTTACGTGGTGGCAAAAGAAATGAAGTATGCTAACATTGGGGATTAATTCTTGCTCAGTTGATCAACGTATTCAGCTTGTATGTTGCTCTCGTCTTAGACTTCCAATGGTGACATATTTTCTATTTCTTTCGTGTCATTTTAAAATTGACTTTTCAAATCCTCTCTTCTCGATTATACTTCGATTTCTTTTATATCGTTCAAACCTTTGGTGATGAGTTCGCAAATCAAGAAATGACTAGGAAACGTTTTAAATTGATAATCAGTTTCGTCCCCTAATTGGGGAAATACATTTCATTGAAGATACGCGTATAATATTTTTGGTCTTCTTCAGGGTGATTATTCCGAATGTCTAGTTTAGTCGAGGGAGGGGGGATGCGTCCTCCCAGAACCAGGGTGTACAAATAATCATTCGAACATGAATATGTCATACGTACCAGTGCTTTATCTTTAACTGCTTGATCCAAATTATGTATTCCAAGTAATAAACTATAGTCCATAATTTTGAAACTTTCTAATACCTGGAGAAAGTAATACAGATGGATTGAGTGGGTGATTATTTCGCGGTGAACTGACGAAAGGAGAAAATTTTGCACTTTACTGCCGGAGTCAAGTAATATCGATAATGTCTTTGTTAATATCAGTTACGCTCAAGCATACCTACTATGACTCTGTCACTTTACACATGCTACAATACCCCGTTACCCTCATGTTACCCCACTTGACCTAGCTTTAGCTTACTCAATAATTTCGTGTATTGTATCTGTATCCTACAAAAGTCAAACAGCCGTTTTGATATAATAGCCAAGATTTTTTAAACATATGGACTTTACGCATCATTCTACGTCTGTTAACTTGTTTATGTATACACGAGATTCGCTTCCATTGTAGTAAATGCCCTACGAGTGCAAGTAACTTGTTTACTGGCGATTTTGTGGCCCCTCTTGACGTATTATATACAACTTCGCCACTACTGGCACATAACTATCCTATCTTAATCCGATATTGTATTTATTGTGACTTGGTATATACAATCGTGTTTTGCCAAGTTCCAGTCAGTTGAATATGCTGATTCTCATCAAACACGTTGCTTCGCCGTTTGTCTCCATGACATTGTTGGAATAAATTCGTGCTTCTGACGCTGAGTGTAGTAAACAAAGTGTCGTCAATCATTTCCAGTCTGTGTCTTACGCCCCTGCCGCAAGCCATCCCCTTACACTAAGTAAAAGGAACCACCACAGGAAACAGCAACAGCTTGTTGTTTGGTCCAAGCATATAAGTCAGACATAACGAAGATCACCTCCTTTAAAACCTCCCCAAATAAGGATGTAGCCAAATCCCCTTCCGTCTCTCTTTACCAGTCACTTATTATCAGTTGGGGCCCATGTTGAATATGAAGGGATGAGTACAAAAGCAGTACTTTGATGATTCGGTTACAGTCACTCAATCAACATTAACTTTTGTAACCCTGGGAATTGTGTGAACAATGCTGACTGATTATTATCATTAGTAGTTTTTCTTTCCATTTTAAGTCTGAAGATGTCAGCAAAATGATGAAATATTTACAGTAACAATAAAATGACTTTTCATTATGCTTTGTTGACTCCTTATTCGCATATCACTTATTACTATTTATTTACTTCAGAGTTGGCCTAAATTCCAGCTTCTTAAATCGGTACGTGTCAACAGAAATCCCTTTGTTCTTTTTCATGTTTCCATACCAAGGCACGCCTTGTAGTCAAGCTACTTGTGACATAGTACTTTGACTTACCCTGCAATCTCTCATGATTGTTTTCATAACTGCGTCATATGTCTCTGCTTCCAAAAGTATTCCCTTCAATGAAAGAAAATTTGGCATTTTAAAATTGCCTGCAAAAGTCAAGAATAAATCACTAAAGTGAGTCTTATTAGTATCATTCAGGCTAATAACAACAACGATAAAAACGATGTCTCTCAACGCGATGTCACATGCTAAAATGCCATCCAGAAGAATGCTAATAGTTAATATTGCCACGAATGTTGAAGCAACTTAACGAGCCATAACTCGTCACTGCAAACACACTACTGCAAATATACCACTGCAAAAGCATTACTGCAAACACACCACTGCAAACACAAACACACAACTGCAAACACAAACACGCCACTGCAAACACAAACACGCCACTGCAAACACAAACACACCACTGTAAACACACCACTGCAAACACAAACACACCACTGTAAACACACTACTGTAAACACACCAATGCAAACAAAAAAACACCACTGTAAACACACCACTGCAAACACAGACACACCACTCAAAACACACCACTGCAAACACAAACACACCATTGTAAACACACCACTGCAAACACACCACTGCAAACACACCACTGCAAACACACCACTGTAAACGAAAGCAAATCTTGCTATAGGCAGAAACGTAGATTGCTATTGGCATGAATAGAAGATGTAAGGTTCAATCCTCCCCCTGTGCACCCATGCCTCCACACCTCCCTTCTCCAGTTAAACACAAAAATATGGATTAACTTCTAATTGCATCTTTATATACATTTTCACATATTGCGTTAGTTGATGAAAATTTATAATTCAATAATACTTTAACAAGGGTCATACTTGAATGAAGTATGACTTGCCTGAGTTGTTGTGTTATTTATACCCCTAAAAAGGTTTCAAAATTTTCAAGATTTCAAAGTTTTCTAAAACACATTACTGTTAGGTTAGTTTCATTTAGTGAACGATTTTGTGAATGTAAGTATATGAAAGGGCAGTATTCTTGAAGTTTATGAGACCTCGTAGTAGAAATTAGTTTATAGGTTGCATCATTCTGTACTCACCACTGCTACATTGGCATGAAAAGTTTGTCATACTACCACCTGCCTTACTGTGCAAAGTGTTTTGCTTCAACCATGCTTATAAATTTGGGGATGCCAGATCAGATCATCTATCAAACTGGGCCAAACTCGATCTTTGTTGTAACCCAAACAACTTCTTCAATCAAACAGGCCATCAAACCTGTCATAATGGCTCAAGTATTAAATCAAATCACTACAGATTTGTAGAACATCCCCTTATTGACAAAGCTAAGCTTAGACAAATACAACCATGTCAACACAGCCATGGGAATTACGTTTCAATATCATGGCAGCTTTATATTACTTCATTTTGCACGTCGTGTGAGAGTCCTACTATTAAGCTTTCAAGTAATTGGTGAACTCTGTTATGCATGCCACAAAAGCTTGTTTGTGTCTGTTAAGTAAGAATACTATGCCAAGGCTGGAGGCTAAACATGACTACTAACACAAAACTTGCAGATCCTGACTGCCACACAAGAAGGCCTTGTAACTGTATTATTATTATTCAAGTGTGTTTCTCCCTCAATCTAAATCAATCTGTACACACAAAGACATTCCTTGAAATAAGCGCAAGCTCAAAACAGACAAGTGCTCCAGTAAACCGAAACATGTTGCTTATATACCATTAGAGTTTGAGAACTTATAAATCACATCAAATAAATGCAACATTCACAATTTCACTTCTGATATCCATTGATACAAAGCATGAGGTCTAATTGTGTATATGAAATGAAGAACTAAATACATGCCAACAAGTTGACAGTCATCCCATAGGAATTATGATAAAGTATTTGAAGGTCATGCTTCCTTGTCTTGGCAAGACCTCTTCTTGTTCTTTTGTATCATTAGACATGACAGACAATAGGTTCCATGCACTGGGGCATGACCAAATGAACAGGTTGCATTTAGTGGGGCATGACCAAATACAGGGAGCTGTTGCACTGTGTTCATCAAGTTGAGCCCAAATCTAATCCAGGAAAACCTGCCCTCCGGAAACCATGTAAATGAGGCCATTAAAGAGAAAAATTGTTTACATGTTAAGAAAAAAGAATTAAATTGTTTAAGAGAAGGATTGTGCCTTCAGACAAGAAAACCCCCAATCTTTTCAGTTTCTTGGTTGTACTGGGCACAACAAGTGTACATTTTAGCTACTGCACTGCTTACTAGTGGTAAAATATATGTTGATGCACAGTTTGTGATTAATAAACTTGCTAGCTATGGAAAATCTGGCAATGCCTTCTAAATGACCAGATTCTTTCTCTCTGATAGGTCTATGAAAGCAATTGTAAATGGGAAGAAATCTGAAACACAATGTATCAATGCTGGTGTATTCTCTCTTAACACATTGCCACCAGATTGCGTTCATGAGGACCACAACATGGACACCTATTATCCATTCCAACTATTATTCATTCCATTCATATCTTTTTCATTATTCAGCATCATTCACCTGTCAGTCTATCCGTGCTTACTAATAAATAATGGGCAGCTGGGACATCCTAGGGTTCCCCTCGATTTGGATATGGACAGCACACAAATGTTAAATGGTCACCATCCTCTACTGATATGTTTTTTGTACACTATTTCTTTAAAACAAGTATAATTTTAAACATAGAAACCAGTGAGTATATCATAAGCCTAGTGGTGACTGGCAGTCATTGTACAGCCCATAAATGGCCTTATACATCCATGATATATAACCAATCTAGTTAACAATCTAAAAAGTACTTTCAAAAGTATTAATTCAAAGTGCTAGGGCTGAGAATGGGAATCCAGATTAATTTCCGTGCATGATAATGTATTACAAAAGATGACATGTTACAACAAAGAAAGAACTTTAATGTGTTGAATGTCTTGGATTCTGTGCTTACATAGCTTAGTGCTATGTTGATTTTTCAGTCAAACAAATGAGTTTATATGACAAAATGACCATAACCAGTCAGTTTCATTTTTCAGCATTTTGTGCCTTGCCATTTTCAACAGTCATGGCTAATTTATATAACTTATTGTACCTAATGGTCAAACTGTTCACCCTTGATTGCTTTTTGCTCCTCAGAAGTCATACATATATATAATGTATATTTCTTAGTATAATTTGTTATTCCATTTTAGACATACCCCTATGAAGTAAGAGTGGCTGATGAGAATGTTTTTATCAAAATAGATAGAAAGTTGAGCAGAGTTAGGCCTTCAAGCACTGAAGAACAAAATGATGTTCCTGCTTGCACACTAGGAGTAGATAAGGGTATGTTTTTTAGAAATAAATATCTACAAAACAACATGCATTTTAGTAGCATTAAGAATCATAGTGGGTCCTAAACCTGGTAGCAGATGCCAAAAGGAACCTAGAGGAGAAGACTGGCCATAAAACACAATGAAACCCTATATACTCTTCCTTGCTTAAACCTTTTGATATACTTTCAACTGTGCCAAATATTTATGTGTAAGCAGGTGACAGTAAACTGTCAGAATCATGAACCGATCACTGTATTATTTTGATTTAATACTGCTTTTAAAGTAAGGCTTTTTAATTCACCGTTTTTAAGTTTCGTAGTATGTTTTTACTCGTGACCTTGCGAGTGTACCTTTTTCGAAGGTGAAGGTCACGTTAGGTGCTTTTCCAAACTTTTAGCGGCACTTGCACTCCAAGAATTTACGGCTCCACTTGCGCCAGCCTTACATATGGATGAAAGAACCTAAAAGCATTTTAGTCTTGCTGTGCAGAGGAAAGAAACATGAAGTGGTTAGCAAGTGTCACAAGTAGCTCTTTTCATACTCTGTTATACTGGATATGTTGTTAACACTTCTGTGCTGTTTAGAAGTAAGGGTGCCAAGGATAAGTTCCTTTGACAAAAGTAATGTATTACATCCTTCCTTGAAGCAATCCATTAAATGTGAAGGATGTACCATACAAAATGCTCCCAATTGATGTATTAACAGTGAACTCCCCAACAACTTCTGTACAAACATTCATCGTTTATGATAAATATAAGTTATATATCATATCTTGTTATGACAGTTAAAGTAAGTGATTTCTCTGCCAAGTATCCACTAGTCATACTGGACTTGCTCAAATAGATTCTATGTTCATGTAAAGGACAGGGTTTATTGGCAAACATTCAGACTATAATTTCATATTAAAGAATCCATATTAATTTTTTCTTGAGAAGGAGTAGTCTATCAACTATGTACATTCATGTTGGGCATCAAAATTGTAAGAAGGGGGAGATTAGTCCAAAAATTATGACCTATCACTTGTGATTGAAAAGCCTTAGTACTCAGTTTGTCATTTATTACCATCCCCTTTTTCTGTTATAATTTTTCCTATAGCAATTCCAGAGGAAGATAGCAACACTATTTCTTCATGGGCCTGCAAGATTTTAAGGACTGCAAACCCCAAACAAAAGGTTACAGTCGATAATATTATTTTATGAAATGAAATTATGTTTTCATTTAAAGGAGTACCATACGTTATGAAATGTTAGAAATATTCAAGCAATATATACTAAGCAATAAACAGTAGCCTCATGATTCAAGGTATGCATTTACTCATGTGTACAACTAATGATGTGTCATGCCTATGGACAATCAGAAGTATCAGATTACAATGATTCAGTTTTTCATGTAGTGATCAGCCGAAGGTAGAAGTGATTAAATAGTTGATGTTTCAAGTGATATTCAAATCTCGTCATTTTGCATGTAGCAGTCTATCCGGCTACCAGAATAAGACACCATATGCTTACCCGTCCAGTTTATATAGAATGTTTTCGAGTGAAACATTTTATAAGCATTAGCTTTGCAACTTATCGCTAATATAGCTAGGATATCTTTGGGTGCGAGTACATATGCAGCAACTGCAATTATCAATTTACAGCTGGCTGTGTTATTTTTTTTACGAGTGATGGCTTTATGGCTTTTTTGTTCTTTTTTGGAGGTGCTGCAATGCCTCAGTCAGTATACAGAAATTGATCAGAGGCTGGACACATTGTGTAAATCAATTGGCTACTCTGCGTAGTATAATTCACTGTGAATATTTTCGTATTTAGTAAAAATCCCTTAAGAAAAAATACATACAGAAAAATCCCTATGGGAAAAAACCCTACTGGCAAAAAGCCAGCCAGGAAGAAATCCCTATTTAAAAAATCCACCATGGAGAAAGTCCCCAAAGAAGAAATCCACCAGGGAACAAATCCCTGAAGATAATATGCCCCTAGGATAAAATCCCTAAAGATAAAATTTACCATGAAAAAAATCCCCTAAGAAAAATCAGCTCAAGTTGTCGCTAATTAGTCCTCATTAACATGTACATTTCTGAAACATAGAGAAAACCCTCATTTGAAGGCATACTACATATTATGCCAGTTAGTGAAAAAAGAAAACTGTATTTAGGGGTGCTAAGTTTGGAATAACTGGCAAGATGCTTCACCTGCTATCTCTCAGGTGTGCTCAGTCGCTAATAAATGATGGACCCTGTCCTAAGAAAGGCTCCTTTCTAATAGGGTAACAAGTTAGACGTACTTCACTAGGGCAAGTGTAGTCATTTAGATGGGTCATGCATTTTTGCCAGCACTGCTGTGAGCTTTGCAGATAATCATTTGACACATGAGTATGAGTGCCACTATCTGTATGATATGTTGTATCAGTAGTGCAGGGCTGAAATGGAAAACATTGCCACTTCATTTGGTCTTTGTAGCCTGTTATGAACCCGTGGGCAAACCAGAAAGTTTGTGTTGTTAACAATTCTGCCCCTGAATTGACTTTTTTAGTGCAAGCTACAATTAATAGACAAGGCCCTTACGAATTATCAATACCCCACAATGGAAAATGATATATTATCTATTATTAACAGAGATCACTACCTTGCATTTGAAGCAAGATCTTGTGATTTGCACAACTGAAAGATGCAAATGTAACAACATCAATCCTCGAATCCACAGTTAAGGTCAGCCATATTAGCAAATTAAGTAGCAGAAGAAGAAATTATGACATTTGTCACAAGTGAGCTCACCAATTTACGATTGCTATCTGAATACTAGAAACAGTTACAACGATAAGACTGGGCAGTGGTGACACCATTTCGGAAACATTTTTGTATTTTTCTATCAGACATCCATTCAAAAAATGTAGACAAAAATTACAATGGTCAAACACTATTTTGTACCAATAAAATAAATTTTGAAACAGCACAATCATTGAAGCTTTTTCCAAAAAAGAGTTATTCAAATAATATGGCAAGAATTGAATATCAGAGACTCTCTTCTGTTAGGTAGATTTTTAGCTATAGTGGATTATTACCTAACAACCAGGTGGTTCAATGTTACTATAGGGATTACTTCTTTAGGACTATTATCCTTAGGGATTTTTTCCAGGAAGGGATTTTTCCTTAGGGATATTTCCATGGGGAATGTTTGCAATAAGGGATTTTTTTCTGTAGGGATATTTTTCTACATGGCTTTTTTCCATTAGGGATTTTTTCCATAGGAATTCTTATCCCTTCTTTAGGAATTTTTACCTACATTTGAATATTTTGCTATACATCAGCACATACTTGGGTCTTGAAGAAAACTCAACTATGTCATTGGGAATTCTTTCACATTCAATTTTGTTGTTTTTCAAAACGACTTACTAAAATTGGCATTTGCACAAAATGAAAGCAATTAAGATTTTACAATATCGATGTAAACTAAGTTTTGGTCTGCTCATACATTATGACAATAATAGAAGGAAATGTAGTCTATCTACATATCACATTTTACCGTTTTGTGTCAAAATATTGTATTTGACGGACCCACACACTAATGGTTATTAAGAACCATTTAATTTCTTTCTAAGGCAATTTTATTTCAACCGTACTTTATTGACGTAGGGCATTGGTGGTACTCAATGAAATCAACGCGACTAAAACTGCACAGGATACACATACAAAGAATATTTCACATATATTGTTGGATTGGTAACATTGACTAAATATAGTACAAAAACTTATAACAATACCAATCTTATGCAAATAATAGAGAGACTACGTCTGAATACAAATAACTGGAGCAAGAACTCACCATACTTATGCACGTACTGACAATTTAGACGATAGCTTTCTTGCATTACATTCCTTGAAAATAACTGGGACAGCGTCAACATCGCAACGCAGTAATGTTGCCTTAACAAAGTATCAGCAATTAGCAATCTATGATAGAACGTGAATCTTAGAACATAATCGAAATCAAAGTTTTAGTGTTTGAACAGGGAGTTAATTATTGACGGCGTGGTTTATTGACACAAGTATTACACTAAAATCCTCTCTGCTGTCTAATTGCATTAATTATTATTTTAAAGTTTGTGCTGTTAAACTGTGGTATTAATATTAAACGGTTTTACAGAAATTCTTTGCTTCCATATAAAGTTTGATACCTAGAAACGTTCAGGTGTCTCTTGGGTGATTGTCCAAAGCAGAGGTACTAAGACTCATGTACCCTTCTAGCTCTCTGGCAGTGATGATACAATAACCAACGAAGACGGAAGAAGTGGTTAAACTTTGACTTTGGCGAGAAGTGGCTTCATTCCTTACTCAATAATGGTAGAAATTAACAAAAGAGAACACGGGTGAACTCTGTGACTTCCATCGATTATCTCCTTCTACTTTTTCTTGTTGTTTTAGCAAATAAACAATCTGTTTAAGGGAATGTCTCTTGAGGCATGAAAGGATCGCATTGCAAGTCTTAGTGAACAAAACATCCATTACAGCTTTGAAGAAAGAGGAGATGGAATAAGATGCAAAAGCATAAAATACAGAATATTCACGAACAAAATGTGCTCCTTCGACGCCTAAGAGTAAGGATTCCTTACCTTTAAATGTACACAAATCTACACAAGTGATCTACGAACCAAAAAATAATCTACAATTTGTCTGAATACCACCTTATTCAGACCAAAAAGAGTAAATTCAAAATGATACTGTAAACAAAAAGACACCCTTTCTAGCCTTGATCCTCAATTCAATTTAAGAATTAGATTAGTCGAAACTAGTTTCTCTTGACCGTTAAAACTTGCATATGAAAGGATAACTTGTTGTGTTGTGATGTTCCCTGTATCATGTTAGTAATTAATATATTTTCGGCTTGTTTTTGACTCGCATAATAATTTTGAAATAGAGAAATTTTTATTCGTGCCTTTATTTTTGAAGATAATTGGAAAGAGGTGAATCTGCTGACGTAAATAGCATCGGTGTACGAGCCAGAGCAAGATCTTAAACTAGAAAAAATGAAGGGATTATAGATATTCATGATGTAAGATAGCATCAAAAGCATAAATAACATGTCAAAAAGGGACACAGCTGTTTGGTTTAATACACTTTTATGTTGTTTTATGTTGACGAGGAAAGAAATCTGTAGCGTGGGAAGCTAAACTTCTCAACGAGTCTTTTATTTGGACCTCAAATACATAGAAAATAGTAAGACTGGAAAGAAGAACATGTACGTGAATTTAAAAACCTTGATTGCGCAAACATTTGGACCAGTTATTTACTTACAAACATCTTTAAATACTCTCCCTCGTCATTGAAGTAAACGAAATGATAAATGAAATGAAATAAACAACCAAATTTTTCTATAATGATCATCATTAAAAAACTCACATTAGATAATGAAAGAAATATCGCGTTAGTTAATGATACATTTTCTGAATCTGTAATTACTCTTAAGTGCGGTACACCCACAACGGATAATATGCCGTCCCAAGCAAGCCTCTGGACATGAAAATTCCCTCTGCTTCTGCTGATACAGTAACCCAATATCCTTAAAAAGCATGACGTTCTTTAAAGCTAAAAATGAATTCTTAAATCATCATCAGACCTTTTTTAATCATATTTCCTCTAGCTTTTTATGAGGATACGTAACGTACGTACGGTATTTACTCGTACGGCATTCTTTTGCATCCCATATCATCATTTTCGTATTAGGACACTGATATTTCTAACCGACTGTTACTGTTTTCAAACCTCCTTGATTGTATAATCTCTGAATATGTCATTCCTGCACCTTATAACAGGATAACTGTTATACCTCCAGAATTCTAAGGAGCCCATGAATTCAAAAGATCTAAATTTGTACATGGGAAAAATATGTAGAACTAAAGAATTCATTTCAAGTACCAAGAGCTACCAAGACCATCCAAGTATGTGTGCATATTCTCTCTGCATTTAAATAGAAAAGAGCTTTTTTTTACTGGTCCACAAAACAGTATTTGATTTGTATTGGGTTCAAAGGAGTTTAGAAAAAACAACATTATACAACATAAAATATCTTTACGTCAAATATCTTATCTAGAAAAAGCAATACAATAAGGATGAGAAGTAAACTCGCAAGATGTCGTAAGTTAGATTTAATTGCCTGTACCTAATTTCGAATGTACGAATCTTTAATAAAAAGAAAAAACAAGACGTTTTACAGACTAGAAACAGTTTGCAAGAACAAAAAGACAGAGCCATATGTCTCTGATCCTGATTCATACATAAAAAATAAGATGAAAAGCTCTAAAAATTTGCTCCTGCAATTGAATCTAAAGCCAAATCTAATGAGAAAGTTTATTTCATTTTTTTATATTTTTTTTCCCTAAAAAGTAGTATTGTATGACACATACGAACACGTTATTATCGTTTACACCTTCATTTTGATGTTAAATTCATAATGGATTTCCTTAGAGAGTGGACTTGCATATTTTATTCTATTCACCATAACTAATATATGCTTATCTGATCAACTAATTCAATTGATCATTAGATATTCATCAAGCCAGGAAATAAATTTATTGGTGAATAACAGCAAATTTATTAAAATTTCCCTTTTAAATATATTTTCTGATTTGCTATCAATTTCTCTACCATTGTAATGAAAGTTGTATTTTTAGAGGTATTTACAAACATTTTGATATCCAAAGAACACTTTACTTCTTGCATTATGGCTTACCAGGAAAGTGCACGTTGGTATCTAAAACAGCAATATATGGCAAGTAAACCTGCATATACCTTTGTGTCTTTCATAAAGACATTACTTTCATGATATGTTTCTTTGATTTATAAAGATATACTAAATGTAAATTTGTTATGAAAATAAATTTATAAAAACAACCCAAACAAAACCTGCAAAAGAAACCTCCAAACGGAACGGTCAAGACTGGAGGCAACTGCAAGATTAGAAATAACTAGCAATAAAAGATAAAAGTCTACTTTTGTTCGCAAATGAGATTAACTTTTCCCCTAGTGTTTCCAGCTATCAAATCAATTCTCAAACTATCCTTATCCTAAACAACATCACTTTACAAAATTGTAACTTCATCGGCCCTTTTCCTTACAAAACATACGAGAAAATAACTTATGTAGTTATCAGTGAGACAGACTTGTACCTTTAAAATTTGTACCGGGTTGAGTTAACGTTACATTGTTGTACGCTCATGTGGAGCACAGAGACTGGTGACTTTTCTCATGATGTTGTGCTCTCTCTGACCCGGAGAAAAATCAAGTTTTGTAAAGAGGAAAGAACTTGACATCGTCCAGAATTATTTATAAATGAGCATGTAATGTAATCTACTGCGGTAGAGTGAGGTCTTAGTTAATTGTGCAAGCTGCAACCGTTATCTCGTTTACCACAGGTGTTTATGTCTGTGTACAGACGACATCAAAGTTAACACCTTTCAAACTTAAAATTTATAAGGCAAAGAAATGTAACTTCAAAGGTAGAATTAAAGTACTTTTATATGCTAAATATTGGTTTTGTTTCATAAAAATTGACGAGAACGACTATGAAATATCTAAAATATCGGCTAATATTTCTCTTACCTCGGATAAAGTGGTGACACCACGCAGTTAGTCTGCAATTCTTCTTGGCTTTACATTAACACATTTTCCAGTACCGTACAGTCTCTTGCTTTAGATATTTCTCTTTGTACTAAACCCCTATGTCATGTAACAAGCTCATTTATTTGTTACTGTAGTTATTGAATTTTTCTCTTTCAACCAACTGTCTTTCATTCATGGCCTTTTCTTGCAAAATTAGTCTCCACCATTTATCTATAGGATATTATCTGACCGGGACAACGCAAAACAACAATGCTTACGTACCAGTGCAGATGCTAAATTTAACCTAATTTTTGTATTTTCAAGGTGAATAATGATTTCATCCTTAGCGTGCAGAGATGTTCCACAAAGAATTCGGTTACAGCCATTATTCACAAATTAAGTCGCAATTTGTTAGATAATTTAACAGAAAAGACAACCGCATGGTCTTGGGGAAAGTCTCCTGCTGTCTCTTTAATAAAGCCAAAGCTAATTTCTTGTGTGTAATGGTGGGAACAATATTCAAATCAATTGCTTTGAAACATCCTAATCTAGAATTGCCCCTGTTTGACGTTAGTCATAGCTAATTGTGCCCCTTGTCTACCTGTGGTGTTTTATCCCCTTTAGACTGCATGATGGCATGAAATTTCTTTAGAAGTCACTGATACTGCAAACCAACCCCAAAAGGCGCACCTGGTCAACTCTCTTCTAAAATAAAGTCGAATAGAACTCATAGCAGCTGTTATCTCACTTAGCTAATCCAAATTTACCCATGTAAAGAACCTGTTTCACGTATTGCAGACATGTAGTGAAATGCGTTGGAGAAAAAGCATGAGTCATTTTGTAATCTAATCATATTTTCTAGAGAAAGAATATTTTTGCCTTTCTGAAGATCCTCTTATGCTGTGAAGATATTTTAACACGGGAAATTGCATCGTCCTAGCAGGTGGTGAGAGATGTAGTTGAATTGCTGATTCATAACACTGTAGGAACATTAGATGCTCGTGTGTACAATTGCTGCATGCCTGCAGAGCAATGCTAAACGATAAAAGTTTGCATAAGTTTTGATACGAATTTATCATAGTTTCATAATTTGCGTTAGCATATACTTAATAACTAACTAAGAAAACTGATAGTACCGAGGCAAAATAATTAGCATCTGAAATCGTAAAGGTTCCGAAATCTACCAGATTTTTAAAAGGCTTTATTAATATGAATTTATAAACCTTACAGATTTTACGACTCCATTAGACAATACAAAATAGAGTCGGTCAATGCAATGAAAAAAATATCTACAATAAAAGTAGATTAGAAAATTTGTAAAAAGCGATGTGTCCATAAGTGTGTATATAGGAATAATTTAAATAAGTAATTTTTTAAAAGATAAATTCTTTATTTTAATATAACTACAGACATAAGGTACCATTTATGCAAAGAAAATACGTTTTCCCGTGTACATTTCTAGATGTACGTTTTTACATTTCCAATTTCAGTAGGAAAACACGACAGCTTAATGATGCCAGAACGTGAGCTATCAAATTTGGAGAAGAGGAAGAATATCAGTTTCATTAGAAGAAAACTTTTCTTATTTTTAATGGTATTCTAAGAAGATGTCTTAATATATCAATTGCAAAAGGGGCTTTTTGTCTTTGATACATAACCTTCCGGATTGCGCAAGCAATGTATTCATGTGCCATACTTGAGAATAACAGAATACAAAAGCTGGAGGTAAATTACAGTTTAGAAATTTTAAGCAGAGCAGTTTTCCTTTAACTAGGCAGCTTTCCATGTCGCAAGCCAAGAGCTAGATTCAGTGTTAGATATAATAGGACACTAAAATCATCAGTCAGTGAGACAAAGTAAATGTGGAGTGTAAGAATAAACTCACAGAAATAATTAGCGACATAACAAACGTAGAATGAAAAAAAAAATCAACCAAAAAGTCAAGGTAGATGGAATTATAATAATTTGATAAAAGCAACTAAAGAAAAGGAAGAAGAGGAATGTGAAATATTGCATTAAACGATTAATGTAGATGTAAAAAAAGAATAAGTAACTTACAGAAAAATTTTGATAATAGCGTAGAAGTAGAAAGTAGGATAGTCAACAACGACGTCAAAGTAAATGTGGAGTGTATAACTTGAAGAAATAATTAGTAACATGACAGACGTAAAATGCGAAACATCGACCAAAAAGTCCAAGTAGATGTAGAGTAAATCATGATAATTTTATGAAACAAACTAACAGAGAGGGAGAAATAGAATGCAAAATATTGAAGAAAAATCTTAATGTATATGCAGTGTGTATCAGAGTAGAATGTCACAATGTAGAAAGTGTAAGAGAGTAGAATGTAGAATGTAGAATGTTAGAATGTTAGAATGTTAAAATGTGTAATAGTACTCTTGGGTGCATAATAAGCGGGGGAATCCTTATAGTAGGGGGGTGGGAAAATTTTCGGAAATTTAGTAAGCGGGGGTGTCCAAATAAGCGCGGGGATATTTAGAAATACCAAATTTTTGTAAATTGCATGTTCACAATATCGATATACTTCCACATATTATAGCTGGAATGATAGTGATTTTTGAAAATTTATTCTTAGAATGACACCTTATAACATAAGTCAAATTCTCAAGATCACAAACTTGAGTATTTCTTCAATTCGCCTCTTTCAAATATTCTTTCCGACACGGTGACTATATCTGCAAATTTATTGTGAGACGCGTCCACAAATATTCGCAGATTATGGAACACTTTAAAGTACACATTCGAATTGCAGCAATAATGGTAGACATTTCCAGTGTGAAACAATGTGGCAATTTCAATCCTAAACGCCGAGTGCTTTATGTATCTGTTTACTACTGTTCCATAAGCAGATAGCGAGCGTTCAAACAAACGGAATCAGTGAAAATACATCGAATAGATAGGATATGCTGACATAAATTTCATTTATATGAAACTGAATTCGCCAAAATTAATAAGCGGGGGGGGGGGGAATTTAAGGCCCAGGGATGTGCAATTAAGAGTAGAATGTTAGAATGTGTAAAAGAGTAGAATGTCAGAATGTATAATGTATAACAGAGTAGAATGTAGAATGTCAAAAGGATATACTAATTCAAGTAGATAAAAGAAGAAAAGAAGGTAAGGTATTGGAGTAAAATAAATAGATGCACAAAGAGGAAGGATAAGGAGGAGAGGAGGAAGTTTAAGTAAAATAGAAAAATACCAAAGAAATATATAGCATACAAGCAAGCACCATCAACAGAACATAAAAGGGTAGAATGTTAAAATATATAGTGAAAAAAATTGCATGAATAGATGAATCAGAATATGATTAATCAAATAGATAAATACATAATAAGTAAAAGAAAGTATAGTAAACATACTAGCGCTAGAACGATAAAATAGATAGAGTGAATAAATGCATAGCCGTAGATGCAGTAGAATCGAAA
>JAAAKM020006971.1:138802418-138818354 GCA_010016025.2 Alatinidae sp. Z8VKAUB7J3 | reverse complement strand
CGGGAAATGTCAGTTGTAAAGATCCAATTAATTATGCCTAACTTACAAGAGCTCCGTATAAACGCAGCGTACTCCAGTGGCTAATGAAACGCCAGCCCCGGAAGCTGCCATTGCGGACTATGGGTCTGGCTCCTAGAGTTGTAGTCGACGGGTTGGTCCTGATCAAAGCACGAGATACTTTCTAAAAAGGACGTCGCAAATGGTAAATAAATGAGCTCTTTGATGTGTATTAGGCCAACAACCTTAATGTTAACACTTTGTAAACAAAGCGGGAGGAAAACTTGTATACGAATCACGATTCCTGAGCGAAAATTCTTTCGTCCCTCAAAGTGATTGGTCTACTGACCTTTTTTGAATAAGAGACTGTGCCATTGTATCTGAGGCCCGAAGACTAAAAGCTACCATTTTCGTTCTTCCAAAATTCGTGCGGATACACAGAGGACTGAAAAGCCCCGAGAACTCGTACAACAACAGAATCAGCTGTAGGCAAGTACAGTAGGCTTTAACAAACAAACAGGCAATAATAAAAATTTGCTAGGCCTATTGCACGAAAAGGATACCTTACCACAACTTAGCATACGATGAAGTGGCCACTTTTTTGCTTTCGACTTGCATGGTTTCGTATGGAGGTTGTTTAAAGGGCTTTTGCTTGGCGTCGACAGCCTAAGCTACTACAGCGGTGTTAGTTTCAGTAATATTGCCACTTCTCATCTACGGACTTTAATTGGAGGGACTGCTGCCAGGTGATGCTGCAAAATGAAACGATCGGGAGAGTGGTATGTAGCAATTTTAGTTTATTATTTTGTAAAAGAAAAAGTAAGGATGGACGATCGATTTGTAAATGAAATAGATCTCTCTTGCAACGTTTTGACGTGACTTTTATGTGATTAAATGAAATCTACGGTATAAATAAGTACACCTGGGTGGAAAGTTAAGTCTTAATGAAACAGATAGAGTAGCAGAATGTGAAATAAATGCAAAAATTTAATGCCTTTCAAGTATCTTTCTTTTTTTGGCACGATGGACCGTAAGAATTTTTGTCATCTCTTCATCATATTTAATATGAGACCAACCAAATACTAGTCACTTTTTCAAGGCAATATTTGTATACATTAGTCTTCTGTGTACCTTGACTTTTTCCTTCGCCTCTCGCAGATCATTTTTAAGTCTTTGTCAGTTTGTGTCAAAAGATGCAGAATCCTCTCTGATTATCAATTGGAATGAAAAAAGCTTAAGATACATAGTAGATATTTGCAAAAGTAATAATAACTTGTCAAGTCCACACAAATAGTACAAATATATAACTAATATACTTTGAGCCTTTACTACTTTATATATATGTTATATGTGTACTGCTAGTTCTCCTACCCTTTTTTCTGTGACACCATTTTTTAAAGATTTGTTACTGCTGTCTCTAATTCCAGGCTTTGGATCAAAATGCTTACTTGAATGTATATATGCAAAAAACTATTGCTCAATAGGAGATAGTCCAACATTTGTATGATGCTTTTGAATTGACTAATTGTGCATTCCTCACCACTCTTGAACTTTATTAAGCAGTTTGTTTTAATTTAAGAATTTATTGACTTACTATTATCATGAATAGGATTAATTAAGTCGAACATTTATCATGAGTTGAAAAGTGAACTAATGCATCCAGGACAAATCGAAGGAACATGTGATGCTTATTTTGGCCAGGAAAACACCTGACAAAGCCTTCACTTGTAATAATTTTATCCTCTGTAGATCCTCTTTCTAAATTTTAAGCCACAATGCCTTGCAACTTGTTGAAATCAACTAAATTGAACTGGGCACTACCACATCCTTCTCCTTAGCACTGTGCTTTTGTTATGGATGCATTTTCAGGGTATTATTAGAAGTTCACCTTTCACTGAAGATCACATTTTGGCCTTGTACCATGTATTGTGAATGCTTATAACAAAGCAGAGACCCTTACCACAAGGACTAGATTTTCCCCTGCCTACATTTGCATATTTATGTACAATGTATTAACTGTTTTGGGAAGTTTATTTATCTGTAAATGTGTGACATTTTTAGATACCTTTGGACACATAGTTAGGATAAACATAGTAGCCTACCTTTTTGGAACCTGGATGCATTTTGGGTGTGAGGCACTGCCCCCAAGTTTTTCTCCCCCCCCCCCCCAAAAAAAAAGAGATAAAACTGACATTTTTCCTTTTTTGAAAATGATTATGATTGAAGAGAAACGCCAATAAGGAATGTGCGTAATACGTATGGAAACGAGCAAACATTTTCTAGAGATTGAGCGCAATACGCCATTATTTAACCGTATGTACTGTGACCCTAAAATCATATGGAGTCATCGTGAATTGCAAGTTTTGTGGCTGCCATTTTTATCGTAGAAATTTTAAATGCCTTGGCAGTTCATTTGCGTATATTCACGCCCGTTTTTCCATCACTGTATTTGCTGATGAGACAACGTTTATTAACAGTGTGAGGTGTCATTTTTCACGCTCGCTAGTTGATTAGATTCTTTTAGGATAGTAACGACAAACTAACTAAGGGTGAGCCTATTAATTCTTGAGATTGTGCATGAATCACTTGGATACACTTGAACCGTGGCTATAGACGAAGTTTACGAAAACATGCTCAGCAAAAACGTTGTTTCCAGCTATTATGAAATATCGAGTCTTCTGTTTGGAATTTGAAAACCTGTACATATCTCTTATATATAAAAGCAACTTAGTTGTAGTTTTGGTTCAAAATATTTATCGTCTTTCCAGACCGAAATTCTTATAGCCCACATGCTGTGGCTAACCCGAGAAGGAAAACAGAACAATTTAAAAAATACATTCTAAATACAATGTAGAAAAAAATTCTTAAAATATGTACTAGAATGCAGACCAAAACGCCTGCAAAATTGCCTGTTTATGAGAACCCCATAGACATTTGCCTTTATGGGAACTATCGCCACGGATATGATGCGGAGACCTTGGGGCATAGCAATACTTACAAATAAGTAATGTATATGGTTATTTGGCGTCTTAACTAACCTACTCCGGAGGTGATTAGAGTTGAATCAAACAACGTTGAGCGGGTTTTAATGATCCTTGGTGCCTAAAGACGATGAATACGTACAAGGAGATTACAGGCTGCAACTCCGATTGGAGTAGCTTATAAATATTTTAATAGGTGACTTGTTTTCGTCCGGTTTATGTTTTGCCTTAGATTAATGCGTCAGTTATGAAGGGAAGTACTCAATGGCATTATAAGCGTCCCTTAATGTATTCTATTTTCCAATACTCTTTTGTCTGATGTCTCCTCGTCTCTTCCACGTATGAAGGTATATACGTTAGAAGAAAGCATACCATATCATGCAGATTGTGTTTAAGCAACCATTCGTTTTCACTTAAGCTATGCTCTTTTTCGTTCATTTGATCAATTTTCATACTTTTGTATCCGTTTTATATCTGCTTCAATTTATAAAACCCATAGACTCCTAATGCCTAACTTAGTACAAGGCTCCCCTTTTAAGTCTCCGTAAATTGCCCCGCCTGTCCATTTACGTCCGTCCCATCTGGCACCTCTCCCTTGATTTAAGTCTCGTCTGGCTCCTGTCCGCTGAACGAGAAGTAATATTTTGTACAAGTTAGGTATTTTCATCAATGTAAGAACGTTAACATAAGTTAAATGTGAGTTAATCATGTGATAATTTTACAGGTGGTTCCGACCATATTTCACAAAAAATCACGACAAATTTCTTGCCCCCCCCCCCCCCCTGAGAAGGCGTGATGCCCCCTTCAACTGAAAAAGCTGGCGACGGGCCTGCGTCAGACACTCACAACTCAAAGTGAAAATTCCAAAATAATTTATTAAAGCTTAATCGTATTCAAGTAACCACTGCATTTGGTACAATAGGGTAGATGCCTGTCTGAGGCATGCACTTTTGGGGGCTTCATTATTATGTTCTGGGGCTTATTTGAGAATTTGAGATATGTATCGTAGGGTAAGACATATATAATTTTGACTTTTTGGCTTCTTGATATGAAAGTTGTTTAATAAGACTACAGATATTCTGATAATTCATACTTCTGAGCCGTATTGGCAGTGCTGAAAGTGACAATAACATATTAACCCCCTTCGTATAAAAGAAGGCCTTGAACTAGCAAAGGCCACGCCAAGAACAGATTTTTCTGTTAGGATATCAGTTCTTCACCTATTCAAAATTTTCAAGGATAAAAGTATGCAAAGCTTTTTCCACCATTTAATCTTTTATCAGTAATTCTTGTTAGATTTAACATTATTTTCTTTTTACACCTTTTCTTGTATAAGATATGGCTTAAGTTTCCTACCAGAACAATCTGTATTACGCCCCTGGACATTCATCAGTGCCGAAGCTGTTGCCTGGATGATAAAGTCAATCGATGGTGTGGGTACAAAAGTTGATGCTGTAGCCATATCTCAGGTGGAGTAACGCAGATTGTTTGTACTTTGAACATGAGTGCCCTTGTTGTCCGTGTACTCCTCTTGCCTATTGCCTTTTAGATTTTACTTTTGAAAAGAACACTAGAGAAATAGAACATATGTCATCTCCGGGGATTCGAACCCGTGATCCACGCTTTCGCGGAGTGTGCTCTACCAACTGAGCAAGGTGACCTCCGATGTTAACATAGTCTATTTCTCCAGTCGCCACATTACCTCCCAATCATTCACCAGTGGACATCGACATCTAGCTAAAGGCAATTGCTAAAGAACAGCCTCCCTGCGCCATGAGATGATTAGGAGCTAGTGTTCTTTTCAAAACGAACACTTGAAATCCTCTCTTCTCGGTGATAAATTTAACTTTATGTAACATTTGACTTAG
This sequence comes from Alatinidae sp. Z8VKAUB7J3, assembly GCA_010016025.2. Lineage (NCBI taxonomy): Eukaryota > Metazoa > Cnidaria > Cubozoa > Carybdeida > Alatinidae > Alatinidae sp. Z8VKAUB7J3. The sequence continues at coordinate 138,813,508 of JAAAKM020006971.1, read as the reverse complement.
ACATCAGGTTACATTCTGGTGAACTCACCACTGTAATATGAAGTACCTCAACGTCTCCACTACTGTTAAACAGAATGAATCTAAGCTATTCCAGAGATAGCCAACCGATGACAGAAAATCTTAACTGCGCAAGATACTCGTTCTCTGCAACTGTATTTGTACTAATTTTGATATCAGAACTCAGCCATCATGGAAATCGATATCAAGATGTAGCAGTGTAAATGCCAGGGGCTACCGTGGTACCAATGGTAAAGGAGGGGGCTACCTTTGGTCGGCACCTTCATATTTAGGATTCTCTCATACACTATGACATCTTAAATATCTTCTGAAGGGATTTAAACACCTTGTGTTAGCAAAATATGATGGCTGGCGTATCTGAGGAGGCTCTATGACAGCGTTTTGATTAGCGATGTGCAAGTACCCTTACACAAAGTCTATTATTAAGATAGCGATAGGTAGCAAAAGTCATGTACTGTATGACCTAACTAGGTGCATTCATATCCTTTGTTTGATTGGCTAAGGACCTACGTAAAAGGGAGATTACAAATGTGGAAACACTAGACCATTTCAGTGATCCCTGCTATGATGAAATTTACCACCTTGAGTAAATACGTTCCAGGGTAAGAAACCGTACGCCACATTGCAAGTATGGCCTCTTGCCCAAGTCAACTCTACAATCTTCCCATCTTAATAAGCTGCCTAACTGTCAACCTGCCTGCCACTCACTATTAACTGCTATGTTGAAATTTCGGACAAGAAAATGTTTATGGGAAATTGCCTCTGAGGCGTGCTTCGTTTACCGATTTTATTGGGCACTACGACTAGTGATGTATTGGATTCTTTGACCTTTGCATTATGTGGATTCATTACGCAGCAGGCGCTTATACCAACGTAACTGAGAACAAATACATATCATGTAAATCTGGAAAAGGAACCCGTCTTCCATACGGTTTAATTAAACTTTCCAACAATATTGACCTCAATTTTATTGATGTAATAAAGGAAACCTACTTTTGTCAATATTGATTTTGGTGGCATTTTGTGTTTGCCATGAAAGTATAATATATGACGTAATACATCTCTCCGTTCTATAGAAACTCCTTGATAGTGAACTGATAGTGCATGCATCTGGAACTTCAAAGGAAGAATTTAAAGATGGATTTGTTCTATATTGTATTGAACAGTCAGGGAATTCAAAGGCTAAAGGTATCGGTTATTCTTGTATGCCTGTTCTTTTAATATGCAAATGAAATCTTTACTATTTCTTAGATAAATAAAGACTTTAACGTTGCGATTTAGTACATTGAGTTGATTTTCAAGAGCACTTCCTCCAAGTTCTGTCTTTTTTAAGGTTATTTCGTAGCACTCTCTTGACATCGATATTCTTAGTCCCCCCTTGGAATACAGTAATAAGGTGATGGCTTTACAGAACGACTTTCGGAGGTAACATATTGCTTATTTTATTACGGTGGTAACCTAACCACCAAACCTCCGCAAAAAGAAGGGGAGAACTGGTTGTGTTCCTGAGAAACCCTCTCTCTCAGTAATACGCGTTTATGTTGCCGACGTTTTACACCCTTATGATTCATGTGAGTTCGTACAAATATGGTTCCATCTGTTGGAAAGTTGAAGGAATTACCGGAATGCCAATTTGTTACAGACTAAAGAATTGAGTAGTTATCATTTGGCGGTCGATTAAAATCCAGAATCACCCAAACTATACTGATGCACCTCCCTACATTAATGAACGGATTAGTGTGTTGTCTTCGAAAAATTGGTTGCACACCATGTGCATTGGCATTCCAAAACGCATTATTGATGTTTAAACAATTACAGAAGTTTTTATTTGGACTACAATTGGATAAATAACCAACCCTTTGTAGAGTTATGATATTTGTTAATCAGGTTTATTTACCCGAAAGTCTGATGCAATGTGAAATATCATTTATTATTTGTTCCTTTATCTTATGTACCATAAAGTGATAATCTTTTCTATCGCATATTACTAGCTAAAAAGGGCGAAGAGGAACTTTTGAGGAAGTACAATACTCAGTGGGTAGAAGTTGCAGTTTGGAGAGAAAGTATACCAGACAGTGTTACTGCCTTTCTTCAACCAGATCCTCTCACAGATCAGCAGGATATAGGTAGGACATATCTAATCTTAATAGCATTCGTGATGTGTACAGAGACTTGTCAAGATTCCCACGTATTATGTTCTGAAGATCCCAGTGTGATCATGATTGTAACTGGTATAATTTACAAGATGAGTTGTCCCTACTATCCAGGTCATATGCGTACTTGGAACTGTGCTCATCATATCCCTACGCAAAAGATAACTTGAGCTCCTGCTTGTAAAATCCAAATACTGACTACCATATCCTTAGAAATTCACTCATATGCATGAAGAAATTGTCACATGTACATCAAAAGGTTTCACCGACCTACTTGTAAGGGAATGTCCGATGGATAGATTGAGTATATGAGCTAATTGTTTAAAATCAGTCTATAAAAGAGGCCTTGAAAAGTACATTTTTGTCTGCCAGGTTCATCAGTACTGTGTGGATAATGTGATCATCTAACACGCTGTGATACTCTGAATCTAAAAGTTTCTTCAGATACTTATTTTTGTATTTTTTAGCAATAAATGACTTTTTGTGATTTCTTCCGTTTGCAGATACTAGATTGTATCTATTGTACATTTTTATACGTCTTTGCGATCATTTGAGTATGAGTCGTGTTCAAGGACTCGATAAATACTAATTGCCTTTGTCAAGCCAATGTAAACTATCTACAAATAACAGCTTATTTACCTGTCGCAAAAATAGCAGCTGGTAACAGTTTTATATTTAATGGGGTTCAAGTCTCAGTTTGAGAAAATCCGCAATTTACTAATTTCCTCGATTTGAGGTTGTCAAAGATTTGGAATAGAAATAGTTTACTCGTTACAAGATCAACCCTTCTACAATAGCGTGACGGGGAACATTGAGTAAATGCCATTTTTTGTTGTATATATGTTTGTGTATACCAGTACTACTTTGAAACAAAAGCTTCTCTTATTATTTCTACATTGTTATGGTATCTACATGTCTGCCGTTCGTCAGTTTTGTATTCCGTAGTTGTGCTTACAGCCAAGAAGTACCTATTGGGTTTGTAAGTTCATTCCTTGATACCCAATGATCTACAATATCAATTGTAGATCAAAACTTTAAGTGGACTACTTGGAAAAATGAGATACCTAAGCACGTATCTGGAGTAAGAGACCAAACGTTTATGACCCAGTAAAAAAGTGCTTATATTTGGATCTCTGCTCCCTGGTTTCAAGAGGAACAATGGAACAATAGATTCTATCAAAACGAGGCAATCATGTCGGCCCCCAGTACTGCAATTTTAACGACTTTTACGGGCTTTTACAGAAAATACGGACAGCATAAGACAGAAAGAATCTACGTAGGCATATCAGTTAAGTATGATGAACAAAATATCAAAAAATTTCTGACCACTGGAGGTACACTTTAAAAACGGGAAGAGGGTCCAAAAACCAATACGACATCACATTTGCGGTGACGTCACGTAAGGTGAGAAACAGGAAGTTAAGTTGGAGATTTCTTTTACAACAGAAGGGCAGTATTGTTTTCGTCGATACAGAGTACCGACAGGGAGGACGTGCGAAGTGCTGGCATGGCGAAGAATGTATCGGATAGACGCTGCGACAAGACATTTAATGTCGTCGTACTGGGCAGTTCACTCGTTGGTAAGTCATTGATCTTACACAGAGCACAGTATGGGAATTCAACATCATTTTCATCGAAAGTCGGTCTCTTTTCCGCGTACACTAAAACCGTCGATGTGAATGGAGAGGAAATTGAGGTAAGACAAGATCAAGTAAAATATCAATAAAACGTAGCATTTGGTCAGCAAAACGTAGCATTTTGCGATCATCTGTCCTTGGTCACTGTAGCAGCCCAGAATGAAACGGAAGTGTTCTAATGTCCAGAAAACCAATGAAAACTGGAAGTAGTATTTCACTTTCGCACCCAACTAATACGATACTATTATAACTTATATAAGAGTATTGTTATTATTTTAATCCCTAATGTATTAGAAATTTATAACAAACTATTTACTCCCGAAATCTATGACAATTTGACTTCTGGTTACTGAGGGTAAATACGTACATGCCTAGAAGTAAATTGTGTCTGTTTGAAATTTTAATTTTTTCATTATTCCTTACAGGTGGCCTGATTTGAACAATAGGTGTAGAGAATTCGGAAATTTTCAGGCTTATAAGTGGAAATCGATATTCTCTAGGGTCTCTAGACACTTTCCAGTAACATTTTATTGGTTAGATATGACCTCATAATTTATACAATATCATTTTTACTTTTTCAGTGAGTGAAGTCGTAAAGATCCCCCTAAATTGTCTTAGAATAACCCTGAATGCAAATAAAAAAATAGCAAAACATGGTAAGTAATAAAATGAAGATATAGCTGTGGCTATATGTACAATATACAAGGGTGTCACCATCAAATCAAAAGTGGGGGGGGGGAGGCTTTAAGCACTGTTTTTCAGTGTTACCATGGATGCTTTGTAAACTTGACTGCTAGCAACCCCCACCCAAAACCCCATTTCCTCAAACATGACTGGCTTGGTATCCCTTTTCTGCCAACATATTACCTGTCATCAGTAGCAGTTTCAAGGGGGGAGGGGGAGGAAATCATTAGCCTATATACTTATTTAAGTCAAATTAAGTCAAGAAGTCTTCTGTTTGGCCTAAAAATCCAGGAGCCCTAAAGGAATTTTACTAGCAAAATTGGGAACAAGTCAATTGCCTGTACAACATTTATGGAATTATAATTCATCTTCTTTTTCCTCTCTAGCTTTGGTTAATTGATGTCACTGGTTGTAAAGCATTCCATGGACAATTGCTGCAGGTTCACTGCCAATCTGCACGAGCATTTGTGTTTGTCTATGATGTAACAGACCAGGAGAGCTTTCAATATTCACAAGAATTAGTTGAAAAAGTCACCTCTTATGCTGATAAGCCACATAGTGTATATAAAGTTCTCATTGGCAATAAATGTGACTTGCCAAACCGAGAAGTAACAAAGAGTGAAGGAGAAAGTTTTGCAAGTAGTAAGTCACTGCAATATTGGGAAATATCTGCAATACAAGACAGTTCACAAAGTATCATTGATGGCATCTTCTTTACTATGGCACATCATCTATTCAAAGAATAAGTAGGCCACTTCATTTTCTATCACCAGCAACTTCAAGTTCTGCATTCATGGCATGTATATCAACTCAAATGTTGTTGATTAATTTCAAATAGTAAATTTGATCAACTACTCTTTGGTCTCTAATAGATGAAGGTGGGGGATGTTTGTAAATTTTTGGAATCTTTTCAATTCCCTGGAGCTTATTAGAACTTTGGGAAATCTGTCAGCCATGTGAACTGTATAACAGTAAACTAAATAACCCGATTTAGCATCTTCACTGAAAATGTCAAGCACATTTATAGCAGATATTATCCTATCGCTTCAAAGACTGACTATCTCTGTTTCATCTTGATGATAGGCACATAGTTTTATTGTCCTAGTTAGTCATCAAGTATTCAAGTTAAAGTATAGACGTGTTTTCTTTGGATCATTTTAACTGTAATGTACTGGATATAATAATCAATATGGCTAGCTGACTATTCTTTGTTCTGATTTTGTGTACTCTTTGTCAGTACTAATCATTTGGTGAGTCTGCTCCTTTATGCATTTCATTTTGTATGTTTTGTCATGGTCATGTAGCCACACATCTTACAATATGATCCATGTCAATTGCCAAAACTGACGAATCAGGTTTCATGATGCTACAAGAAACAATTTTATCAATTTACTTAATAATGATTTTAAAGTGATGTAAAGATTTCTAAGGCAAAAAGGTGCCTCAGGTTGATATCTTTTCTGTTTAGTTTCACTTACAACTGTCAGAAATTATTTTAAAAAACCTTACCCCCCCCCCCCCTTTATAAATTTTTGAAATTGTTTCCAACCCCCAATTTTTTCCAGCCCCTCTTTTTAGAGACCAAAGAGTACACTAAATGGAAATATGATCACGAGAGAAGTTTTGCAAGAGAGTTTCATAACATGGGTGATGTCACCACCCTGGGGTGAATATACTTTCAAATGGAGCAATGTGTTGATGCAGAGAGCAGAATTTTATTGATTGTTTCTACTAGATGTGTTGAGAGAAGAGGGTGGCAAAAACGGAGTCATGTAGCCTCTAAGGCATAAAGCAATGAAATGATTGGGAAAACAATTTTTATAGTAAATACATAAAAATCTGATTGTTTTAGCATTTGATATTTAACTGTTAGTTCCATTTTTATGTTAACCTTTGATAATGTCTCAGGGTAATGAGACAAAAGCACTCAGGTACATTATATTCATTTTAAAACCATGTGTGGTCTGTTGACAATCTTTGACAATCAAAGAAATGCAAGGAAATGCAAGGAAAAACGATTAACTTGGCAAGATATAAAACTGCTTACCAATTGGGCCTTTACACCAACCACCTGGATGGAACTCAAGTATCTGCTACTCAGTTGGGTGACTTCCCCTATACTGACTCAGCCCCCCCCCCTAATTTACATTTAAGTCCATTGGCCACTTGCTGCAAGGTACTGCAGCGACATGTACCTCTAAATAATTGTACACCCAAAATATCCTCAGCACACTGATGTTGCATAAACATTATGATAGAATAAACCCAATACTTTTTTCTTCAATATTCAATAATCAATACATTCTTCTGCAGCATAACACAAATTCTTATCATTATTCAATTAGTGTAGCTACAGTGAAAGCTAATACCCTTTTCCTATAGGGGAGGGGAGGGGGGGAAGTATCCTGCATTTTCTGAAGCTGGCACAGAAAAATACATTTCATTCATTTTACAATGTTTGTCAATCATGTAAGTCCTTATGGATGAAAATGAAGAATGCTCCCAATAAATGGGGTTTGGGGAGGGCAGTGGTGCCCCTTATTCCTTCGGTAAAACAAAATTTAAAAGTTTCAAAAATTGGACATCTGTCATGTGAATAGTCTAGTAGTGCCATAGTGAGATTGTGTTACCAACCTTTTAAAAATTTAATTGCACGAAATAAAGCCAGATAATATTTTGACAGATACGTTAAGAGATTTTTCCTGTAAATTGTCAGTTTCAAATTGAATTGCAGTACATTTGCAGGGAATAAATCAATATTATTGCCCTCTCTTCCTACAGTGTTACACCTATGTTGTTTCAGTGGTGTTCAAAAATGTGTCATAATTTGCAACTGGCCGTGCTTACAAAATTTAAGACACTAGACAGCTATACCCTTTCTGCAACAAGTTTAGGATAATACAAGATTAATTTATTATGAATGCTAAATATATGTTAGTGCAGATGATGATACGGTGTTGTGTCGTGCATTCCGATATGCAGTCCATTTCGATAGGCTGCCGAGGTTAATTAGTGCTAGGGATCATCAGGAACCAAATCTTAATTTTGAAAGAAGTATATTAACACGTTTAACGAAGTCTGGAGCAGGCCAATACAAAAGATTTGACTTGGTGATCATACCGTCATATACCTTTCGCGTTCGAATTCCATCATTGAGGGCATCAATACAAAAACCCGACAGAGAAAAATCAGTACACTTTTAAGCCGAACACTTACTGTTCTACTTCATGAGGCAAGTCTGTTACTGTTCTTGACACTTTCTCCATCATCTGAAAATCCTTCAACATGTGTCCTTCGAGAGGATAGACTGCAGTAGACCACCGTACGGCGATATTATAATGACATCAGCCTTCAATATTCGTCTAATACGTACGTACAGACGAGTACAACTTTCTGCGTCTGTGATATACTGAACGAACATCGATGTCGAGTGTACTTCCACCTTCCGTTCTTTGGACGTGTTTACTAACGTTAAGTCATGTTGCACATCACATTTCACAAAATACGTTGCCATTCTGCATTTTGCATGAAGGGGTAAACTTGTTTTGGTCCCTTTAATGTCAACCATTTTGCTTTACTACAAAAGGACTGGAACCTAAATTAAGCGCGAAACTCAAAGTGGATCAATACGTGACTCATAAGACACGTGCCACGTATTATCAGCACCCGCAAATGGCACGTGCCACGTACTTCCGCACCTTGTATTTGCTCAGTGATTTTACATGATGGCAAAGATTTGATAAAGAATAAAAAAATTGTCACAAGAGCAGTTTTTTTTACTTCCTACTCGACAGAAACTTGCTCGTGACCTGCAAGTTTGTACATATCTTCCGCTCTCAAATTGTTGACACCTTGCCCTGGGTACGCATTACGCAGCGACAAAATACAGAACACTCGATGTTCCTTCCTGTTTCTACGACAAACGACCTTTTTCATCATACCTTTTAGCACAGCACATGGATCTAAGTTAAGGATAAGCTGTATAAGAACACAAGTACATACAATATGAAAACAGTTATGAGCGTGAAAATGAGAACCCAAAGTAATTCTAAGCTAGGGATGGCCAACCTTTTGTGCGTCACAGGTCTTATTTGGGATGCTGAACACGAACCGGACAGCATTTAACTTAAAAAGTTGTAGGCCTAGCGAAGTAAAATCTCATTTTTCATTTATTAATTTTATTTCTTATTACTCGTTTTATTTTCATGACGTCATTGTAAAATTAATCATCATATCTGATGTGCTTTGACCGTAACACAGTTAATTTTATGAATGTTAAGTTGGCCATACTAGAATGTATCAAGGGCCGCAGTTTGACATCCCTGTTCCAGGCTATGAAAAAAATGACTTTCGTTCCTTGATAAGAACACGGATAGAAAGTTGAGCTCTTGTCCTCATGCGGGTTAAAACCAAAACCTAATAACAAATTTTACTCCAATCTCTATCTCCCTTGCCATTTCCAACAACACTGATGCGGAAGTCTGTGGTTGTTTTAAACTTAAAGTTCCTGTCTTAAACAGTCCGTCTTTGGGGAAGGTAATGCAGATTGGGAGGGGGAGGGGGTGGCAAGTAGGAATTTTTTTTTTCACATTCCACAAAGGTGCCTTTGCTCATTGTGTGGAAAGGGGTGTTTCGTATCGATATGCATATCTTTCTGTGAACGTGACACAATCTCTGTCGCAATCAACTATCGCAACCAACTGTCGCAATCAATTTCGATTTTGATAAAGCTGAAAAGTGGCCACGGAAGAAAATTAGATTTGGTAAATCTTGGGGGAAAGGGCCCCCTCTGCTCCCTGTTCCTTCGTCCCTGGTGGGAAACTTAATCCTTTCGGTGCCGCCGATATTGACCACCAATGCCAGCAATAGAAATAGGAAATTGTAGTGATCATTTTCACATTCACACAGTTTCATGGTTTTTTGAGCGAGGAGAAAGCAATGAGTCCAAAAATTTATCAAATTTCTGATATTCATTAAATCGTGACGTCACACTTTAGTACTCTATTCTTTTGAATAGAATTCACTGGATAAACAAGGGGATACCAATGAATTCCGTCCTCTGTCAAAAGATGCTTATTTCTCAAATTGTATTAAGAAACAATCTCTTTCAGACAACTTCAATGGATCACATTCTTGTACGACGAGACCTATTCCCAAAACTCTATCGCTGTTGTAGTAGAGAGACAGCCTGCGCCATTCGGATGTTTAAGTAAAATTCAATGTGATTTGGGTTAAAACGGGAAGGTGGCACTGACGCTGACAGAAGAATGCAAAGTAGAATTTGTGGCAGTTTTTAAGCAAAGCTAGTGTATGTTCTTTAGCACCTGAATATCAAGAGATTGAACAATGCTGAAGGGAGTGTTGAATCTAAGATGAGATTGCCAACTTTTACTTACGTACCAAACTAGGTACTAACAAATTAAAGGACTATATACATATATGCTTATATTAGAAGCAATATATTTTAAATGTATCTAAAACTTGGAGTGCTCCATACATGATGTAGAACGTAGATAACTACAGAGAAAAAAATTATTCTAGAACTCCGCTACTCTTAGTTCCATACTTATGCAGTCGTTATTTCGCCTAATCATCAGCCCAGCGTGCGACATTGTATGGGTCATGTGAATATTTTCTGAACCCTAACTTGCCCTACTTCTTAATGCCAAACCATGAATGGTTTATTAAGATTCCCATCACAAATAGAGGTTTCAACAAATGGTATACCCAAGCTGTTAAGCACTTCTAAAATGGATGCATCAGCTCACGTTCAAGCTCGATCGTTTCGAAATCTCAGTTTCAGACTAACAGCCTAATGTGCTTATACCGACGCCTTCCGTCTTTAACGGTGAGCTTTCCCTTGGATTGCATTATGTATTCCAATGATGCAAAAAGGCATCGCGAAGCTTTAAAGTCATAGAGTGACATGATTCAACTTAAGATAAATTCAATTTGAATTGTAATCGCTTATAGTACCTGAAATCCATACTTCTCTGACCAGTGCTTAAGGTATAAGACAGGGCGTTCACGATTCCAGACTGCAGTCTGAGATGGAGTTAACTTTTATAGAAAGCTATTTTAGTCGCAGCTAGCGCTAGTCAGTTATTGAAATAGGAAGCGAAAGACAATTATCCGTTTTTCCTGTCACTTCATCAAAAGATATCTTATTGCCTATAACAAGAACGGCCTATTTATTAGCGGGGTGCTACAAATTGACAACGATAATTTATGCGCCAGCGCCCCCTGCCCCTTCAAAAAGTTGACACAAAATAGAGAGAAAACGCCAATCTTAATATTATCAATGTACTAGAGTCATGATGTAAAGCTATAAGAAATTGTTTCTAGACCAGGCACGTCACTAAGGGTTGGCGAGGTAGTGCGAAGCCTGCCCTGTGAGCTCTTGTTTCAGTATTCAGCCTACCTTGGCGAACATATGGCACAGAAAAAAATTACATGCATTTTACTTTCTCTACCATGTTTTGTGTGCGAAAACAGAAAAATTTCATGCCTCGGAAATTTCTTGCAATAAAGTTTAAAACTGTTAGTTGTACTTTAATATCTGAAATATTGGTACATCTTTACACATTTATATGTATAT
>JAAAKM020006971.1:138787832-138802318 GCA_010016025.2 Alatinidae sp. Z8VKAUB7J3 | reverse complement strand
TGCAATAAAGTTTAAAACTGTTAGTTGTACTTTAATATCTGAAATATTGGTACATCTTTACACATTTATATGTATATTGTTTCATTAAGGCGCAAGTTCTAGAAACTGTTATAGCGTTTTTCGTCATATTCCTTTCCCATACTTTGGAAACAATAAATACATGCCCTGCCTATCCTGACATTTTTTGGAAGGTCTGATCGCCTACCCTCTGTTGAAGCGCTAAAGGTGTGACAGCCTAGATCACGGTAAGGTCCGGACTAACGACACAACGCATTTTTCACGGGTTTTATACATGAAGTTTGGTCGCCGATGTCTGCTTATACGGCACTAAAATAAGAAAGAAGGAGTAGCTATGTACAGAAGATATCTTCTAATTCAATCGGAACCAAGGTTCTCATAACACACATTGATAAGTTGGTTTTTGGTATAAAATTTGAATAGTGTTGAGTAATGGACTCAATTTCCTAAATGTTATCGCTACACATTAAGCTGCATATATCGAATAAAAGAAGCCACAAGTACTCTGTCCACAAAACGCATTTCTTTACAGCTTGTGCGTTTTCCAAAACACTAGTGACAGAACATGTTCCACTCATATACGTTGTTATTTTCTGCAATGCATTTCAATCCTCTTATATCGTAGAAATTCTTCATCAAACGCTTTTTCTATTACTCCGGACGGTTGCTATAAACAGTGTCAGGGAAAATGTTAAACGAAATGAATCTATATATATATCTATATATATCTATATATATCTATATATATCTATATATATATATATATATATATATTAGTATCTAATTGATCGCATTACCCTCTCTCTCTAGCACTTACTACTCTAAACGAACTATAAGCGCGTGTTCTCCTGAGTTGTACAACGAAAAACTAGTTCGCACCTAGGTGGGATAAGTCTGTTTAGGTAAGTATCCAGAACCTATTTTAAGATCCCTAGTTCCGAACATGGATTGGTCGATGTTCCGAATCAGTTTCTGACCGCGACTTTTCTTTAACTACAATAATCATACGCTTAAGTTTGGACGTTTCACAAAAGTAAAATATGTCCACCCAAGGTAAATTATTCTTCAAATAAAGAATATCGGGAACTTGGTTTAAATTTTTAAAGTTTAGTATCACATTTTGTACCGCATAAAGCACGGATCGGTCCGTAAGCACGAGGACGTTCCTGTACGTGTGTTAAAATTGGCATTTGTTGAAACCCCAAATATACTTAGAGGACTAAATTCTTGCCACAATCGTTTGCAAATCTAGCAGTTTAATGTGACGTTAGGTAAACATGTTGACAACGATGTCAGTGATAATAAAATTATGAAGAGGTCTAATGAACCGAACTCCACACTTGACTTTGTTCGTTTAAAAGAATATAAATCCTGATCGTCATTCGTTTTGTAATATTTTTTGTCATCTTGGGTAGACCCTGGAGAATAACCCCACTGTTTATCAGGGGGCTAAACTGAGAGATTGCGATATTCTGAAATTCTGTAGTACGTCATCTGTCGAAAATATTATATTGTATTTACGTCACAAAGTGTAACTAGTAAACAAGCATACTGGATTCTCTGACTGATATTTAGAATAAATAACTTTGAGCAAGAACTTTGCTTCAGTCTATGTCGTGACCGACACGTAGTTTGTTCACGACATCATCCAACAAACAGTTCTTCACCGTGAATGGCCTTGTGGGCATTATAAACTTCTTTGTACCATATAAATGTATTGACTTTCGATTATGGACATTTTCTGCTCAGCTGTTAATTTTTTCAACATAAATAAAACCTATACCGAAGCACAGCTTGAGCTGTGTTCCAGTTCAATGGGGTAACCGAAGCACAGTTTGACATCCTTGACTTGATGTTTTAGTAAAACGATAGCTTTCGAATGGGAACGTAGATCTTCTCCTAGCAATGGGCACTATGTGATCAATCAGCTAATTTAATTTGTTAAATAATTTATGCTTTAAAACGCCTAAGATACCAATCTTTCTTTCAACATTTACGTTTGACACTTAACTGCCATTTCAAATAAATTGGAGCAAATCAATCACTTAACAACACAATCAAATCCACTTCCCAACGAAAGTTTACGGTAAAAATTTCTCTTGATGGCTTTTGCAGGTTGAAAAGCATACACACATTTATCCGACTTATGTTAATGTACTAGCAACGTAAGTGAACTTCATGTGCACATTTTGATGGAAATAAAAGCAGCACTTATTAGTACGTAAGAATTGAGGGTCTCAAGAGGGAAAACTCAGTCATAAATACTTATCATAATACCGTAAAATAACGGACAGTGGTTACCATGCCTTAGCTACACCTAAAAATAAGATGCCTTAACAATAGCCGATTATATTTCAGCTGTGGATATCCTTGAAGTTTTGGTCCTTCGAACAATAAGAGGTGGAATAGATAGCTGAGATGATGGCATCAAAGTTCAGTGAAGGACTATGTACTTGGTTTCTATGCTTTCAACAGAGTGTGTTTTGCCTGTATTCATCGAATATAACATGCAGAGAGGGATTACCACCTGACTTTCCCATTCATAACGATATCTTGCTGAAAATAAACGAAACTCTGACGAATAGCTCAAGGTTGCTGGCATTCGATAAAGACATGAACAAGTCTATGTTGTGTAATGTAGCAGAGGATATCGTATCGAAAAACTTCGGCTTGAACAAGGCAGTGATTCGAACACTACCGGAGCAGCAACACGAACGAGGCGCCAGATTGTTCAGACATGCAGCTTTACTTCGGCTCAGTCTAAAATCAAACATGACAACAAGCACGCCATTAATTACGACGTCTACAGAGAAACTGCCGCCATCTGCATACGTTAACATATCATCACCAGCCTCATGTGGACAGACTTCAAATTGTAGCAGTGACAACACAACAATGCCGTCTGTTCCATGGCCTTCCGTGAAGAAAGGAATGAAAACAGTCACACCAAAAGGTCAGGTGATCCCCGAGAGAGTCGTAAAACCATCAGCAGCACTGATATTTGCTTACACGCTTCAACTTTTGGCAGAAAATGCCTTTGAAGAGCGTAGAAGAGAGTGCATAGCAATGAACGGGCTCTACAGTGACGAAACCGGTATATGTGCAAGGAATAGAACTGATAACACAACAGCTTATACCACCCATATGAAATTATTGGTGGATGAAAGAGCCAGTTATCTCATTAGTGTGATTGGAAATAGCCTGAGTCTTCTCTGCTTGATTATGTTGATTGGTATCTACACCAAGTTTCGATCCCTTCAAACTCGACCTGGGAAAAATATCATGTGTTTGTCTGCAACCATGGCACTAGCCCAGGCTCTTCAACTCATTGGCTTACACACAGTTCAAATGCAATCACTTTGCATTGCACTTGGAATCATTCTTCACTGGGCTTATCTGGTTGCCTTTATCTGGATGGCCATTATTTCATTTGATCTGTTTATTACCTTTGCTTTCCCGTTCAGAAGTGGAAAATTTGGCAGTAAAAATCAGTTTTTCATTTACAAGCGCATCTCTGTATCCATTCCAACATTTATTGTTCTGACCTGCGTGATTGTGGAGTTTTCTGCGCATGGAGAAATTGGATACGGTGAAAGGATTTGCTTTGTAGGGGGAGTTTGGGCTAATCTGTTTTCTTTTGTTTTGCCTGTTGGTATAGTCATGGTATTCAACACAATATGCCTGATTGCAGCAATTAGCAGAATATATCTACGTCGGGAAAAGTCGAGGGAGCTGAAAAGTGGAGATAAGTGTGTCATTCGCGATCGCTTGCAACTTTGTCTGATGGCATTGAAAGTGTCAACCGTTACTGCTCTTGGCTGGATCTTTGGCGTGCTTGGTGGCATTCTTGGAAACACACCATTGATATATATTTTCCTTTTATTGACATCTTCTCAGGGATTATTAATATTTCTTGCATTTTGCTGCAATAAAAGAGTCCTTTGTATTGTTAAAAGTATGGCAACGGACGGAACTGTGACGTATTCGTCGAAGGAGAAAAGAACTCTTTTAACAACCGCACAGCCACGGAATACCGAAAATGGACATTTTGCATAAACAAGCAATGTGGTACGGAATCGGTAACCTCGTCTTGAAAACGAAGCAACGTGAACAAGTGGTCAGCCTAGTGGACAGTTGATTTAGGGAGTTTGGGTTCAGTCCCACTAAAAATGACATAATGCCGTAAGGCAAGACACTTAAATCCTTTTTCCTAGTGCGCGGTCAAGACTGAACATCCTCAAGTGACAACTTCTTGTGATTATTATTAGCTAACCGCAACACAAACGGAATGGGAGGTACGTATAAACAACGGCTCGGTTTGGAATCCAACGGAAAACGACTCGGGTGAATAGCGAAGTAGCTTGCCAGTTTATAATTAAAAAACTTACAAAATTTAAGCCTTGCGCTTGAGGAATTATCCGTCACGTCATTGAACAAAATCTAATATTTATCGCTTTTCAATCAACTCTTACATAAAAATATCGCGCATTTTTCAGTTTCAAAAAAGGCTTTTCTAACTCAAATTGCGCGAAGATGGTCGTATATGAAGAGAAATGTCAAGCTATTTGGGGCCGTTATCCATCCACACCATTCGATGTGAATTTGGAAAACTTCCCATCCAGCGTAATAAAGCAGCTATGCAAATTATAAAAGCAATGACAAATTTAGATTAAGCCTACAGCATAATATATAACGTATCAATCAAATGAAGAAGTGTCACTAATAGGAATCAATAAAATTCATAATGATCCTTTCCTCCTGATTTTCATTTGTTGTTCGTGTAAAGTATATTAAGAGGCACCCATAACTTTACTTCACCAATTCAGCACCCAAAATTGACTGTCAAACGGACTACCAAAAAAGTACACAAATTATGGATATCAAACTGTGTACCGCTAGGAACATATTTAAGTAGACATATCAACATATTCCAACCGAAACATCTCAACCCCTGCATAGAGAGAGGATTGTTGCCTCAATTTCAACGCTGATGAGGTAATACTTCGTACGAAGAAAAGATGCTACTCAATAAGGACCCTTTAAGAACTCCGCTCGAGTTACGCGGTGAAAAGTAGTGGTTCACTTAGAAGAATAACACTATTATATTAATAATGTACATTTGAATTCGGATTTCGTTCAGCGACATGGAAGGGAAACTCCGGTAGATATACGTATATCTTAACGTATACATTTTCTACCTTTCCATGCTTGGCAAAAACTGGGCTGCAACAATGTAACCGAGTAAGGTATTTTAATGGCTCTGCATGTTTTTAAAAATCAAAACGAGAAACCTGATGTCTTAATAAGCTTCATATTTCTTCGAGAGCTGACGTTATTTGTATTGGAATATTTCTGTTACTATCTGCTAGTGGTTTATTCATATCTCTCATATCCAACACTATTCAAATTTCCTAACAGCTAGCCTTTACAACCAGTGAGAATGGGGCAGTCATCATCCGCTCACAATTATATTGGCCAGCTTGAGAAGATTGAATTACTTCTTTGAGGTTACGTAGATGCCTATGTCGCACAATTGTTGGGTCCTACGATGGGCCATACAAAGTCTTAAACAGATCTTCCTCACTTTATGATGTCTGGAGCTTTCTCTGTCTCTGTGTAGCCAAGACAGGCCGGAAGCCAAGGGGCATTATGGAGGGGCTTAGCCCACCTACATTTACCATCCGCTCACAAAATGTCCTGCCAAGAATCAATATCTACAGGCTTTCCTTGTTCTGCTGCAATTTCAGCCCTCCCTCAGAATAAATTCAGAAGACACCCCCCAAAATTTTAGAATAGCCCCTCCAATTTTCTAACCCTGACGGCGGGCAAGATATATAAAATATAACATTAAACTATAGCTTCCTAAGTTTCCACATTTGTAAAACCACCTACAATTTACAACTAAAAGTATCTAATATACAACTCATCACCCAAAGCTAGTCCCAACACTCTTCGTCAGAGATTGCGCAATACGGTTCATAGGATTTTGTATTGTTTCCCTCCAAATTCTCTATTTCCTCAGAGTCAGTGTCGCTGTCATTGTCTGGGTTCCCTTTCTCATGCAGTTCTGGTATATGTGGAATGACTGCAGATTGGCCATCGTCGCTTGTTCTATAAATTGACTTCATGTACGTGCTAAAATAGGAAACAGATAGAAGTATGAGCCTACAGGTTCAGTCACTGCCCAAACTCTACCCATTTCAAAACTTGAACAGTGAAATATATATAGTATCATCGATCCACGTCACTGGTTAATCCCCATGGTGACATAAAAACTAACATTACATATCCTCTCTCCTCGCTGATACTTTTCAACTTTCAATGCAATGGACTTTGATGGATGATTGGAACTACTGTGCCGACTACAGAAATAGTCACATGGCGCAAAGAGGCTGGTCTCCAATTGCCTCGAGCTGGATGTCGATGTCCACCGGTGGATGGTTGAGAGCTAACGTGGTGACTAGAGAAATAGAAGTATGTTAACATCCGAGGTCACCTAGCTCAGTTAGTAGAGCACACGCCGCGATAGCCTTGGTCACGGGTTCGATCCCCGGTGATGACATATTTTCTATTTCTCTTATGTTCTTCTTAAAACTGATATATAGACTATAGACTTTTACAGTCTAGAGCTACCCGAGGCTTTCTTGTGCAATTCATATTGTGAAAATCTAACCAAGAACAGGTCATGCTATGGCTTTGTCCTCAAATCTCCTTAACTTAGGAATATTAAGACTTGGTAACAGGCACCATTGTAAAACAGAGTGGATGACAGGAGAATTATCATCGAGAAGGGAGGATTTGAAATGTTAGTTGTAAAAAGAACACTAGAGAAATAGAAAAGCATGTCACCACCGGGGATCGAACCCGTGGCCCACGCTTTCGCGGTGTGCACTCAACCAACTGAGACAGGTGACCTCCGATGTTAACATACTTCTATTTCTCTAGTCGCCACATGAGCTCCCAATCATCCACCGGTGGACATCGATATCCAGCTACGGGTTCATCCAGTGTCGCGTTCGATTGCCGGTGGTGATATGCTTTGCTATTTCTCTAGTGTTCTTTTAATAACTAACAGGAGAATTATGAAGACGTATCAAAGCATGAAATGGTACTCTGAACATTTCAACACCATTTACGCAATTCTACTCTACCAAGAAATAGACTAGCCTGAGTGCAGACATAAGTACTGACACTAGTTGAATACTACCTCGGTAGTTTTTTTCTGTGCGCTCCCAAACTTAAGACTGGTGAGGAACGAGCGATTATCATGACCATGGTGGTCGTCGTAATGATGATTATGCTGAAAATGATGATAATAATGATGATGATGATGATAATGACGAAGTAGTTATGATAAAGTAGTTCTATTGATGGTTTCTACTTACCTAAGACTTTCGACGTCCTGGCACAGGCCATTAATTCTTGAAAAGCGAAATATCTGGTCTAAAGGTATTGTGTATACTCCATTTTGGCATAAGGGTTCTGCATCGTCGTTTGTTGTCGAAAACACGGTCCTCACCAGAAAGTCGATTTCATCCTTTAATTTTTCCTCTGTTGGTCTCTCATCGTCATCATACGGATAAAATTGCTCGGATATCTATAAATAAGACACAAATTCCTTTTAAATTACGACCTACGTTAATAAAGAACATTTTGGGACACAAACATTTTGGGACACAAACATTTTGGGACACAAACATTTCGGACATAAATGTCGACAAACATACTTAACCAATTGTGATGCTTTTTAGGCTCATTTCGGACAATGTAAGACTGGAAATATGATTTCAGGCTTCACCTTAAAGATGGAAAACGTTTAAAATAACTCAAAAGATAAGACATAAATTTTTTGAACTAGCAAAATTTCGGGCGGGTCATTTGTCACCGTTGTCATTTAAATATAATATAATATATATATATTAATGTAATGTCAAAGCTACAAAATACAAGAATTGAAAATTATTAGCGCAAAATATGAAATCTCCAACTCTTGACTACACCTCGTTGCGCGATTTATCGATAGCCGATATGTATCTTGCCAATTTATCGATAGACGATATATACTCTGTATTTTTATGCGCGCGGAAGTGAACGTTGATTGAGCGGTTAAAGTTGAATTCCTAGTATTTGGTGTGCGGTTCAATGACATGACAGACTGTATATTAAATGTGGCAATCACCCCTCCCAATTACTAAGTGCACGGCCATGCATCTTTGGTGCGCTGTAATGCATTTTTAGTGAGCAGCGGCGCACGCCGGCCTTAGAGGAAGCACTAGTATTTACCTTCTCATCTGGAAGAGAAAGAGGGCAAAAATAGATTAGGCGAAAATGTATCCATGCTACCTGTTCTTGTTTATCACTAAAAATCAAATAGGACCTTCTGATTCAATAACATTTCCGCTCAAGGAGCCACACCCAAGTCTAAACATTGTAATTAATTCAACTCCCTTGAATTAAAATAGCATTTGTCGTAGAGCATAATATAGTAATATACATAATATATATATAATATGTCGTAGAGCAAATAATACAATGCTTTAAATACGATGTCTATCCGACCTAAACAAAGAATCAAAATGCAATAATAATACAGAAACTACTCTGGGCTCCTTTTAAAAGATTTTCAGGAAAGCAGTCAGGGCTCTACAGCGCAGAAGGCGATGGTGTGTTGAGGATATTTTGCAGACAGTCAAAACTCAGTTGGGAATGTGGGAGAAATGTAAGCCTCAAGCATTCAAGAAATAACTTTTTACAGGGCTCCGATTGTCTGATTTTAACATCTCGATCTGCTTATCTTCCCTACGGCAATGTTTTCGTAGTTTTGACTCAATTTCTGCAACGGCCAGTGAGTAGAAGGAATAAAAAGGTACATAGGGTATATTGATACCAACGTCATAATCGATAACCAATGAGGGCGAAGATTTTACCGAGCACCGTGACATATCCCCTTTCACACTCCTGAATGCGTGATGATTCTACTGACTTTTTCCCTTACCGACTTAACTATACAACATGTAGAAAGTTCAAACAAGACATGGTTGTGTGCAAATTATATAACATACCAGCTGATATTGCCCGAATCCCTCAATTTCATCAAGTACAGTATCATCTAGAAGAGAGAGCAGGTTTACACAATCAGGTTACGGCTGCAAACAATTGATGGTGAAATCCGGGCGGACAGGTATTAGTGCCTCGTTCACATGAGAAGAAACTACTTAACGATCACCAAAAGTAATAGGCTTTACTACAGGCCCACGGCATGGCAAAATTGCCAGGAGGTTCGGCAAATACCAAGAAACTGGTCGAAACCTGGTATATTTCAAAGATATTAAATATTTCATTATGAAAGGGCACTAGAGAAAAACATATCACTAGCGAGACTCTCAACTGTGACCCACGCATTTGCAGCACTTCGCTATAACAACTGAATCAGGTACCTCCAGATGTTAACATACATGTTTCCAGAGGCGAAGTCAGATGCCAGGCTAGTCAGGCCCAGCCTAACCTAAAAATTACAACCAAAATTTAGTAAAAAGGGTCCTCCCAGTGCCCCTCCTTCCAATTAAACTTTTCGGTGTCACAATAATAACGTTTAGGCCACCCAAACCCAATACAAACACATGTACACATTTTCTTGGACGCATCGAAGATCATTACCATGGCTCTCTACCAAGTAGTTTGATGTTTTCGTAGCCTTGGAGAAAGGTCATGCTCTCCCACATTCGGCCTGACCAACGTCACCGATTCGAGCTGATTTAGCCATATGATTGGCTGGTGAAGGCAGCAGTAGCCTTTGTTCCATGTCGTCTTCTCAGGCCTAATTAAAATCGCCTGCCTTACATAAGAGACAAGGACAATCGTTTTAAGAACGGGGGACTACACTGTAATGATCGCGTTTTACTTTCTCAGAGAACTAGTATCTTGTAAGCCAAAGGCTGACTTGGAAAATGAAATGTATTGACCCCCGTCTACTACTTCACTGCTTTCACGTTCCACTGTTCATCATCCAATCAAAATCAATCAACACCTTCACACAAAAATAAAAGTATCTGACCATTCCATCGACTTAAAATACTCCTTGTTTATTGGGTTTTAAGGAGTTATCTCCCAAACGCAAGTAAAGAAAAGGATGTCTTGCAAATGCCTATTTGTGGGAATGAACTTTTAGCAATCAGCAGGCCGACTGTGTATCTCTTTGTAAGGGGATTGCATCAAGTAGGGGGTTACGTCAAGTACACCACAAACCCGTAGGTTCAGGGAAGAGGCAATAGAAATCTTTTTAAATAGTTTGTTTGTGGTACAAAATAAGAATATTGCACGAAATAGCGAAAACATTGTGTACTTAAAAGCTTTGAAGAATCAGAGAATAATTTTAGGATGGAAAAAGTTTTCGGCAGTTTTCTGAAAGATAGCAAAATTCCAATAAACTTGAAGACAAAGATAAAGGACTCTATTATCTTAACAACGATGATCTACGGGGCAGAAACATGGGCACTTACTAAGCGTCAAGAACAGAAGTTAGCTGCTGCACAAAGAAATATGGAACGAAGTATTCTTAGCATCAAGAGAATAGACAAGGTACGAAATGAAACCGTTAGAAGAAAACCCAAATGCAAAGATATTATTGAAACGGCACAAAATATGAAAAACTGTGGTCAGGGCATGTGGCACGAATGGATAAAAACAGATGGGTAAGGATAACCACAGACTGGAGGAGCCAACTGGAGGAAGTAGAAAGAGAGGAAGACCGAAGAGGAGGTGGAGAGATGACATCGAAGAAGAGTGTGGCAAAGACTGGATGAGTAAGGCACAGGACAGAGACTCATGGAAGGAGATATGGAGGCCATCTGCCAGCAGTGGCATGACAGGCTGAAGCTGATGATGATTATGATGATGATACTACTATCTCACTACAGCGATACTTATCTCGTAATTTTCGGTTCGTAGCGCCAACAGAACATTTGGAAGGCGGAAATCCATGTCCTTTTCGTGTGACATGGGAATATCACTCTCAAACAAAAAATTAAAACGACGAAGATGAATTGTGTACTATCATATTACTACAGTGATACTTATCTCGTAATGTGAGATTTTTAACACCAAGGGAATTTTTGGAAGATGGAAATACATACACTTTTGCATTGACATTGGAATCTTGGTCTCCAGCGAATACGTAAAGACGCAAAGTCGAGTATCATAATATCATCCTTCTACCTCGATACTTATCTCGTAACTTGAAGTTCCTAGTACCAAGGGAATAATTCGAGGACGGATGTCATTGTCTATTTGATTCGTCGTAGGAACACGAATAAATAAAATGGAAAAAGTTGCTAGTAGGAAAGAATTTGAAAATACTCCGAAAAAGAAATCTGATAGTGTTGGTGAAGGTAAGACGGCAAAATAAGTTCAGAACGAGGTCTCCCCAGTATCCTAAACTGTTTCTCTCTAAATTTTATAAACAAAGTGGATTTTCTAACAAGTGTCCTAAAATGTTTCCTCGCTGCAAGCGAACTTTCTGTAATACCAAAGGGGTGCAATGTATTTTCGTTGGTATGTGCTGATGGATCCCTTCTTCTAGTCCTTTGGTCGTACGACCTACATACCGGGCTCCGGAACAACATTCATATCCATAAACTACATTATTGGCTTGATGGGTATTCAGTACGTCCTTTTGACCAGAAGGGAGGATTTGCCTCCTTGTAAAAACAATATTTTGCTTACTAGAGGCATAGCATTTTTTAACCTCTCTTGTGATTCTTTTTTCAGAAAGCTCCAACAATCTTCCTTGCCATGGCAGACTAAAATGAACAGGGTAGCACTCTGTCTATCATCAGGACAGTATGAACACTTGCAGATCATATTATTGAGTTCAACAGTGGTTCAGGGTAGCCGTTTTGCAAGAAGACTAATTTTGTGATCGCCATTTCTGCGTCTCACTTTACTCCATACTATTGCTGTGATCAGTGTATGGCGAAAACGTTTAGCAAAATAAATCTGTTACACAAAGCAATGTTCAAATTTTGTACCATAACTTGAAAAGAATTATAGCTGGAACTCGGAGATGATTCTTAGTATGTTTTATTTAATGTATTTTTGGAAATATCTCATCTGGAACTATTTCTAGTGTAGCTTATACTTCAAGAAATTGTGCCTCTTTGGTGTGGAAAGCTATACGCAGATAGAGCATCATTGGCGCACACCTGCCATCAATGAAAAGATCAAAAATGAAAGATTGTCTAATATCATAATATCATCTTGCATGCTTTTATGGCATAATTTCATCTAACGAATCTCAAAGTGCTTTCGATGGGTAAGGATCTAATAAATCTGGTGTTTTGTATTTCTTGTGGCCTCAGGTTACTACATGCTGAAAGATAGTGTCTCCTTAGCTACTTTTATCGTTACGATATTGCACTGCGTACATGATACATCATTTCAGGACAATATAGTTGTTACACGATGTTTTGGCTCTAATTAATAAAACCGTGCATCTCTGCTTTACAGTTATGTGTGCACTAGCATAGGTTATTCGAAATATATATGATATAATTTAATTTTTAAAACTTTATATTCTAAAACTTTCTCAACTTTCTTTCGTAATTTTGTTTCATATCACCCACTAGTCGGACGTGAAGTAGAGACGCAAGCAAAAGTGATTACAAGAGACATTGGGAGAGGAGCTTTCATTAGCTACTGGACCACGAGGAGATGCTTTTGAAGAAAATGGGTATGAAGAGGAAATAGAAAAATGTATTGTAACTCCCAAATGTATTGTATCAAAGACAATAATTAGAAAAGGACAATAAAAGTAAAGAAGTTGTGTAATTTTAAAATAAGTTTTACTACGAAATATTTGTTTTGAAAAGAACACTAGAGAAATAGAAAATATGTCACCACCGGGGATCGAACTATTGACCCACGCTTACGAAATAGTTATATCTATGTATTAAACGCTCGTGTATTATTTCAGATTAGATCGCGGATGGAGGCCAATGAGCTTTATTCCGTAATATCTATTGTGTACGTTTTAAAGACGGATTGATATTTGGCAGGACATTACTTTTTTCTTGGCAGCTCTCTACAAGAATGTTATTACGGTTACCACATACTGTATTTTCATAACGCACAATTTTGAAACCCTTACAATTTTACAGCGAAGAAAAGTTCTACTTCTGTGCAATTCTTTATTCCCACTCTTATTATTAACAACGGGCCAAACAAATGTAGTACTATGCTTTGCATTGCTTTCCAAGTAACAGGAGCGTGATGGCCTTTCTATTTCAAAGCAAAAGCAACCGTTGTCGGATGGAATAGCCAAAGCAAAACCCAAGGAGGAAAATGTATGATGGTGATACAATAAGAGACCTGCCCTATTCAATACTTGTTTATCTGCCAGGTCTGAAGTGATGTTATTATCACACAGTATGGAAATAATGGCTTTTGCCAGAGTAAAGATTAATCAATTACTAATTTCTTTGGTAGTCTATTTTGACACCACGACATTGGTTTACGACATTCAGAGGTTCGAGCCCGGCCTTCTTGTAAGATCCTTGAGGAAGATACAAACTTTGCTCTGCTAGTACCAGGGTATAAATTGGGACGTGGCTGCGATGGCAAAAACCCCTTGAGGCTTTTATGTGCCTTTGCTTCCCAGGGATTGGATCAGAAGAACATTATTAACAGCAGGTCTGAGCTGCGTGGTAAATTTCGGTTGTAAAGCGATAGGGATTGTGTTGAGCACAGAAACGACGCTGAATAAACACAGTGTACTTTCTTTTTACTTAATAAACCTGTAATCCCAACTAGGATAAAGTTTGCAGTATGACTTCGAGCACAGATTGCTTACCTCAGTCGTGACATTGCAGACCCCTGGAGTAAAGATGCAAGTATATCAGCCTAGTTTAGAATTGCTTTGCTAAGCAAGGGTTGCACCTTCTTTATGTTGAATTTATGAGGAATAGTGTAATAGCAACACGCTAAAATAGTGTTCAAATTGGTCCCACCTCCCCCTTAAAAAACACCTCCCGGGGCATACATTTGGCAAATCCAGGCCCGTAACAAGGTCTAGAAATTTTGAGGGATTCATTTTGACTTTAGTATGGCTATTCTGAATTTTTATATTTTTTCCGTCGTTGCAACTTCTTCATAAAGGCATTTAGATGTTTGAATCTTTACAGGATAATTTGGAGAGGGTATGGTTAATTTCGGTGAGATTTATCCATTAGGTAACATTCCTATAGCAAGTTTTATTAATTATCGAGGGCATAGTGCAATTGATGTTATCCTAACAGCACATTAGTCACTCGTTAGATTAACTAAGTTGGATCATGTAGTTTGAGTTAAGTAACCCAAGATTAACGTAGTCGGTCGAAATCACACTGATCATCTAAGTGATGACATCAATAGTCAGGGGGTACGTTCGCTTAGGTCAGTGATTCTCAACGGGTTCTAGGGACCCCCGCTAGGGG
>JAAAKM020006971.1:138745039-138782274 GCA_010016025.2 Alatinidae sp. Z8VKAUB7J3 | reverse complement strand
GCTAAAAGTAATGTAGGGATTTCGTTAATTGCTTCCACTGAAACTGAGCTATTTATTGCCTGTGTTCTTAGATTATCTATCCCTTAGATGTAAGAAGGGAACAATTAAAAGACGTACTTGTTTCGATCCCTACCTTTTCGATCTGTCAGATATTCAATAAGCCAATACATTGATACAGCATTTCTATCAAGAAACGTCAACGGACCAATCACGCAAAATTTATTGGGTCCGCCAAGCACAAAGAATTTTGAGACAATCACGGTCAAATCCTTGTCATTTATGCCTCAATTACGCAGACGATAACTTCAGAATTCAGGACTAAATCTCGTAGAAACAATACAGCGAAGAATTGATACGGAGCCTGGAGTTGTTGGAACAGATTTTAGATTATCACGGGCAAGGGTTAGCAGCGTATTTTAAAGACGAGCAATCTTTCTAGAGGCAGGTCACTAGCAAACAATACTGCAACAAGTTTAGAGTGCTTGCCGTTTGCCATTTCAACCGTAAAGCAATTTTATAAAACTGATTTTCTGTTCAGGGTATAGTGAGCGATTGACTAAAATAGTGCATACAAAGCATACATTTCCTTTACATTTTTGTCGTGCACATGCCTCACGCAAGATCATGTACATTTGCTTTAAACGGTAAGTGCAAACAAACCTGTAGTAAGGATAGAATCGATCTTTCAGTACACAGTTTTGCCCGCGGCAATCATATTTTACGGTTACCGTAAACTAGGGTTTAAGAAGCATAAAGAAGGACGCTCGTACAAGACAATGTGTCTGCCCTTTCTCTTCGTAAAGAAATTGTAGTCCATATTGACAGAAAATCCAAAGGGCAACTACTTTGCGATAAGTCTGTTTAAGCTTCCGTTAAGACACTCAAAGGAAAGCACCGTACAATCCTGCATTTTATGAAGTTTTAATTTTTGCTCATTCTCGACTGCATTTGTACTATGCCATTTGGAATTATAAATGTGGCTCCATCGACGTGCTGTTAAAGCATGAATATAACTTTTTTTCTTGGTTACAACTTACTTGTGTCGCTGTTTTGCATATATAAATGTATTGACAGATTTCCGGCCTACACAAGTAGGGCTTGGCTTTTTTGATTTGAAAATGGGTTGAATGAGGTTTCCGCGTCGATTGATAACCCTTATACATCACCGTAATCTCCTTGCTATTTTTGGTATCATAACTAACTTTATTTACGTTTTCTCATACAAAAGATCTTCAGCCACCCTCTCGGCATTTGTTAGATATTCTTTCAGCTTTGAAAAAAGTCAAGTGACAAATCATTTAGAAGTACTTTTTTAGCTGAGAACTACTAGCCAAAGCCTCCATGGTTGTCAAGCGTAACGAAGGATAGGCGGAGCAGAGGGATCGGTGTATTCGTTTTCAGTGACGAGAAATGAATATTGCAGCTTTTATTAAGAGCCCTGCACCAAAACGTTTTACGCTTTAATCAAATTGTGACATTTTGTACCATGTTTCACCTTGCGTTTTTCCTTTGCCCATTCTATAACCTATCCGTAGTAGCAATGATTTTGTTGGTGTAATTAATCGTTGATTTTCGATTATCATATATTTTTGAATATATTATCAGGCTTGGTCATCTATTATCCCTACAGGTAGAAGTAAAATTTGTACCCTGACATATCAATAGTTATCTACATTACTGCTAAGTGAGATGTGATAATTTTTATAAGCGTCTCTTAAAAACCCGTGCCTTTTGAACCACGTCACCAATTTGTGAAACTTTACATTTGGCAATCTACTTTCAAAGACACGACGATACAATTATCAGAATACCTTCTAGTTAAAGCCCCTGTGACTGAGTTGTTACTTGTCTACGCAGGCATTGAAAAAGTGCACAAAACTAAATCTCAGATACAATAATGGATGACCAGTTGGATCTTTTTCTGCCATTCAATGTCTTGGTTATCAGTTTTCATTCCAAATAGGAAAGTACTTCCATAAGGCTACTTTGAGCTAAGTTTGCTCAATATTGTTACCGCAAAGGCATTTTTTGTTTAATCCATTATTGTGTCAGTATCTTATACCAAACAATTCCATATGACAAGTGTATGACACACAAATTCAGGGAAACAAGCTCTTTGCTAGATTTGATGTTCAATTTTTGTATGACAAACCAGGGATGGCGACGATTTTGTCAATTTCATGAAAAGTAGCATGCTGTTTTGTGTATCATATATAACAAAAATATTAATTCCTTTTTAATATATCTCCTTGCGTCATAATGGAAACTTAATTGAAATACGTAATAAATATGTATGCTTTTCAATCGCACCCATTGTATACTGTTTGCCATTAATAGATTGTTTATAAATTGGTGATTAGATTATTCGTTTGACTGCATCTACTCTACATTAACCTATATTGCATATTTTGTATCGGCTATTAAATCAAAAACGGTATGGTGCTGACAATTACACTATCTTCAGTATCCGTTCACATATTTTCTATTTTCCTAGTATCTTTCTCTTGAATATTTCTCTAGAAAAACGACACAATTGGAGAAAACGTAAAAAGTATATGCTTACATGCACTAAAAGAGTCCTTTAAGATAGCAATAGTCAACAGTTTGTAGCTAATCACACTGGGTGTCAGCAAACAACAAACCAGTGGGAATAAAGTCGTCAATTTATATGGCACGTAGATCAGGTTTCTCTCATAAAGCAAGCTCTAATGTACTATTTTTTCTTAGCTTTGAATTAGTAATATTACCTATAGTGTATAATACCGTGTGTACGGCAGTCCGTAATATATAGACCAGGTACAAGATAAAAATAAAACATGCTGCCGACCAGAACATAAATATAGCGTTAAATAACGGATGCTTATTATTTCGTCAGACACTGGTCAGTGTAATGATGTGTCATCATTCATGGCGATTACATGAAGTTCAGAGGATTTCAGCCACACAATCAAGTGATAATGGCGACTAGTAACACAGGTTAGTGACTGATCATCGATACCATCCCTAATGAACCTTTATTTTCCAGACAAAGCATAAGGATCATTTACAGTAAGGACATGGTAACTGAAAAGCATGAAGGCAAGCTAGAAGAACATAATCGATCATTATCGTAACGTGAGGATGATAAAGGAGAGTTGTGGATTGAATGAGGTGCAAATGATTTTTGTACGTAGGTTTTCTGACCAAACGATAAAGAAATTGCTTAACATCAGAATGAGTGACAGCTGTCAGTAAAAGGACGTACTGCACTGCTGTTCTTGGTATCTTCTTGTCAGGTTCTCGATTTCGAATAGCAGAAGAGCACCTACGAAGCTTTTTTTTTTTTTCTATATTGCCTTAGCCAGCAGCTGGAGTTTTTGGGCCACTGTGCGACGAAAGGCGGTTTGGAATTTTTCGTTCTCACTGGGAAGATAGCAGGGAAGAGAGATCGAGGGCATCAAAGAACTACGTTTTTGAAGAGCATTGAAACATGGACTGGAAAAGATTCAGTTAATTAGACTGGCAATGGATAGAAAAGCCTGGCATTTCATGGTTACCAACGTCACAAGATATGGCACTTAAGCTGAAGAATTGCCTTATTGTGCTTAAAAAATGATGCCCACAACAAGCACCCAAAAAGTTTACAGTAGTATGCAATGATGTAACGAGTTCAGATGCAGGGTCCTGAAATATTAAATGTAACCATTTTTCCGGGAGAACATTTTGAAATGAAGTTAACAAAGTTGTAATACTCACTGTGAGACTCCTTGACATTGACATAGTCTTGAGAAATTAAAGCCACACTTCATTATTGTGTTGTGTAATTTAAAAACCTAATTGTTTATGTGTGGAAGTAGAGTTCTATGAAGGTCGTGATACGAAGTTTTCATTATAAAAAACCAACTTCTTGATACGTCACAGTGGTGTTCCGACCATCAAGCGCGAATAAACAAAACATTACATTTCGAGCTCGTTTCAAATGCAAGTGACGAGTGTTAAAACTTGTAAAAGGTCCTGGGCAAACACTGTTATTAGGGAACCAAAGTAATAATGTCACAAAACATCCTCGGGAGCTCAAATGCTTACTATATCAAAGTTGTAACCCGACAACCAAATCCTCAGAAACAAAATATCATGTTTACAACTCATTATAAGACTTTAATGGCCTTACGGAGACATTGTTAATATTTTCATTGCATATGATTATGGCTTTAAATAGTGCAAAAATTGTAACAATATAGACTATTTGGTTAATAAGTAGCCTATTGCAATTAAATCTTGATGATTAATGAATGTCCATTCTTGGTTTTGAAAATATTTTTGGCTGAACATGCGCACTTTGTATCCATTTATCCTCAAATAGTGGATTACGCATCTTGCAAACCTCGAAAAAGTGACCTAATCAATACAAATATATGGTCGCTTTTAGTGAAGCGTTACTTCTTTTTCTGCTTCATAACCTTCTTTATCTAGTTTGATCAACTCAGAATAGGGTACTAGTAAATAAGCAAATATATCAATTTATTTACAAATTCTATTTACAAATTCTTATCTACAATTTAAGTCTGATCTCTTGAATATGTCCAAGAATTTTATATCCGAAATATGGGCATCCAAATATTATTCGTGGTACTGCACAGCTCAGTATACATTAACCGCTAAAAATGTTAAACATGTATTATTAGGAAAAATTCTTGTAACGGAACGTAGTGCTTTCGTGTCAGTTTTGGGCAAACTTATGACGGCAATTAGAGTTTCGGACATACCTTTATTGATGGAAAGTTTTATGGGAAACACAGCATTTCCGAAAATGTAAAATTTGGGACAAGCCACCGTCCGAAAGCGAAAGCATCGGAAAATGTTCGTATCTGATGTAAATGCATAATTATATAACTATATTATCAGCTTTTAGCACAAGAAGTAAACGAGCCCTTGGACGACAAGGCAGAGATAAGCAGGAAGCTAAATGTATCTTATCATGGATATGTTCCGTCGGAGTCTAGACCCTAGTTTCGAAAAACTCCGACCGATTTTTTGGAAAGCTGCTGAGATCAACCATAAGGAAATGTGTGTGTACTGCCAGCCTCGTATTCAGAATAATAGTCTTCGCTCATTAGATACGTGACAGCAGGGAACTAGGATGTAATCGTGATTTCTTAAAAGACTTTCCAGTGCGAATTTGCAGGAGGTACATTTGATCGAAATTTAAATGAAGACGATATGATGTCGAGTCATAATACGAAGCTGTGGCTCAACGACTATGTCGTTCCAGCTACCCGCAGACGATTATCTTGTTGCAACCTGCTCTTCAGTAGGATGCCGTTAACAGTCTTCCTTCACCTCTATGGTGATACAGTTCATAATGATCAAATTGACAGTTTGTGGTGCACTGATAGAGTTCCTTGTAAATGCAGTTGAATGTTCCCAGCTGAGATACCAGTACACAGAATTGCTCCCATACCTAGATTTTACTATAACAAGCGGCAGGATTCTTCTTTGACAATGAACACTTGTTTGTGATTTCTATACTGCTCGTGGAGCCGGCCTTCCTACTAGTACCTGTTTTATGATTGAATCGCACAGTTTGTCGTAACTCGTAAACTTATCTACAGTGCGTGGTATGTGCTTTCTCGTTACTTGAATCACATCGACAGTCACTTGAAAATTGACAGCTACCTTGAAAACAAGAGGGCTGGAATAAATTGGACCTATTTAACTTGAATGTAAGGTGACATAGTTGATGCATAATATATAGAAATAATTGTATTGACAGAGAGAATTATGAATAACAGGGTATAGCTTTTTAGCAAGGGCCTCTTTACGTATTTAAAAATAAATGGGCAGCTGTCGTTCACTAGTTGATGTACGTGTTAGAGAATCCATGGGGAATCTGCGAGGAAAGAATTAATTCTGAAATCATTATCTTAACTCTCAGTGAGTTGGTAACACCCACTATCGTCAGCCCAAACAGGAAATTCTTTCGCCGTCAAAATATCTTAAGAACTTTTTCACTGAGCCACAGATTTGGGGGAGGGAGTATCTCGGCGGCCCCCTTACACCATCCCCTGGCTTTTCCCTCTTTTTCTTCTTTCCTTCGTCTTCTGCCTCCTCCTTAACGCTTTAAATAATGCCACTGCAATAGTCCTGCAATCGCAACGTGTTGATACAAAGTTTTGGATGAAAGCTGTCAGAACATTTCCCTGTAGTGCGCTCTCGGACAATGATAACCGTCTGGAAAGCCTTATGAAGTACACAAGAGACAGGAATATGAAAAACATCTTGGTTTGACATATATCTCACAACACGTAAGGTTGGTAAGATGGAGCCCCGGAGTATGCCTCTTTGCACAATTTCTTCTAACCCTTTCTATGTAAAACAACATTTGAATATAAACGGAGACGCAAAAAGATCAAAGATTCCTGCGTTACAGATCTCCCTTTATATCAGCACAGCACACCCTTAAAATCCATGGCTAGCTCCTAGGATTTAATAGAGTTTCCCTCTGCAGTGTTACACGTCCATTTTCTCATTTGTTATCTATAAATTTTGTATGTCTGGTGACAATGATCATACTTTCCCTAAACAATCATTTTCCGATAGAAAAAAGAATGAAAACTCTTGGAACAAGGACTGACTTTATAATTCAGGCCTTTGTATAGTTCAGATAAAATAGTGTTATCAAAGGAAGCAGATTACAGGAAAATCAATTAAAAAAAATTTAACTGCCTATCGTATTTTTCTACTATGGATGACATAACTGTATGTAGAGTTATTTATAGCTTTGAAGGATAGCAGTAGAAGGATGAATTATCTTAAAATGGCAAAAATGTAGTTGCACTCCCTGAATACTTCATCCAAAATGTAAATGACTGCAGACGACACTCTTCAAAAGATATGCAATTTATACATAAAAATTGACTTTGTTAGTACGTCAACGTTGGCGTTATTTGGGCGTGACTGTGACGTCATCATGGCCACTTATTATGTGCAAGTGAAGAGGTAATTCTACACTTTTCAGTATTGTCTTTTTCCTGCTCCTTCTATGTTTTTACATGATTTTGTTTCACTGTATCTGCACCTGTCTTAGCTTCTCTCTCTTCCTCTTTCTCTAATTCCCCTTCTCTTCCAAGGACTTCTCACTCTTCTCTCAACAGACATGACGTTCTAAATGCCAACTGAATGTAGTTTGAATAAGGAGGCCTATAAAAGAAACTTAATAACAATTACAGGTTAAAAACAAGTTTTTTGAACTTCATCAATCTTTTTCCTTTCCTATACCAAAATACATGATGATATAATATATATAATAATAATAATAACAACAATATTAAGAAGTTAAGAATAATGATTATAAGTAGTTTATAATGATACATAAATAATAATGATGTTAAGTAATTTATAATAAGAAGTTACTAATGATAATGGTATGCTAAAAATAATGACGACGAGTAATTTATAATGGTAATTAAATAAAATGCTTAGTCGATAAAAATGCTAAGCTGATGATAATAATAAGTTATTAATTATAATAATAATGTTAAGTTGACGATAATGATGATGAATTATTTGTATGATAATGAGAATAGCTTAAAAATAATGGTAAGTTACTAATAATAATAAATTGATAATAATGATGATAAGTAAATTTGAAAAATAAGTTGATAATAATAACTTAGTAAAAATTATAAGTCAATAATAATGGTAGGTTCTCATCTCGTGTTTCAAGACTTATTGTCCCCTCTTGTTTTTTCATCTCCTTAAATCCTTATAGGAAGCTGGTATATATCAAGGGACCAGTACTTTCATAATCTGCGAAATACTTCACGAATTCTACTCCAAAGGGTTGCCAATAATTTTGTATTTAGGCCATTATTACAAATTGATATCAAGTTCAACGTAGCATTGTTCTTACTGAAACTTCATAACCTTTCTAAAGAGAATATCCTGAAACAGACATTGGAACTAGTTCATCTGATTTTTAGCGTCTGCAAGTGTTAGAGTTTGTTTTCGAATTAATGTTTTTGAAACCAACTACCTTCTAAGGTTTGAACGCCTTCTCGAAAAATTTTCAATGTCGCGACTATTACATTCGAACCCTTTGTCCCTCGTGTTCATTTAAGTTGATTATTAATTTTAGAATAATGCGAAAGTAAAGAATTTCTCTCCATCTCTTCATGAATAATAAATTAAATGTGAACAACAATGGAGAAGTTTCAGTCGTTTGTAGGCGTCTTAATACGAAATCAGTGAACTGGCTGGTACCTGGTCTAAAGTCCTTTGGTAGGTCAAGCATACGTATAAACATATCTGGTAGCAGGTAAGACATTCCTTATGTTATACTTATCAGACAGAGTTTGGTGGCAAGCTCTCCAGACTTGACCATACTCAAGTACGTAGGACAGTGGTGTATAACGGCATTTCTGAAGGCGGGTGGGGCTAGGCGGCGCGCATTTCAGCTCTACCAACTCTCCTGTTAGCTCATACAAGTTCACTCTGGGGTTGTACTCTTCCCAACATTACAGTGGTAAGCATCATCTGCTATAGCCTGCGCGAAACTTTCGCCAGCCAATCATATGGCTAAATCAGCTCGAATCCGTGACGTTTGTCAGGTCGAATGTGGGAGAGCATGACCCTTCTCTGAAGCTACGAAAACATCAAACTACTTGGTAGAGAGCCATTGTAATGATCTTCGATCTGTTCAAAAATGTGTACGTGTGTTTGTATTGGGTTTGGGTGGCCTAAACATTATTATTGTGACACCGAAAAGTCTAATTGGAAGGAGGGGCACTGGGAAGACCCTTTTTACTAAATTTTGGTTGAAATTTTCATGTCAGACTGGGCCTGACTAGCCTGCCCTCTGACTTCGCCACTGGTTCCAACTCAAATTACGAGCTCCTATGACGTGCATGTGAAAGGCTAATCCGGATCTGTGAGATTCCATCACAATTCAAGAGAACTTAAGTAACCCGACAAGAAGAAATCCAACTTCCCTTCTCCAAGAGAGAAATTTCTCAAACAAAATAATCAGTCATATACACTGATAGTCA
Organism: Alatinidae sp. Z8VKAUB7J3; assembly: GCA_010016025.2. NCBI lineage: Eukaryota > Metazoa > Cnidaria > Cubozoa > Carybdeida > Alatinidae > Alatinidae sp. Z8VKAUB7J3. The sequence goes on along the minus strand of JAAAKM020006971.1, from coordinate 138,773,248 downwards.
AATCGTAGTTTTGTAATCGTCAACGAAATCATCTAACAAGCTCTTCGGCACCATACACAACAAAATTTGTAACACCATTCGTGAGATGTTTCAGCTTGGATAGTCTGCTTCAGCTTGGATAGTCTGCTTGCAGGCTACTGCAATACGTGGGTTTCATGTGTATCAAAAGTATTGGACGCCTCAAGAGAATCAGCTTTGTACTGTGGGCATGAGTTTGACAACCCGTTTGATTTATTTGCAATCAAAACCTGCCTCGCTGAGCAAGGAGCCGATTGGCAAACAATTGGTCTTTTGCCATTGGAACTTTCTCGGATTACAAAGTTTTTGCTTGATCGGGGCGCAATGGTCACTGTTGAAGTTTCTGGAGGCCACTACCGATCATCTTTGCTAGTTCGAGGTGGATTTCAAGTTCCTTGTGTTGTAACAGCCAAAATGATTGAAACTAAGAAAAATAAAGAACTTTTGCATCGGTATGTTAATCTTGCCAATGAAATGTACCCCCTTGTGGGCACGTTTTCAAGGATTAAGGAGCTACCGGAGGAGGCTGCACCTGGAGTAAAAGAGGACAAAAAGCCAGCTGAAAAATGTTGGGCATCAGCAAAAAAGTAAGTGGCAGTCTTTCGGACTATCGCACGAGTAACGAGATAAGGGACATGTTTGAACATACGGCAAAAGAATCATCTCGTGGTAAGGAAAGGAAAGTGGCGATGGAGTTACACAAAATCGATTGATTGTTATATTTTGAACGATTGAACAATTTTGTTCAACTTGTCAAGTTTTGTACAGCTGGTATGCATAATCGATTTTAATTTATGGATGCCATACATACAGATCCCATTGCCATCGAAAATCGTCTTAAAAATTGGTGTTTTGTACCTGAGAGACCCACACAATTTAAAAAAGATAAATTTGTTAAAATTTCCTGACAAAATTTAAAAATCGCGAGGATTTATTGTCGCGAAAGGGCCAAAAACAAACAAACCGCGAAAGTTTCTTCCTTACAAAGTATGTTCTTCATTCCGTCCAATTACATTAAAATGCTCTCGGCGCAGACATATCTGCAGTGGGGTTTTAAAGACGAGGGCCACTTTGCTCCTAGTAAACATTTTTTCATCTCCAGGCGGTTTCTGGTAGAAGAGTTGAAAAATGTCTTCCCTAACTTCCCGTCCCGAAATTGTGTTGTTATCTTAATCTTCTCATGTTCTTTGACTTTGGGTTTCTAAACAATAGCATGGCATCCTCCAGGTTTGGTTCCCCCCATTTGTGACCTATCGCCCCCATTTGGCCTTCTCCCCCCATCTTACTACATTAACCCCCCCTCAGAACCAAAATTACTGATACCTACTACACTGTAAGTCGTAGAGGTCAATGGCACTGTATATTTTCAGGGCAGGGGCTATTACAGTGATGGAGAAGGCCAGTGTTTTTGGTAGTTCTAGGCATAATTGGCGAGATATAATAAGCAGTAGGGGCAACAGAAATTCGAACTTAAAATAGAGTTACTTGAGAGATCTGCACTGAGAAAGAGAAAAGAACTTAGGTACAGCAATTTTAGCAGGCTGTTAAGAAACATACGCAAAAAATAGAGATAGGATAAGTGACGCATACAGATCTATAAGTAAGTTTAGTGGGCAAAAATCATAAACATCTTAGGCTAAAAAACTGGAAACTCCATGCTCGGGTCCGAGAACTTGAGTGAATTCGAAATTACGTGACTCATGTAATATCTGGTTACGTACTCAACAGAAATTTTCTTACCAGTCAGCCAGAACTTACAAATGATCACCTTAAACATGTTTACACCAACAATGTGCCAAATAAAATTGCAACTGGGGCTAAAACGGATGAAAAATAGCCTAAAATGGGGGGAAATTACCAAACTTTCTGCTGAATTTTTTCAAACGCGCACCAAGATTTTCTTGATAGTCAGCCAAAAGTTAGAAATTATCACCGCAAACAGATTTATACCCACAAGGTGCCTTATAAAATTCGAACTGAGGGCTAAAATAGCTCAAAAGGGGGAGGGGAAATGGCAAAATTTTCAGTTTGTTGCTGAATATTTTCAAATTCGCATCATATATTTTCTAAAAATCAGTAATTAGCAGTCTAAACACAATTTATGTCCACCCTGTATCACTTAAAAGTCTAGGCGAGGTCCACTTTGCCCTAAAACTGGGGGGATTGGCTTGAAATATCAAAGAAGGACCAAATTTTGGGTTATCAGTTGAATGTGCACACATTTTTCACATTTCCGCCCACAATTTATTGAAGCTATTGCACGAATATATCAAATCAATGAGCTCTTTAACGGAATTTATGCCTATAAATATGGGACAAATCTGAAAGATAATGGCAGAATATCAGAATATTTAACACTGTTCGGCAGGCCCTTGAATCACTTGCCGGAGGAACATCGATAAATGAAAAAATTTTCATAACGTAATTTCTAAATACTCTGAAAGAGAACTCTCATTGTGTTAGTGAAGCGTTTCGCCTATTCTCTTCAGACTAAATACATCGGTATCGATACTCTTTGTCGGAGTATGTGCCAATAAAAACTTATTCAATGTAATTTCAGCTGGTTGTAAATTGCATACAAGCAGTGCACAAAGTAAACATTTGAAAATGTTTAAACTGAGTCCTTCTCCATTCAACACATCTAAGAATCCCGATGATACCTCATTCTCGTTTTTACCACAACCATGCCCATATTTGTGGACCAGATGACTGCTTATGTATATTATTTTACCTTTCAGTCCTTTTTCCCCCATCCAAAAGTAGCTGTGCTTCATTTGCACTACAGTCAGTTACAAATTCAATAGCATTGCTATCAACTGCCACATCACATTGGTCACATTTTGGCTCTGAATTATCTATGGGCAGAAAATCATTATCAAACAGGGTGCGCAAGTTGAAGACTTTTGCTGCCACTAATTCTACGTGCTTGGGGGAAAGTTTTCAAGTGCTTCATCAGCAAAAATGGAAGGAAAACGAAACCGAAAATTCGTACTGTCAATAAATGCGCTGCTATGTTACATTCTGTGGAATTAACAAAAGTGTTGCCGGACTGTTTTGTCGGTTTTAAGTTCCTGCTGCGTCCACTAGTCCATGTGTATGTTTTGATGACATCGCAAATTTCGCGCAGTTCAGTGAAAGTTTTACAATTCAAGGTCCACGGGGAACGACATTGATCTCTCAGGAGGAAACCAGAGTACTTGCTTTCCATATTCATCATTTTGAACCAGCTTTCAACCAGTTTAACAAACTCGATAGTCCCATCATTGATCAACAGTTTTGCCTGGTATGTTTCCAGAGCAGCAACAGTTTTTTCATTAAAACTTGAATAATAATAGGAAAACTTTTTGCCTCTGTAATGGTTTTGGATATACTGACGTATGTGTCAGTTTTGGGAGACGCAATGTTTCCTTTCGGTCTTGCTCATATCACACACAAATCTCAGACCAGCAAGATAAATCTCCTTTGCCCTTCATTTGAAAGGAAATTTGCTTATAGTCGACTGTTATCCAGTTGCTGCGGACATATTAGAAAATATGCACGTAATCATAAGTAAAGTATACGAACATGCCAATGCATTCGAAGTGAAATTTTCCCCGCCCACCAATGAGGTTGTACAGACCTTGATTTGTTTGGCAATTATGACAAACGAATGAGACAGCCACCGGCCACCGGCCGTTCGTATTGCACAGGCAGTCTCAACCAGGAAATTTTTTAAAGATTCTGCATTCGGTTTAATAACTGGGTATATACGCAAAATATACCGGGACCACCGAAATAACAAGATATCTCGATAACAAATGCATGTGTTGCTAAGTTCTCATTTTCAGGATTCTGAATATCATTTACTGAATAGCCGATAACACGTCCTCCGAGAAAGCGCATTGCTTGAACCAATTTAACCTCGTCAAATAACACATTCACCAAACGCTGCTGGAGTTTTAATTTGACGAGCAATGCTTCAAGATTTTCGTCTTGTAAGCTTCTTGAGAGGAGTGTTTTAATAGTTTTCGCGCTCGGTAAAACTAGAGATCTTGACTTTTCTAACATCCCATATGTAACCGGAGAAATATTATGTAATTCTGCAGCCAATACAACCCAGTTCTTGTCAAATCGACGGCCATTTGGTGAGCATAATAACAATTTCAGCTGGGATGTCAGAAGCTGAAAATGTGGGAAGTCATGGAGGTCTGCCATTCGATACAAATATCCACTGATTTACAAACGTAATCTGAACTGGTCGGGTCATAAAGCAAGGACAATATAAAATATATCTTGTACCTGTGTCCATTTGCTGAGCGAGCCATTCTTTGTAATGAAAATTTATCTTTTGCTATCTCCATACCACTTTTTTTCTGCCATTACTAAGAAAATAAATCCGACGTGGGTATCAACATGTCTGAAGTGAAGGATGGCGACCGACATCATCAGTTTTTGAGACATAAAAGTTGATGCCATCCACGGCTGTCTTTTATTCTCCATACTTGTCTGAAACACCGCTGCAAAATCACAAATAGTCTAAAATTTTTATCAATCTCTTCTGACCGTTGTTTCTGGGCTGCCCTTCTCGTCTGGACAGAGCTTAACTTTGTTTTGCGTGATGGCGTGACGGTCTGCTTCAGACAAGACTTTGGTACGCCTAGGAAAACGGACGGAGATAACACTGGTCGTTTGCCACCTTTAGATGTCACCCGTTCACCCAAGTATCATTCGCACACATGAATTTCTTTCCTGGCTAGACGAGAAGCACGTTCATTAAGCATTGCATCAATCCAGCGACCCCTTTCCTCTGAGTCCGATGGGAAGCTGACGTAAGTTTACCTTTATAATTGTCCTTGCAGCCATAGACTGCATAACGTCGAGGAATCATAAAAATATCTTTGAATCAAACACAACCATTCAAAACTCAAAACTCATAAAAAATGTCTTTATATGAAACCAAGTTTTTGGTCACCAATTGAAGAAAAACGAGTACCGTATTTCCTCTAATTATAGTCCCCTTTTAGGCATCATGTCGGGTAATTATAGTCCACCTCTAAAGACCCCTTGTTTTGTTGCCTTCAATTAAATACAGACCCCTTTACAGACAGATTTTGTCTTCTTGGATTTTGTCTTCTTGGGACAGTCTCTCCATGAAAATGTTTGATGATTCATTCAAGTTCTGTGCACTCACTTAACCCGTTGACGGCTGTGATGATGACAAAATACAGTGTGTTCAGGAATATCTGCCGTGCGAAAAAGCCGTGTGCAACGCCTCAAGGAGCAAATCGGCACTCTGAACGAGTTTTTCTTGAAACTCTATTTGCTCTTTTCTTAAAAACTTAGTTCTGGAAAGTAAAGACCCCCTCTAATTATAGACTCCCCCCCTTTTTGTGCCCTCAATTAATTATAGACGGGTCCATAATTAGAGGAAATACGGTAAGTGCTTTTTGTTTCAAAACGCCCACAGGATGGGGTAACATGAGAGGGGGGACACATTGTCAAATACCCTGTACCTATGCCGGGTGGGTACGTGGTCCGGATTTGTTTTTGCAGGATAGTACATTGGGTACTAAGGGTGGGTCATAGACCAAAGCCTTTCTCGCATTAATTAAATAACAACCTTTAAGAATGTTGGTTTTATGTTTGATGTGATTTTTGCAGCGTTTCTCCCTTATCACAGATCATAATTAATACAGGTAACAAACATCTATCGAGCCCCTACTTTGATTACTTGCACCGCAAACTATAAGTGACAAACCTAAAATGGTCGTAAGAAAATCTGAAGTAACGAAACACACGGAAGCACAAATTTCGCAAGGCACACGAAACTCACGAATATGTGGGCATGCGCATTACCATCATAGGTACAAATTTCGCAAGGGCACAACTTTCGCGCGACACCGGAACTAAAGAAAAATTATTTTGCTCTCCTTGTTGTTTGTTTATTTATTGTTGCTATTACTTTCGTTTTTTTAAATATCTTACTTTACGTTTCTATGTCTTTCTGCTCGAATTCTAATGGGATGTAAAAGTTGCAAAGAATTAGGAGATTATTTGTAATTTTTTGTAGATTCTGTGTAAGGTTTTGAATATATACATTTTTTCTTAGTGTGACTTCGACTTTTAGGGCACGGTAGTGAGTATTATGCAAAGTATGAGATAGTCTGATTTTAATTGTTAGCGTGCACTGAATCAAAATGATTGTAACCAATGAATGACAATCAAATCGGAATGAGATCTCTAGTAATGAAAGGGCTATTTTTAGGGCAAGATAATAAAGGAATGGAAAATTAAGATAAACGGTCTAAACAAATGACAACGTCATAAGTGTCACGTTAAAGGACCGTATAGACAGATAGACAGATAACCGTACGTATCATATTTAGTAAGTTGCATTTGATGAAATGCCGAGAAAGGAACATTGTGTTGCTTTTTTTCTTGAAAGTCGCTGTGGCATAGTACTACTTCTTTTGTCATCTAATGCCATTCCTTGTGCTTCCAAGGTTTGTAATCCAGTTCTGAACTGGGTACTCATAAAAATGGACACTTTTTGACAGGGTGAAGCGAGGTGTGCTCTCGGAGTTGACATCGCACACCACGCAGAAGAGTTTCTCAGTCCACCAACCTTTGTCGATGTGGCGAATTGGCTTGAATCAGATCTCAGGCAGAAATATGGTCTACTGTCTACAGGAAGGCCCGCATGTAATATGTCACCCACATACACAAACATGTGCAGTCTTGAGTGGTCTTTTCCTTTGCAAAACTTTCTTCCAACATTGTATTAGCCATGATGTAATACAGATATTGTCTGGTGTGCGTGCCGACATCTGTTTGCTTAACAAAGTAATGTCATCATTTCAGATGCTGTAAACGTTACTAAGTATGGCATCGAGCTCACTTTTTGTGTGTTACATGTCATGATATCTTTTAGGATAGATGTGAGAGACTACTCAATGTTTCAATTATCACGGAAGACCATTGATGAAATAGCGCACACCAAAAAGTGAGAGTATATGCATGTCATGACGTCGCAATAAACTGATAAGAATACAGAAATACCGATTAGAAGCGAATGCACGAAAAGATTTTATTTAAGTTTTGCAAATGCACTTTTCCTTGTTTTTGCTACCTTTACAGTTGCAGACACTAGTTTTCAGATTGATGGAGTTGCAAAAAATTTAGAATGAAAATTGTATCAAAGCGGCTACTTTGGCAAACGGGCTCTTTTTACATTTGAAACACAACTAGAGATTTATAGGTAAGGGCAAAATAGGCACCCTAACACTCAAGAGAACATACAGGAAACAAATGCTCATATACCAACATTTGGAAAAAGTAAAGTTTGTATTTTGTTCGGGGTTGGTGGGGTGGGGTGTGGAGGTGGGGGGCTGCAACACGACTGTTCATCATCCAAACCGTTCTAATCAAAGAAAAATGTTCTCCTATTAATCGTAAGGACAAAGGTTTTATTCGTACAGTAAAAGCATTTTAATGATATGTTATGCAATGCTTATGATAGTTTTACGATTTTTATACAGTACCATTCTTCACTGCAACAATGCAGATTCTTTACTAAATGGCATTCTAGTGGATAAGAAGCGCAAATTAAAACATAGAAGATACGGTAAATCGATATTCGTGTAGACACGGACCTTTTCAGCAATATATGCTGCACCCCTATATCAAACGCTGCATTATCATTGGTTTCTCCCTTTGCGCTTTTAGGATTTGTTCACCAGCTTTAATTGCAGAGGAAATTTTTCGTATCATAGATCTTTAAACAAATGGGATATCCGTACCATTTTACTTTAAATGCAAAATGGAAGGCACGCAAAATCGCATAACGATCTTCATAAAATATAGGCAGAAGACAACAAGGAAGGACACTATAGGATCTATAACACCGTAAATGGTATCTTTTGGAATGGGACTACTCGTCACGCTGCCCAAGGGCATGAAATGGAAGAAGTTCCAGCAACAAGAGCAGCGATGATAAGAACAACAACAACAACAACTGTGTTAGGGTTGTCTCCAAGAAAACTTGATAATAACGCAGTTTTGAAAGTACGAAAGTAGTAAGGAACGAGGAAGCAGGGTTTTTCATAAAATTCCGTGTAGTGGGTGCAGCAAAGCATATATTGATGAAACGAATAGTTTCTCTCCACGAAAACGCAGACATAAGTCAGCAATAGCTAAAAACGATGTGGAAAATGCATTAGTTACAGACAGAAATGACATATTACATCTTCCAAAGTTCAACGAAGCACATCTCATCTGACTAGGAAATGATCGGCGTCTGTGAAAATTGAAGGAAGCGGCTATCATTCAAAATACGGACAACATTAACTTAAATATTGGTAGATGTCATCTTGCACCTTTAGCTAGCCGTAGGATTGTGCGATAAGATAGCATTTTCCCTTTTGACAATTTTGACTAGGAGTTGACATATTCCTGAGTGGCTCTAGTATCGTTGAAAAAAGATACCGGAAAATTAAAAATCATTGTGGAAAAGTCTGAAATAGCTCATTTATTACTTTCTGGTGTTTATTAGGATTTGAATTGCAGTTAATATAATGTTAAAAATGTCTTACTCGCTGTAGCATGTCAATTAATTTCTTCATAAAATAAGACATTCTGCCTGTTTTGACTAAAAATGTCATATATCTGTAGCGAAAAAAACTGATGTGATAGGGAAAAATGGACTTGATTTTCAAATTGAGCGTGAAAAAATAGCCCAGAAACATGTGCCCATTACCTGGTAACATTTTGGTCAAAAAATGTCGACCAGTGTATTTATTAAAAATTTAATTTATTGATTGACGTATCTATTTGTTTAGATAATGTTTTCTTTCTTAATAGGTATAGTTGTAGTATTTTCTGTGCATCTCTTCAGTCAGTTTCAATAATTTCAAGGATTCGTTTGCTTGTTGTTTGTTCTTTTGTTTTTAATTGTCCGACTTTTTTCGCCTGCCTAGTACCTGCCTCATTTGCATTAGTTGTCCCCTAAGTTACCTTGACCTTCGTCGTACTTGCCTGGTTTCAATATCCTCGGCTTAGCATTCCATCATAGTTATTTCCTACAATGCCTCTCGCGATTAGTGAAAGATATTTTTTTGTAAGTTTTGTGCCAGAGTATATTAACGTTGTAGCCTCTAGTGTACAAAGACCTGGCGAAGTTTTGAAGAAAAGACAAAACGTTGTCAAAGTTGTAGTTTTTTTGTAGTTTCCTCCTGGGCGTTCTACCTATAGCATAAAGTGAAACGTAGCAACACTTATCCTATCTTATTAAATACCTTCGACAAACGAGACAACTTATAAACATTTTAAGAATGACTGCTCTTCATATGGTCTGTCAAAAAAGTTGCCTAAGAAATAGGAATTTTTAAGCTTCTCTTACTTCTTTTGAAGTAAATTGTACGGATAGGACAATATTAAAAACGGTTTGGTTTTCGTAAAATAATATAGATCTTGCAATTTGATGATCCAATTATACTTAAAGTTATAAACACTTCTTAAGGTCCGTGTTTAATTTACGAAAAGCAGTTTGTAAAGATATTTGTCATAAATGCAAAAAGCAGTGAAAGAGATAGAAGCATTGAAGAAGGGCACTGTATAAAAAATCTTAAAACTGTCATAAGCATTGCATAACATATTAAAATGCTTTTAGTGTGCGAATGAAACCTTTGTCCTCACAATTAATTTTTGAACATATTTCTTTGATTATAATGGTTTGAATGATGAACAGTTGTGCTGCCTCCCTGAAACGAAATAGAAACTTTATGTTTTCCAAATGTTGTAAGGCTCTCTTTATAGTTTGTCGGTGTGATTGTCATCATAATATTTACATTTCAGCGTTTAATGTATTTAGAGGTAAGCATGGATTGTTCTAATAAGTGGTATTGTGATAAGTATGTTTGAATCTTTTCTTCTTTGCCTAGATTTAACCTTTTAAGACCAGAAACAGTCTATCCGATGAACAGCCACAGTGGTCCTCTAATTAGCCTTGCTGTTTTTGCCTTGATCTTTGCATCATGCAACACGAAATTGAAACACAATATCAGCGAGTAATTTATCTTTCACTGTTTACCTATGTGATGATGACTCCATTTAGCATCCGGGTCTTTATAAGTTTATACATATACCAATGGGAGGCAAAGTGTGTTGACGGTCTTTGGAGACTTCGGAGAACGTTCGTTGTACCAACTTTGTATTAATTTGATGTTAGCTTATTTAAAAACTACTTCTGCATTCCTCAATCATTCATATCTTAAAAGTAGAAGCGCCAATGAAGTCATATAGTTTTGCAAGTGCCAACAACGAGTTTTCATTTTGATAAAGAGCTACCTTCTTCTAATCAGAAAGATATCAATAGAACTTTCACCAACTTGCCTCTGAGCTACTGCACGAGGGTATAAATTGTGGGTTTATGGTTTATTATGTCGACAATGTAATTAAGGCGGGGTAGATCACGTCTGTTATAACTCTTTGTTTTAGGGTAAAGCTCATATTTATATACTGCTTGGCAGTGAGATTTTCTGTAAACAATACCTTAGGCTAGATTTGATGCTGTATTCTTAAGATGGGGGATGTGGATTATTTTCCCCAAAAGATACTCCTTTGCCCGAAAATTATTGGCACATGAATCGACGGTTCTGCAGGTGGTTGAATCAAAGGGGTATAGGGTGAACTGCCGCCACTTTTAATTGGGAAAAATTTTCGTAATGCTATGGCAGTGAATTTTGTGGTGCCTTTAGCCCGAAAAAAACATGTAACATTTTAACAATCTAGGGGGGCTAGAGTCCCCATAAACCCCTTTGGCCGTACGTCCATGGCGGGTGGGGTGGTCAGGGCTTATTTCTTATTCATTTTTAACCCATCAATCAAACCGATGCCTACTCTGTATACAAGGGACCAATGCCGAGTGTAACCTGCATTTTCTTTTCTACGTCTCTCTTAAGTACAGAACATATAACACAAGGGTTCTCAGAGGGCTCCTTTCCAAAGCAACATTTTTTTTGTTGATATAATTGCACACTCAAGAAATTTAAGTTCCCCTTGTGAAGACAATATGATTTTTTAATCTTGCCTTGCGGAAAATGCAACATTTAAAAAATTACCATGATTAAGCGCTGTGAAACGTACAGGATACCCTTAAACGCCGCAATATGTTTATTACTTGTATTCTCGTTATTACTGACTACTCTATTACTAGGAAACTAGTACAGCCTTAAAATGATCTGTGCATAGCGCAAAACTACTGACACTTCAGTTGAACTCTTTCGATTCCCATCTACTTGGACATTGAAAACAGATGGCTAAAAAAGTAAGACCTTGTACTAGTTTCAGATAACAGCCACTTTCCAAGAGTAATTTCTATGTAACAGATGGTCACCTATTAGTAAACAATCTGTCATGTCTGTAACAATCCTAGAACAGTTTTGATATTGTACAGTTCGGAAGCAGCCGATCCCTTAAAAGAAAATTTGTACATTGATTATTATCAACGTCTTCTCGGAATTTTGATAGTAAGATTGCTATCTGTTTTTCTTTTTAAGTATCTCTTTTGATTTGTACCGAACTATAAACAAGAACCACTTTGTTATATGATACCATATTCTTTCTTTACACAGCGTTTGAGAAACACTCTTCACATTATGAAGGCGAAAGCGTGGGTCACGGGTTCGATCCCCGGTGGTGACATATTTTCTATTTCTCTACTGTTCTTTTCAAAACTAACCATAGCGTCATAAACATTTATTTCAAGGCAGGAAAATAATTGTAAAGATTCTGTAACCACTTACTTTACCCTGTATTTTCTTTTATACCAGGTGTAAGGTACAATCCTTTACGGAAACTTGCTTTAGTGGGTTTGGTTGTATATGTAATACATAGGAGCATTACTATCTTACGCAGAAGTTAAAACAAGGTTCAACAACTTACCACCTGCTCCTTTTATTTTGATATGAATGCTATCATCTGGCAGCCCCTTCTCACGGTATCTCCTAAAAAGAGCAATTGTTTAAGAACAAATGCACAAAAACCGTAAAAACTTGAAATTCTTACCAACAAGTAATTATCTGATCAATGTCTCATTACATGTGATATATGAAACATATTATCGTATGACCAAATGCTACGTATTGGTATTATTAAATTAATTAAGGCTATGGATATAAGGGGATGAATCTTTTCTGTGTTAAAGAACTGTCAATAGGGCTAGTGCGCTTCTGAATGCCCTCATATCCCTTCTACTCTCTTGCGGTAAGCTGCCCAATGTACCTTCAAAGCCGTAAGTACCCAACAAATTTGGCACAGTTCTTTTAGAACTATTCCTTACTACAAAAATCGTAAAACGGTTGGTTTAAATGCTACAGATGTTTAGATAGGGAGACTTTAGTGTAACAAGGACGAAATAGAGTTTCAGTAAAAATTCTGTGGAACTTTATATGTTGCCTTGAAGCTAAGAAATTTTCGTCATTCAGAACATTGAAATTAATTTCCCTGTGTAAATTTCTCAATAACTAAACTGAACTGAACTATTATTTGATTGTATGTTTACAAGACCATAATTTTAGCAGTTTGAGTCAAAAATAGGCGTTTGAAATAAAGGTTTTGCTTGATTTTCGTCGTTAAATTTTGACCTTATCTTATATTTCTTTAAAATCAAATACAACTACTCTATAATTGACCAAAAGGTAATACAATAATAATTACTTGGAGACTTCATAGCTAAGTGTTGATCCAAGTGTTCTGTCCGTATTTCCAGCTTCCAGGTCAATATGGACATGCTTCTCTTCTCCTCTGATGACTTTCATGGCCTTTTCGATCAAGAATACGTCCTAGGAAAGGAAATTTTGGGAAACAGTTTGCTTTACCGTCACATTCCCTTCCAATTTGAACATTATGGAAATAACAATGACGATATCAAACGAATTTGAAGTTAAGTAAAACCCTTCATCTTCTGTTCCAACGTACTAATGGGCGTTACCTCGAGTTAAAATCCTGCCCTTTACAGACCGACATGATACAACTTAAGAGTAATACCCATCTGCATAACTCCAGCGTATCCTGACTATTGTTACTGAAAGTTGGGAGGTTAGCCTCCAAACTTTCAGTAACAATAGTCAGGATACGCTGGAGCCGTGTTAGCTATTGGAGTAGCGTAAGAGTTCACCTAGAAATGTCAATCATTGCATAGTGATAGCCAATCACTGCCCTACCAAGTAAACAATAAAGGTCTTAAGTATAATGCCAACTGGAAAACAACATTTTGATTTTATCTAAAGACTTCTTCAGGTCTTCAATGGAAGTTGAACAAGGCTTAATGAACTCTGGCAGCAACACACAAAATGTCAGTGAACTAAACGGGACAAGCATTGCAAGGAATAATCACAATGGTTTCTACGGTGAGAGCCTGGGCGCGACGACAACAGACACTAACAAGACTCGCGCCTCTTCGTAAGCAAATCTTATTCAAACCTTCGTTAAACAACCGCAGTAACGCATCGCGTTTGTGCTTGTGCTTATTTCTCATTTGAATATTTAAGGTATCCCTTTCGGATGAGCAACATTTGTTAAGGTAGAGAGTCCATACATTCATGTTTGAGTGGTTAAAATTACCAGCAAACAAATTAATCCTCGACTAAAGGAATGTGTTCGCCATTCGAATTTGGAGACCCCCAAGGTCCCTCTACATTCCGTACTTAACATAAACAAATGCGGTGCGCAGTGAAACACAGTACTAACCTACCATTACCATCCCTAAAATTTCAATCTCAAAGATACAAAGAAGAGAATAAAAATCACACCATTGCATCACTGGATCGGTCGGCCTAATCTACTAAACATTTCCCTACCTTTCTGCTTTCAAGATTAAATTCTTGCGGCTCAGATCCACCAACTGGCTTCACAAAAGTTTCTCCGTAATCCAAAACAGTAGCGAAGTTAAGAAGCTGTTAATGAAATGGGACAGAAAGTTTAACTTTCCATGGAAGAAGGAATTAAATTCTCTTTGACGGTAAGGGAGTTCAGTTAGATGGCTAGGAGAGACCTGTACAGCGACAATATTGACTATTATCCAATTTTTATGTAAACACTGATGACTAGATTAAGATATCTGTATTGAGAAGCGTAATTCGAATTCACATGAAAAGTTGGAATAAGTGAGCGAAAAGACAGAGACGCTAAAAAATCCCAAGCATATCACCATCTAATAGTACCTTCTGACTATAACTCTAGAATGCAACTCCTTACAGGAAGATTATCAAAGTATAATTACAACAAAGAAAAATCCGCACTTTTGCGAGTCAAACTTCTGGATCCATTCAAAGTCTGAAAAGAATATTATGAGCCCCGGTTGACATGAACTATACATACATCATGCTCATCTTGGCACAGAATATGGTTAGCATAGGTAATAACCACAAATCTTTTCAATTAATCATAATAAACTTAGAATGGACTTTGTGACCAAGACATTTAGAATAGACCCGATTAAAAGCATTTTTGCAATTAAAATCATATTTTGGTGACACTGTTCGGATGGAATAGTCGGAACGTGGCAGAAAAGGGATGCATGTAACTTTACATGAAGTTTGAAGGGGATATTGCCACTGTTTTGTTTTTGTCTGTGTTTCTTATCATTAAACAGTAGCCGCTAAGATTGTGTGACAAAGCAATTGTCTTTCTTGACAAAGCAATTGTTTTCTTGTCTTGACGTGGGCCGATTAGAGAAACACCAAATGAAACAAAGGCCTAAAATTGCTTATAGCACAAAAGATGAAAGATCATTGATAAGTATTGCTGCCCAGGAAACAGGTTCATAAAATGAAAGTTAGAAATTCTATTTTAAAAGGTTGGTCATCTTTGTATGTTCACCTTTGATGGCTTTCAATGATTCCCGCTTGCTTCACGGGAAGAGCGACGCTAGAAGACATTTTAACACAGCCGTTACTTTCCACAAATTTGCAAAAATTAAGTGGTTATAGCAACAATTTTCTCAGATTTCAAACGTCACTGAGAAAATGCAACTGTCAAATGAAACTATTTCGTCTCAAGATTAATAAAAAAGTGAATAGTCTTTCACCGACAAATTACAGTAGATAAAACTTCAAATAAGGAAACTTTATGGACAACGTTTCGTCGTCTGAAAGACTTCTCCTGGTCACGCACTGATTTTTATTGTTACTTTTACAGTTTGGCCAATTTCAGTAACAATCTGTAGTTGACCTGAAGAAGTCTTTTAGAAGACGAAACTTTATCAATGAAGTTTCCTTATTTGGCGTTTTATCTACTATATTTAGTATGAAGCTCCACAACATGGCCAATGAAGTCATAAACAATAATGTCGAGAAATTCAATTGCATTAGTTGCAAGTTATAAATATGATACACATACCCCAGTTTTCTCATTCAAATAAACATAATTTGCAGTTATGAGATCCGAGCGACCAATAACGGCTTCAAGACTCCGGTAGCCAAGTTTAGAAAGCAGTAATCGTACCTGGGGGGAACAATTATCAAAAGGAAAACAAGTAAGTCAGCAAAAAGTGTAATTGTGGCATGCGCAGCAAAACTGGGAAGCACTTCGAAACAACAACAAATTATTTGCGATTATCCAAGCTATATATCCTCAATGTAGGCACAAGTCGTTCGGATACGACAAAAACTAGGATGATGAAGGATGAAAATTTCAAA
Source organism: Alatinidae sp. Z8VKAUB7J3 (assembly GCA_010016025.2). NCBI lineage: Eukaryota > Metazoa > Cnidaria > Cubozoa > Carybdeida > Alatinidae > Alatinidae sp. Z8VKAUB7J3. Next base: position 138,757,556 of record JAAAKM020006971.1, on the reverse strand, counting down.
GCCTAATCCATTTCTACTCTCAACAAGTGTTTGTGCGGTATTCAGACATCATTGGTTCACCAGGAATGTAATAAACCTCACACATCGTATCTGATTTATCCTGTCCGTTTACCTTGTTTAGATAATCAGATTTAAATGATCGAAGATGCATTGCACTATGTACCCACACCGCAAGGACAGTTACTACAACAACTTGGTGAGGTAGAGTTATTGCTTTGCAGCTTAATATTCTAATTAATTGTCTGGTGATCTTAAAAGGAGCCTAAGTGGTTCTTGTAAAATTAGATGTGTGCTGATGATTTTTATGTCTGTAAGAATTCGGAAGCATAAGACCTCAAGTCTGTTAAGTAGAGATTGTGGAATTCCAGTAATTAAGGCAAGATGATGTTCAGTCCTTAACTAGTCGTCACCAATGCCCATGCTCATGAACCAATGTCTTTGTGTCAGCTGTGATTAGGAAGCTGCAAGTTCTTTCTATACTTCTAAAACGAAAATGTGCAGAAGACGATTGCCAAATAAGCACATAAATTGCCGCAAATTTTAATAAAAAATGACGGTTGTCAATCCTCTACAGTATATCCCAGTAAACAAAACTTCCAATCAGCCAAGACAGGTTGCTATTGTATCATAGGCCTACGGCGTTCGACGGTTAACAAATAATTTGAATAGTATAACGTGATTCACTGGAATGACTGTTTAAAAAAGAGTACAAAAATAGCAAAAATGTTACCTCTTCTGCCAACATGAAGAAATAGTTAATCACATACTCTGGTTTCCCATCAAATTTTTCTCGGAGCAACGGGTCCTGTTTGAAGAATTAAAAAATGTGGAAATGCTAATGCAGGAAGGAAGGAAAACACATCGAAAAACGCAACCGCACACTACCTACTGCAACTGCATGGATTAATACAAAACAGTCTTACTACCAAAGGAAGCGTTTATGTATAATGCAAGGACTTCGTTGTGTGTTATTTGCTATAAAATACTGAAAATAGTGGTCCTGCTACAAAAGTTATACTGCGCACTTGACCATTCTTTCTGGTATTTGACTATACAACCGAATACTGGCAAGCTAGACTCAATAATAAAAATATCTGAGTACCATTGTCCGCGAATCGCTCACCTCATTATCAAACTCGTTTCCACAGGCGTTTCTCGGTATTTTAATATACACAGAAATGCTCACAGACATTATATTTGTAAATGGTTGGTCATGTGCTACGAACACAGCTTGACCTGGGCTGGTGCTATCGTGCACAGTAAAGTGACGAGGTGTAAAGTGAGAGATTAGTAAAAACAAAGCAAACTGACTTCGAAGTGCTTACGTATGAAAGTACTGAGACACTACTACGGGGACACCTATCTCAGGATATCTTTCAAGCATTATAACGCACAGATGACCAACAATGAAACAGTTTGACTCGAAGATTACGTGATGCCTTGTATGCCATGCTGGTCATCATCATAAGAATGCAATTACTATAGAAACGATATTTTCTTGTTCGAAATGGTATTTTTTGAAAACGTAATCACAGAAACAACTTGTGCGTACCTGAGTTGCTATGCCAACCGGGCATGTGTTTAAGTGACACTTCCGCATCATGGTGCATCCGAGTGCAATAAGAGGTGCAGTGGAGAATCCAAACTCATCAGCTCCCAACAAGGCAGCAAAGAGGACGTCTCTCCCTGGTAAAGTAAGAGAAACGCCAATGTATTAAACGTTACTTGCTATTTTCTTTACAATAGAGTATTTCAAGTAGTATCAAATGGCTAGCAGGCAAAGTCCACTGACGGAGGACCCTTATGGTACCGCACTATTGTAATTATAGTAGTAAGAGTACCACCGAAGTCCTCCTTAGCTTAGTTTGTTGCAGAAACTATGATATATGTTCATTTACGAAACAGGTATCAGGAGTATATCCTACCTGCTTCGTTTTTCTATACGGAAAAATTGTAGCTACAATATTCTATCATCATCATAATCATCATCATAATAATCATCATCATAACCATCATAATCATCATAATCGTCATCATGTGAGCTTATGAACAGAACCATCCCATGTGCAGTATGATTCCGTCTTGAATTAAAATTATAACAGAGTTTATTTTACTAGATGCATTTGATTTTCGAAGATCAGGACAATACGTAAAAGGGGTCACATTCTGATACTTTGGAGTTAGAAGCACTACCCCAACTTTGCTGTCTGGAAAGTGGAAAAGGGACATGGTTGGTTGATGGCATGGTTACTTGGACATGGTTTGGTTGATGGCATTGCACACCTCCTTACCTCCTCCTATTACATTGCATTAAACTTTGTGGTCTTCATAAATTCAACTTAAAGTCAAACCAGGTATTACATCTAGATCAAAGACGTTTAAAAGAAACGTTAAAGAGATAAATAAAGGTTGACGCAGTTATCACGTGGTGTATTTAACGGCAGAGTATATTCTTTATGGCCGCTTAATGATAAACGTGCAACATTGTGATAGACCCCGTCATGGCTTTATCTGATTAGTTAACGATCTACGCATGTCCAAGAATCACAGAGCTTCCAGGAAAAGAAGTTACATACATACAGAGGGAAAAGTTGTAAATCCCTCTGCAAGCCTAAGCTATGCCTGCTTGTCATCTACTCTAGCATTATTAAAATAGACCAGGCATTGCTCATTGTTGCACGCAATGGACGCACCAAATTACTATAGTCAAAACAAGTAATAAACGCTTTCAAGAAACGCGCTTTCACTGACTACATTTTCATGGACAATGATATGTATAAGTTGATTGTAAAAACATATAAAGGCAATTTACTCTACTTTGTACTCCTCTGATACATGCTGTCTTCCCCTTACTTCACACTGCATGTAACAGTAGCAATATGCATACACATGGTGTACATGATGAGGCTGCATATTTACCACAACGAGTGGAGGAGATTTTCGTCAAGACAGTAGGATTTTTTTTCTTTTGAACATAACAAAAACTTGCGCACATGATTTCTCCGGATTGGTTCTCTGACGGACGTTGAGCGTGCACAATTTAGACTCTGTTGTCAGACCCGGTTTGTTTCAGAACTTTTGCGACATTAAATAACATAAAAATGAGTTAGGAATTAGTGTTGCTTATAACGGAGCTCTAATAATTGGTAACTCATTACACCTTCAATTGGGGAGATGGGGTTAGTAACATAAAATATTGAATACAGAGCATCCAGGGAACTAGTAGCTCTAGGGATTCGGAGAGACAGAGCTCTTTTATGAATTAACCAATCTTAATCTGCCCAAAGCCCTTACTAAAAACACGGGAAATTTTATCTTTGCCTACTTCAAGAGAAATTTCTAGTAGTACAATACATGTATTCCATATTTACGAATCCCTAAACGAATAACAAAAGTTTAGGATCGGAGAATTATATAAATACACATTTAGCATGGGAAGCTCTCAACACATTAGGTATTATTTGGAGATATGATCCTTCTAAGGCGCTTAAAAGAATTTGTTATTGTAACTCGGTGGAAAGCAAACATGGACCCCACCCCCCAAAAAGGGGTCAGATACGACCAAATAGCAAATATACTAGAAAGGTGAGGGGAAAATCCCCGGAGAGCTGAAATCTGTTTCTAGAATTGCTAGGGGACATATAATGCGATTTGCTGGCCATTCTTGGAGAACATACCATAAGGTAGTTTGGGATGTTCTGTTATAGGAACAGGCACATCAAACATATAGCAGGCCAGCCAGAACCTATGTGGACCTGAATTTGCTGACGGACTGAATTTTATAGAGAGAAAGAGTCATGGAATTTCGTACAAGCAGCACAAACTGATAATGATATAGATTATGATGACGACGACGATGACGATGACGACGACGATGATGATGATGATGATGATGACGACAAAATAATATTTTGCAAGTAAAACATCATTAAACATTGAGCCATGCACCTTGAATTATTTCAGGGTACTCCTTTGAAGGCTTTCCACGGAGGCACATAGTCATGAATTTAGCATATACCCTACACCCTACTTACAATAACTTAATCAAGTTGTGGATTTGGTACGAGGCTGCCTTTTTCAGTTTTAGTCACCACTAAGAGGCTCAACATATTATCTTTCTTGAATTTTGCCCCAGTTAACAATACATCAGCGACAATACTATCAAGTTTTAGTGTGTTTTGCTATATGTGTGCATGAAAGTTGAATTAATCTTTAATAGAGTCGGCGCTCTTTGCTTCTAGATTAAATTATTTCCTGAAACGTATAATTCCACGTCATTTTCGCAGCACCATCAGTCAGATAAGCAACCTTATCAAGGAGTCGCCATTTTAAAAACATTTTTCTATAGAGGCGATTTTTAAAGAAGTCCGTTGTGAAATTATTTTTACGACTTTTTTCGAATGATTTTCACCTTTAATGATAGCTTAAATTTTAGAGGAACCAGTTTTTAGGGAGTCACCAACCCTGTTGACACCAACACCCACGATACTGCAATCACCACCACCCTTCTCATTGTTTGCAAATGAGTTGCTATAGCCATTGTTAATCCATCATGTGTGAAACCTTATACCTCCCTTTGCAAATATTTGTAGTAAGCTACTTGTTTTATGGATAAGTTGACCTCACAGATCATTTCTATTAAAATCGTCAAAACGCAAGTTGGTCAACAAGAACAGCTCACCTTTCAATATATGTAAACATAAAGGAAGGTACGACGGCCTTTATGAAATCGCACCCAGCTTGATCCAGTGAGTAATTATTGGCCAAGAGAATGATAATAATAACGACTACTGCTTACTGCATGTTTCTTATCTCAAAATAACTTATTTCAATTAGGCCAGAGAGACAGCAGAGATGCTTTCTATAAAAGGAAACAACAAGAAACAGGAACAACAGCAGCAGCAGCAGCAGCAGCAACAATAATGTGTGGTTGGTGTCCACAGGGGTTTTAAACTGGGCACGTGCTCCCCTCCCTCTGCAAAGCGCTTAACGATAGGAAAATGAACGATGAAAACGACTAACGTGGGATCTTCTTTAAGGGCGCGTTCTCTCCCCCACTTCCCCTAACACTTCCACATGTTTGATGCGTTTGTCTGAAATACAATACAACATAACTGGGTCCCAAAAAAGTGACGTCATTTTCCTTCAAAACAACTCCCCAACGGTCCCCCAAATTGATAATGCTGTTAATTACAGTAATAAAGATAATTGCTTATTAGTATAAGCTTTCAATATCAGTTATAAGAATGAGTGGACTGGTTTGGATCCCGGAGAAGGGAATTGTTTTCCTGCACTATCGAACCTACTTTCCCACTATACCATTTATGTTTTGCTTTCCTCAATCGGCAACCGCTTGCCAGGATTTGCTGGCCTCTCTCTGTTCGCCAGTCGCAGGGTCTACAGTATGAGCGGTAGGCCCTAGCGTGTCTCTGGTCTGTCAAATGTCTGTATATTGCGCTGTATGGGACAATTTCAACATATCTTGGTTAGAACATAATTAAGACCTATGTTCACTTTTTTAGATCATTCTACTCCCTCGGCCTACACCCCAGGCACAACGGAAACAGTTACACGCGATCTTTGGAGTGAAACAGGCCGAGTTTTAGGTTTATACATTTATACAAAATATCAGGTGCACCAAATTTGGTCAGTTTGGATATTAATAGTATCCTCAACCCCACGGGCTGGACCCTGGTGCTATGAAAACTTTAAATGTGATGTTTTGAGTGAAGGATGCCAGATTCAGGGATTAAGACATTCAATGAAAACTGACTGACACAAGTTTCCCGTACGCGTACACAACTTGAAAGATGTAATTTTTCTATACACGCAAAGCGGAATATTTCTACGTCTATGTACTAAACGACAGGCTTCAAGTTGCTTACGTCAGTAGGTTCATATGTTCTTCTCAACGCAATGCTCTACGTAACCCTACTACCAGTTCAGGATCAATAACTGTCCATCGATTACTTGTATGCTGTTGCTTATACGAATACATCATTTTCACTGTTTGGCAATGCAGCGTGGTATCTGAGCATTCGAAGAAAGATCGTTCCTCGGGAAGCGATGGTGAGAGCTGCATTTACACTGCAGACTACTACTTGATCTCACCTGATACTGTAGGCTTGAGCTCATGATGTTTCTAAATCAAATTTGTCATTTAGTCGGTGGGCCACTGCTATTTATCTCTGGACATAAACCAGAGAGCATATTTTCAAGGATCGCTATAAGTTTCACCACCTTAAAATCACTCGCAGGAGGACAACTACATGCTGTTTTACACAATTTGGAATATCAGGCCCTCGGCACAGTATGAATTCTACCCTATCTGTCTATTTGTACAAAGCCACAAATATTTACAAAGTATTACGAAAGCATGGGTCACTGGTTCGAGTCACTATGCCGGGACTTTTTTTAATGTCTTGACATTTGGATTCATCTCCTCTCGATGCACGTAGGGTACGCTGGCCAACTGGCCTTAAAAATCAAGCATACCTATTCATAAGTACTAAAAGATACCCTTTGCCAAGATCTTGTACCTGTTAACCCTTGTGAAGGTTTCAAGAATTACTAGGTTGGCAGTAGGCAAATGAGAGCCTAATGTGGAAACTTTATTGACAACGTTTCATCTAACAGACTTTTTCAGGTTACTACTGAAAATTGGCTAAACTAAACTCAGAGACCTACAGTACAGATATAAAACTGAGTTTAGTTTAGCCAATTTTTAGTATTGACCTAAAGAAGTCTGTTAGATGAAACGTTGTCAATAAAGTTTCCACATTTGGCGTTTTACTTATCATAACGTGTCGGTGGCATATTCACCTTTCATTTAAAGTCAGCCTGTTTCATTAAAAGGAAGGCTTTTAAAGAATGTCTTTCGCAGCCATTTTCAAAGTCTATTCTACATTTAAATAAAAGTATTTTAACACCTTATCTTTACTATAACAAAGTAAAGACTATTGTTCTATGCTGCTACATCAAACAGCAGCGTCACTACAACTTCATACAAATTCCGCAACCCAGTAGATGTTCTCCAGAGCACTGGCAGAACTCGAGCAGAGAGGGGGAGTTGGAAAAAGGAGTTGGAAGGGGCTAAAGCTCTTCCACTCTTCGCTCAGGAGGGATTTTAGACTCAGGTTAAATTTTTTGTACTACGTAACGTTTTCTTTGCCAAAAAAAATCTAAGAAAACGCTTACACAAGAAAGAAAAGAGGAATAGAAAGTCGTTTATCAAGTCATAAAGTCCACAAGATGCAAAACCGTCTCTGCTTATCCATAAGAATAAAACAATGACATCATTGTTCATATCCAAGGCCCCCTCCACTTTTGACTTGGTGGCGCCGACACGCAGACAGAGGGGCATCCTTAGCCGGATTATCATTAAAATACTGTCCCAATTATGTGAACTCCAAAGCTGGAGGATTCAAACAAGGTACTGCAAAAATGTTCAGAGCAAAGAGACTGTTCTAGACGTAGTCCAGGCATTAGTGATGTATTGTAAGTCACTCCAACGATAGAATAAGTACATACCGTGTTTTACCAAAAAGTAAGAGAGTTTTAAAAATACTTACCGAGTATATGCTTCTATGAGTGTTAGAATCTTTATTATTTTTACTTAGTAGATTCTAAAAAATTCTTAAATTTCCCATGCTTTGGCATACGTTATTTTATCTGTATATCAATCTTATTGCACGAAATAGCGATTAATAAATCTAGTTTTAATTGTCTCTAACTTGTCCAAAAACACAAGCCATTCAGGCAGTCCAAATTCTGATTGGCTCTTTCAAAAATAAAGTTGGGTATACTCTGTCACACATTTCATTTCGGTCATTCTGACGATTGTTCTCTGAGGAGTGTTAGACGAAAAAAAGTTGTACGTACATAATCTTTTCTCTATTTCGAGCAATATTCTTATTTTGTGCCACAAAAAAACTATTATTATATGAATAGATATTTTTAATTTATTGAAAAGGACAGAGCAGAATGTGTTTCAATGGAATTCAGATCTGACACGATTCGTTCATTTTAAAACGCGCAAGCAGAGACTATTTAAATAAGAGAGTGCATTCTCTCTTACAAAGAAAAATGAGGAGTTGACATTAGTGAAAATCAATTAGGTGTGATCAAAGTCTGAACTATATACCCACCTACCAACAGGACAGGAAAGCGGCGGGAATGGCAAGGTAGGCGGGGGAAATGGCCTGCCCTGAGCCACGCGCCTGATAAGACTCCTATTTATGACATGATAAACTCTACCATCTGTGACTTATAGTGTTCTAGTAGTTCTATTCCATCTTGCCCTTCCTATCACACCTAAATTAAATTTTCTCTTATCCTGACACATGCTTACAATGGTTCTCTTTCTTTTTTATTCAATACAGCTCAGCAGCTGATTTGACAAAAGAAAAAAACAAAATTCAATCAGACGTGGAAGACGAAGTTAGACAGACTAGAAGTCATATCCCAGTGCGACCGACCGTCTTAAGCAAGAAAGATATGTGGTTCAGAGAGGTAGCACAGGCACCTCTGCCTCAAATTTCTACAAGAGGACCAGATATTATTCGCAGATTTGAAGAATCGTCTTTAGCAGGCCTTGTTCGGGACTACGATCCAAGTTCATTCATTAACAAGACACCAGTCAGAGACTCAATCAATAAGCCATCCAATACATTCAGAGAAGGTCATTATTCATTTTATTATTAAGAAGTCAGAGCTGATTTCCTTTATTATGGTTTGGCTATGCGACAGCACCTTGTGCTTCTCTTGCAATACCAAAGATAACATTCCAAATTCATTGCTCTTGATATAAGTTTCTCCAATTTGCAATAAATATAAGTTAGATTGGGGATATGGTCAAAGTAACGCCTCAGATGAACAAACTGCGGGAATCAGATATTAAGAACATTCGCTTTAATACTAGATGCATACAGTGCTGAAACTATCTTAGTATCTGTTTAAAGAGAAGGACGAGAGTTCTTTGTCTTCCTGTCATGCTTTCCCCTTTGCTATTCCTCCTATGGCCAGGTTCCTTGTGCGCAGAAAACAGCAAAGGGCTTTAGCTTGTGAATTAGCTCTGGTCTTATAAACGCTGTAAAGAAGACCCCAAATTTTCAGCAAAAAGGTCTAGTAGTTGCAGATAAATAAGACTAGAAAACATTTTTCTTACATTATCCCGGTTATTTTAATTTTGAGATCTTATCAAAATAACCGCTTGTCGCATAAGGTACTTAGAGAATGTTTATACCATAGTGATTATTTTTTGCCATAAGCAAAGGTTTCCCGTAATCATTCCCTCCCTAACTTCCCCTGAAATTTCAAACTTTCGCAATTCCATAGAATTCTCAATTCTAGGTAAATGATATCTCGTCATATTTGATTAGAATAGACCACTTTGAAAGTTTTGGCTGCAAACGCCATTGGTATTAGAAACTTGGCGCTCACAGCTTAACGCATGATTATTTTCCCTGGCATATGATTGTCATCGACGTTTCTAAGAACTCCTTGATCTCAATATCTGAAGACATACAATCGTACAATTAAACCCGTAAACATCCCAAGACAGTAATATCCACCAATTTGACTTCCTAACAAAAGCGCGACATATAAGAAACTGAAGATACATTTCATAAGTTGTCAATAGAACCACCAATCCACTCCCTTTTGTTATCTTAAGCTATCTCTTTTCGTTTTTACTTTTCAGCCATCTTGAAAACATGCCTTAGTAGATGCTCCAATTGATTCTTTGATAAATTTTTTAATAGATCTTCTGATACTGTAGATGATCAGAGAGTTGGTACAATAGATGCTGAAACAGAAAGTCTAATAAAGAATTTAAACGATGCTTTAATACACTTTCTAATAGATTTTCCAATAAATACTCCAATAGACAATAAAATAAAATTCTCCAATAGACAATCCAATAAATTCTCCGATAGATTTTCCAATAAATTCTTCAATAGATTTTCCAGTAGATTCTCCAATAGCTAACCTAACAGATCCTCTCATAGTTATTTTAATTGATGCTCAATTAAGTCTTCCAATAGATGTTCAAACATATACAGCAATATATATTGCAACAGCAGGTCCAATGGATGTTTCGAAAAATGCTTTAGTACACTTTTCAACACATTTTCCAATTAATTCTGTAATGGATAGCCAAGCAGATCCGCTGATAGTTTGTTTGATGGATTCTCCAATAGATGCTCCTATAGATCCTTGAATACATCCATCAGTACATCTTCCAATAAATCCTTGATTACGTCCGTCAGTGTATCCTCCGCTAGATCCCTCATATCATTGGTGCATATAATTTATTACATAGTCCAGTTGTATTATTTTGTTGTTTATCTCTTTATGAAGGTATTACAACTGCCTTTCGTGTCCTCACTCTTCTCTTTCTCTCTTCTTAGGAAATTTCACTGGGCCTTGCCATGAAGTCAGATCAGTAATCAACAATTATGATGACATCCACGGCGGATTGAACACACTGTCACAGTCGTTAGATTCTCAGAAGAAAATGTTCCAACAGACCAGGGAATCGATGCGGAGGGCTGTCCGATCCATTGAAGAGAATATTGCGGACACTCGTAAGTTTGCAGTTTTCTGGTTGTTGTTATTGTCCTTGGGTAATTTGCAATCTCTCAATCAAAGACCCCTAATGAGCAGTGGGCCCGATGTTCAAGCTACCACTACAAACAGTAAAAGCATCAAACAGTCTGACAAATAAACAAATGGGCAGCTGGGGCGCCTAAGGGTAACGTCCCTCAATTTGCGCTACCGGGATACTTGGCTAATTTGCACTCTTTTTCCTTTACTATGCTCGTATATTTGAAATGAAATTTTAACACAGTAAAAAGGCTTCGACAGAGGGATACCTGTTAACGAGCCCTCACTTCATAAAGAAGCCGCGTTTATTCTACAGAGTGATGGTACTCCCTCTTAAAGTAGGAAGTGAAAGCATTCATGCAAAGAACGTAGAAGAAGTAAGCTGAATTAAACTTTAATGGTGTTCCAGAAGAACCGGCTTTCTCCCACAATTTCATTAGTAATTCACAACTACCAGAACAATACGTATTGTTAAAGCCGCGAGGAGAGGGGTAGAAATTTTTAAATAGCAATGTATAAAAATTAGGGTGGGCGAATCTACATTATGCCTAAAAGAGGTGAGTGCATAGAAACCATACTCTTCTCGTACTTGGCCACCAGGGAGCATAGGAGTAGTAATTCGAAACGTGTAGCCTTAGTAAATGTCAAAAGACACGTTATAATGACGAGATCATCGTTCTTGCGGTGATAAAAGTAAATCAAATGTATGAAAAAAGTGACAATTGAATATCAGAAATGTAAACAAAAAAGAGAAAAACAGTTTTCTTAGTTTCTTACTTTTGAGAAGAGAAACGCAGAAATGTTCTATTATGACGGACTCCTCGATGTTTGGGAAATGAATATACGCTGGAGCAGCTTCTATATAGGCAGGACATTTCAGTTAATGATCTCTGATTTATATTTTGTCATTTCAAACATTCTTAGCATCAAACAATTCCTAATTGTCATTATCGTAAATTGTATTCTTGGTGTTGCAGTATCAAAGTACAACACAACAGATGAAGAGAAACAAGATCTGTTTTTCTGGAGGGATAAGGCAAAAAATGGTATGTTAACGTCTACTGATACTAGTCGATCTTCTTTAGGTTATGGAGGAGACCACTATCACATCAAGGAGTAAAGCACTTTCTGACCTGGATTTCCAGATTCTTCTCCCTTATTTTGGCTACTAGATGCTTAATGGTACTCCCTTTCTAAAAATATCCGTCTTTCGTTCCAGTTTGGTGCTGATGAAAACATTATCAGGCTCCAAAGCTGGAAAAAAAGTGTATGGCATCATCTAAAGTTGCTTTTGAGTTGCTAATTTCTTCCCTTAAGCTAAACTCCTGTAAGTCTAGTTGTTACTCGTATCAGTCTTGATACAGAATCAATAGTTTGAATAAAGGGTATGCCGCCGAAAATAAATTACACCGTAAAACAAAAGTAAGTATGGAAACCGACAGCCTGTACTACATATAATAACAAGGGAAACAGACCGTATCAACCAACAAATCAACAAAACATATAATACTTTTGTTTGATGCGTCAAAAATAGAGTTCTTAAAAGTAGGGGGCTTGAATACAGTGATCCCCTATTCGGGGACCGGTGTTGGGAGTAATTGGAGCACGGGGTATCAAAATTTAATGGGACAAATGTGTGGTTACGTCATAAATTTTTTCATGTCGTATGACAGATGTGGACGCTTGGATCAGTTCTACCACCAACGCTTTGAAATCTCAGAGACGCAGTGCAGTAGCTGACTTTAAGGCGCAGGTGGATTCAGTATTTAAAACGCACAAGAAGATGGATGTGAGATCATACATCGAAGAGCTTCATGATAACGCTTCAAACGCTATCAAGAGAGCAACATTACCATCTGCCTCTTCGACTGAAGCTGAAAACAGCTTACTCCGTATCAAGAGGGTAAGATAT
>JAAAKM020006971.1:138711120-138744939 GCA_010016025.2 Alatinidae sp. Z8VKAUB7J3 | reverse complement strand
ATAATTATTCACCAGAGCAGCATATCCAATTTCAAAGTGCATCAAGACAGATGACATTGCATACATATGCCATTCAGACCTTCCCCTCCACTCCGTCCACCAGCAGAACCGTAGATTCAAATTTTGTAAAAACAATTAAGTACCGACTTTCTTTCCCCTGTCCCTGAATGCCAAAATAAGTGCTGTCCCCATTGTTAATTAAGCTATTGCAGGGAAAGAGTCTATTGGTAGTTTGGTAATACTGGTCAGCATGTGTCTAATTGAGCAGCGGGTTTCTGATAGTTTGAAGCTGAAGGGTTTTAAAATTATGTTGGAATGGTCGTAAGAACAAAAAATCACGGATAAAATATAGAGCACTGGAGGCTATCTCCTAACAACATTCCTTCAACCTTTATTGTAAAGTATTTCAAAATCTTACAGCAGGCAAAAGTGGTTGCCATGTACGGGGATTCTCCAAGTTTGTTTTGGCAAAACCGTCTTCCCCAAAAAATTCCTAACAATTTGCAATCATACATTCCTCGCAAACAGCAATACTGGGAGTAAAATTCCAGGTTGTAGACAATGGACCCATCTTTACCATGGTTTTAGCAGCGAACAAAAACAAAAGAATTCGGTTTGAATGCCGAAAAATAAATGCCGTACTTTACATTATCATTTCTGTGACTCAGGCTTCTTACTTTTTAAGAAAAAATACTCTAACCCCTACAGAGTGTATCAGTATAAAAAAATAAAGTAATCCATAAAGAAACTATTTATACGCATTATAAGCCTGTCTCTGGACGATCGATTATTCACTTACGGAGAAATTTCTCATTCTTGCGCATACTCTAGAAAGCGTTGAAGTCACGACTTGAGAGAAGTTATTTCTGTTGTTATTTTTCATTTACAGTCTCTTGTTGGTATATTTGGAGACGGACGTACAAGAACGAAAGAGTTTGGTGGAGTGCTGAAGCATTTGTCTGACGAAATAGAAATTGCCAGATCACACATAAGTAAATGTTAAAAATCATTGGTTTACATTTTTCCCTCCGAGTAAAATAAAAACCAATAAGTTGCTTTGGAATATTTCCACTTCTATATCAAATTACGAAGAAGCATTAAAATAGTGTACGTTTCACAAAGATGATCATAAATATATATAAATACAAATAAGCTGAGTTGTTTTATTAACATCTATCTACTTCTCTTATTGTTCCGCTTGTTGATTGCAACTCTACAGCGAGTGAACCGAGGTGAGAAGAAAGACACGTAGTGACGTCAATGAAGAAACAACAGACATTCCAAATTTCTCTTTCTCGATGGTACGGGGCCATGGTTGAAACGGTGGAAACATCGGAGTTGAACGATGCCCCCGAAAGATTTATAAAGCTTTGATGCCCCTTGTTTGCACCGACACGTATCAAGAATCTTCCAGTTGCCTAAGTAAACATTGGTAACGAAGTTAAAAAAGCAACAACAACAATAGATGATTTGCGGAAAGCCATACCACACTACCCTCCCAAAAGTATTTGAACACTAGCAACAAATATGGCGTCAACTGAAAATGAAACGAACGTAAGCAACACGGTTGTAGTTAAATCGGTTTCAAAACCGTTATAAGTACAACCGTTTCGACAACCGATGTTGGTGTGAACACGGCTACAACTACTTTGGGGAGAGCAGTTAGAGAAATTAACAATATGTCAGGAACTTAGTCTCAATTGATCAATGGAGATCGATTTTCAGTTTCTGGAACTGCCATCGACAGTTTACTACCTCGTAAATTCGAAAATTAAATTTGCAATTAAGCTTACAAAACTGTAACCTACAGAGCAGCAAAATGAAGATGTTGAAAGTTGTGCAAACCTCCAAATGACAACTTCGAAAACTATAATTCACACGGAAAAATACTACTATCTACAAAAGACTATAAGTACTACTTCTACAGTACTACTTCTACGATAAATCAAAAAGAAAACAATTAGCAGTGTCAGCTGCTTCAAAGCCCTACAAACCTGGGCTACAGAATATGCTGCTTCACTAGGAGCAACATGCTCGTTTATTTCCTCCATTTTGTCAGCAAATATTTTTCTATCTTCAGTCCATTTAATGGATTGGACTGGTGTGCCCAATACAGTTACATTATACTCTTCAAAGATATGTTGTTCTTCCAAACGAATACCACAGTTCAATGCAGTCTGTCCACCAAAGGACAACAAGATCCCATCAGGTCTTTCGAATTCTATCACCTATTAGGATATAACGATAAATGAAACTGTTGACTTAAAATGCCATAAAAGGGGTAGATCGTCCAAGACAATGTTATTATACTTATCGCATTGTACATATCGCACTGGACGCATTATCTAAATATAAACAAGTGTGATAATGTTGAACATTATAATAAATTTAATTTACAAGTAAATGAAATTTTCTTGTAAAATACAGATTCTTGACCTCCATTATTTCAAGCAACATTAAATTTATAACTGATGATAATGACAGTTATCACGATAATGATGATGATAAAGAATCTGAGTTCCTTCAGAACAGTTACCACATACAGTTGGGGCAGTACATATAATTGATATTGGGGCACTACGTACACCTGATATTTGTGGCACTACGTATAATTTGGCACAACGGAAAACATGTCAAATGTCACAGCAACATGTCAAATGTCACAGCTCTCAACTAGCTATAACATGAACTATAGCAGAGTAAAGAATGATGCAAAAATCAAGGATAACTTTGCAGTCTACGCTGGCATCAAGCACTAACACAGAACCGTAGTTCACCTCCACCTCCTGAGATTGTCAACAGAATGGTGTGTTTCATCAAATATCACAAAAGCAACAACACTTACCTGTTTGACATACTCAACAGTAATGGGTAAGAAGTAAACTTTATCAGCCAATCCCTTTGATGTCTGCACTGTGGCTATGTTTGGGTTAATCAAAACTGTCTGTATGTTTTCCTCTTTTAATGCTTTAATTGCCTGGAGAATAACAAAAACTTTTACAATTTAGTTATTGTGAATACTTACAAATACCTACACCCTTCCCAGCAGAGAATAGACTAACAACAAATGAACAAACCCCTTCCCTATTTTGAAGATGAAAACTGAGTTTCTGCTTGCATGATCTATGGACACTGAGTATTGAACCAAGTAAGGCTACCTAGTTAACCTGTATACCTGTGTTGTCATAAAAGGTGTCCTGGTACCCGGCGGCTCCTACAGACTACTTTGCATATAATAAAACACCATATTAAACTGTTTTAGAAATCTAGGGATGGCTAGTTATTATTTTAACCCAAGGCAGTTTATTAATAAAGGCTTTAAATTTGTGACTTCAGACAAGGACACATAGCTCCATCATGTGACACCCCAAACTATTAGCACTGCCTGCACTGCCTGCACTGCTACAAATTTAGGGCTTTCACTCCTGCCAGCCTTAACATTATTAAATGAGCAAAACAATATTTGTGCATTACCATAACTCACGTATCTCAATATAACACACATTGAAAATAATACAATGCACTTATTCAACATGTTCAATGTTTATCTGCATGTATGTATGGAAACAGGGCAGGGAGATTTGAAGTCAAAATAGTGAAATTGTGGATACAAGTAAGTCACATTTACAATGACATACCTGGGATCCTGAGTAGTCAAATTCTCCAGCTTGCCCAATTGATAAGCCACCTGATCCTAAGACAAGCACCTTTTTTGGCCTTGGCATATCTTTAATTTTTTCCCCTTGTAACATTCTTGTTAATTCGTCTCTCAGGCAGAGGGACTGACCATCCTTCAGTTTCTGAACAACATCTGCAAAGAACTTGAACAGACACTCTAGATCTCTAGGACCACCCATATGTTCAGGGTGGAATTGAACACTAAAGAAAGGTTTAGTCTTATGGACAATACCCTCGTTTGTCTCATCATTTGCATTCGTAAATAATACTGCCCAGTCATCTGGTAAAGTATCTGTGTTAATTGCAAAGCCATGATTTTGGCATGTAATGTAGCAGTGCTCTGTGTCATTGTGAAGACAAGGCTGATTATGCCCTCTGTTTCCATATCTAGAAAAAAAAAGTGCACCGAAATATAAACTTTCCATAGCTTAGTTTTTGAAAAGACCTAGAGAAATAGAAAATATACCACTACTAGCCATTGGCAAGTAAGCCATGCCTTCTTGGTGTGTGCTCTACCAAAAGAGCTAGGTGACCTCTGATGTTTACATACTCTTCGTTGAGCTGCATTTGAAAATTGATAACTTAAACTAAGTCTGACATTTTGGTGATCAATAGGGAGAAGACAACAAGGATGTGTTGCAAAACTGCCATCTAAAGAATGAAACACACACAATCCGTAATGCAGCGCGAGTATAGCGAACGACAAGTACTTTACCTATAAGATGATGACCAAGGACATCTGCTGATCAACATGACAAGGACAACTCTTTTACATGTATCATTGCATAATACATTATTGCTTAATCAAGTACAATCATCGTACGACTAGTATCACAAGACTATTTCATAATACCTCATATTTAAACAATCATAACTCATCTCAATGTAAAAGGTAATTGCAATGTTTGTTTACAAAGACGATCAGATATGATGCAACATTAAATTGTTACTTAAGTTTGCTGTGTGCCACCGTCACCAATGAACACAAAGAGCACAAAACGTGCAATAACAACAAAGAACTAATATACATACTCACTTCATTTTAAATGCTGTACACTCTGCAGCTAATGACATAATCTGATGTCCCATACAGATTCCAAATACTGGAATAAGAGGCATTGCTTGAAAAACAGCTTTGACATTTTCTATTGTTGCATTGCACATTGCAGGGTCTCCTGGACCATTACTGAGAAAAAGTGCATCATACTCTGCAGATGAAATAATGAACATACAAGTGTAAATAGACTTTCCAACCTTTTAACATTTTAGTCATGTGGCAAAGCCACGTTTGAAGACAGGGTCAAGCCCAGTAGTGCACAAGGTCCATAGCCAGAGGGGGGTAGGGGGTGTATCAGTGGGCCATGCCCACTTGTTAAAATTTTTTCTTCCTGTTGAGATATTGTAAAAGATCTTTTCAGGTTAAATTCAATGCCATAATGACGTCGGTTATAGTAAACCAAACTTACAATAACAATGTTCTCTTACATCATCATATGTAGTAGTAGTAATAATTATTACTTCTTTGTAATTTTCAAATTCCGTAAGAAAAAAGGAATTGCCTCTTCCCTGATAGCTCATCAAAACCCATTAGGCATGGCTAGCTACCGGTTTGTGGTGTAATTGATGCAATCACCTACTCGATGCAACCCCCTCGGGAAAGAGGCCATTTACTGTACACAGTCGGTCTACTGATTGCTAAAACTTCACTCTCACTAATAAGCATTTGCAAGAACTCCTTTTCTGTGCTTGCGTTCGTGAAATAACTCTTTAAAAATATTGAAGTGCTGGATAACATAAAAACTGAGTTTATTCCGCTGAAGTTGTGGCGTGGTAGGAAAATCAACATTGTAAGAGAGTTAGATGTGCATAGGAGAAATGTAACATCGTAACAATTTTATTTATAGTTCAGACAAGCAGGTTCTTTAGATTCTGAGCTTTGCGCAAATTATGCTACTTTGTGTTAGAGAGCCCTTGTATGTGTAACAATTTTCGGAATTATCTCCTGTCTTGGCCAATTCCTTGCTGGTTTGCTGACCTTGTCACAAGACGTTGGTAAGAATTGTGCTACAAAATCTTGACTAGGTAACATATGACCTACTTGAATTTGATTCGTTGGAGGATTAAATGGTAAGAATAGCAAATGTCTTGAAAATGTAAACAGAGAACTTGGTTCAACAAAATAAATAAGAGCGTATTGTCCTGTGCATTCTTTCACAGAAGAAAACAATCAGAATTTTCATGAAGAAATTGTCGGCAGGCCAGTACAGCATGTCAGTAGAGCCTGTCGAAATTTGCAAACAAGTACTTACAGACTCAGCACAACTTTTGTGTGTGGTATTGTTAGCCAATCAACAAGGAGTATTTTAAGTCTAATAAATGGTCAGATTCTTTTATTTTTGTGTGACGGTTTTGAGCACGAAAATGAACTTACAACAGATTTTGATTGGATGGTAAACAATGGAACATGAAAGTGGTGAAGTACTAGTGGGGGGTAAATACATTTCATTTTCCAAGTCAACCTTTGCTTACAAGATAGTAGTTTGTTGATAAAGCAAAAATGAGATCATGATAGTGTAGTCCCCAGTTCTTAAAACGATTGTCCTTGTCTCTTACGTAAGGCAGGTGGTTTAATCAGGCCAGAGTAGACATCATGGAACAAAGGCTACTGCTGCCTCCACCAGCCAATCATATGGCTCAATCAGCTCAAATAAATGGCGTTGGTTAGGGGGGATGTGGGAGAGCATGACCCTTTTCCAAAAGCTAAGAAAACATCAAACTACTTGGTAGAGATCCATGGTAATGATTTTCAATGTGTTCAATGGGTTGCCTAAACCTTATCATTGTGACACAGAAAAGTTTAAGTGGAAGGAGGGACACTGGGAAGACCCGTTTTACTAAGTTTTGGTTGAAATTTTAAGGTCAGGCTGGGCCTTACTAGCCTGCCCTATGACGATGCCACTGCATTCATATATACATAATATTTCATAGCTCAAGTTCACACATTTTCAGAAGAGTTTGTAATTAAGTACCAAAGGAGAAACATTTTACAATAATGCAAGTAAGACTACCTGGCCATGCAAAAGGACAATCAGTGAAACTAGATTTGCTTTCATGGAAGAACCATGGACACAGTCTGGCACTCAAAATCTAAACGTTTTTCCTGCCTCCAGAGTAATTTTGACTTTCTGATGTTCTATTTGAAAAACTGCTCTGGCTAATTAGGTAGATTTGCTAACTCTAAATAATTTGTCTAGATTGTTGGACATTGCACAACTTTTGGACTTGATCAGAGCTTTATACCTTGACGCTTGCTACAGTTGCATTCCAGGCATTTTCTCAGGTATTCCAGATACCTGAGAAAATTCAAAGGCAAGCAATTTTCCGGTCATCCATGGAGCAAAATATTTTTAAAACTTCTTTTTGAACTAACCATGTGTAAGGGGTGCTTCACACAAACTTGGAATTGATAGATAACACTTGCTTAATACTCAGTGCAGGAGCAAAAATTTATTCCAGGCAATGAATAGTAACACACACAAAAGAATGGGTGAATCATACACAAAGCAAAAGTAATGTTGGTGTGAGGATGCCTAAAACTGCGATGCATAACAATCTTGACTGTAATACCAAAATAGCAGTATGACATAAGTAGGATAGGTTAGATATGTAATAAACAAAATTGTCGAGTAATGTAATAATAGTATGTCAAAATGGGCAATGTGAGGGTAAAAGGGGTAACATACTATGTGCAAAGTGACTGGTTCACACATGGTGGTGCCTCAAGGCACTAAAATAAGATACAGTTCACACTTTCTGTTCAATATTCTCAAGCATTATGAGTTATTCTTCATATTGATGAAAATTGACACAAATAGATTTAAAATAATAATAATAATAATATATATTTCTTATATAGCGCCTAATACAAGTTGATGTCTCTAAGCGCTTTACAATTTAAGGTGCCGGGCTCCCGCCGCCGCCTGCTGTGCGACGCGATCGTCGACGTCGACCACGCCCCGCCCGGCTCGGTCCATCCGATCCCGGCCTACGTGTTCCGAACCCACCCGCCGCTGGTCACGGCGCTGTACGCCCGCGGCGAGACCCTGGTGCCGGTGTTGTCGGCGTCGGTGCTCGCCCGCCGGTTCGGCGCCCCGGGACAGCGCCGTGGCTGAGCCGAACGGAGCGCTGTCGGGAGGTCCGCCGCGGACCCATCTGGCCCTCCGCGTCGGCGCCTGCGAGCTGCTGGTCCGGCTCGAGCTGACGGGCGGTCTGCTGGAGCGCCCGACCTGCGTCGAGGTGCCCGGATTGCGCCCGGAGGTGGTCGGTAT
The DNA here is from genome assembly GCA_010016025.2 of Alatinidae sp. Z8VKAUB7J3. Lineage (NCBI taxonomy): Eukaryota > Metazoa > Cnidaria > Cubozoa > Carybdeida > Alatinidae > Alatinidae sp. Z8VKAUB7J3. Next base: position 138,736,933 of record JAAAKM020006971.1, on the reverse strand, counting down.
CGGTATCATCGACGGGACGGCCGTGCCGGTGTACGATCTGTGCCGCATGTCCGTGTGGAGAGGCGGGGCGAGCGGCGACGGCGACCTGCTGGCCGTCACGCTGCTGGGCGACGAGTACCTCAACGCGTTGCGCGTGACGTCGGCCGACGTGGTCCAGGGAACTCCGGTAGGACGACCCACCGGCGAGCCGCCGCTGCCCGACGATTGCGTCGAGAGCTGGTACGCCACCCGGCGCGGGGTGCGGGCGGTGCTGTCGACGCGCGGGCTGCTGCGTCGCTTGAGAGCAGACGAACGGAGCGACCCGGGAAGCTAGCCACGGGTCAGGGCGAGCCTAGACATGTCACAGACGATTCTCCTCGCGGACGACAGCCTCACGATCCAGAAGGTCGTGGAGCTCGCGCTGACGGCGCGCGGCTACCAGGTGATCAGCGTCGGCAACGGCAACGAAGCCGCCTCACGACTGGACGAGGTGGACGCCGACCTGGTGCTGACCGACGTGATCATGCCGGGCAAGAACGGCTACGAGCTGTGTACCTACATCAAGGAGCACCCGCAGCACGCCCGTCTACCCGTGATGCTGATGGTCGGCAGCACCGAGCCGTTCGACGCTGCGCAGGCGCGCTCCGTGGGCGCGGACGACTTCATCCGCAAACCCTTCGACGGCGACGCCCTGGCTCAGAAGGTCGAGGGGCTGCTCGGCGCCGACGCCGACCCCGCTCCTGCGGAGCCGGCCGAAGGGGAGGAGGAGGTCGCCTACGACGACATCTGGGAGAGCCTCGACGAGGGCGAGACCGGCGAGGCCGCGGAGGAGCTCCCGGACGCCGCGTTGCTGTCCGAGACCGACGACGCCGAGCAGTGGGACGACGGTGCGGCCCCCGAGGAGCCGACGCCGAGCGTCACGCGGGCCGCCCCCGCCGAGGCTCCGACGGTGGCCGCCGCGGCCGACCCCGGATCGGGCGACGTCGAGTCGGTGCTCTCGCGCGGCCTCCAGGCGCTGGTGCAGGACGCCTCGACGCGGGCGCTGACCGCGTTCGACCAGCGCATCGGCCCGGAGGTCGAGCAGGCGGTCGATCGATACCTGTCCACCTGCCTGCAGCCGCTCGTCCACGGCCAGGTCGAGCGCGAGCTGACCGCCCGGGTTCCCGAGGCTCTCGCCGAGCAGCTCGACGCCGACGCCGACACCGGCCTGGAACGACGCGTCGATCGCCAGCTCGAGGCTCAGCTCGAACGACGCGAGCTGCCGACCGCCGACGGGGTCCGCGCGCAGGTCGAAGCCGCCGTCGAGCAACAGCTCGCCCAGGCGGTCGACGCCGCCGTCGCGCGCGCTCTCGACGAGCGACTCGAAGCGGTGGTGGAGGAGCGGCTCGGGGCTCTCGTGCCGGAGCGGGTCGAGCGAGCTCTCGACGAACGACTCGAGAAGCTGCTCGCCGACCGGCTCGAAGCCCTGGTGGACAATCGGCTCGAATCTCAGGTCGAGCACCGCCTCGGCTCGGCGGTCGACGAGCGCCTCGACCGGACGCTGCCGGACCAGGTCGAGAGCCGCCTCGGACGCGAGTTCGAGCGCCTGGCCACCACCGCCGACACGCCGCTCGCGGCCCGCCTGGGCGAGATCGCCGCCCACGTCGCCGACACCCGGGTGCACGAGCGCCTCGAGGCGGCCACGTCGGACGTCGCGCGCGACGTCTCGGAACGGATCGAGTCGGTCGGCCGCGAATCGGCCGAGAAGATCACCTCCGAGCTGGAGCGCGGGGTGGCCGAGCGATTCGACTCTGCCGAGAGGGCCACGGTCGACTCGCTGGAGAGCCGTTTCACGAGCTGGCTCGACGACGTGGCCGACGGCCGCCTCGAGTCATGGCTCGAGGGCACTCTGCCGAAGATCGCCGAACAGGTCGTCGAGCGCCGCCTCGACGCACTCGAGCGCAGCCGCAGCTAGACGCGACCCGACGACCGCGTCGGCGGCACACCGCCGTCCCGGGGAGATCCATGCTCGACGACGACTACCTGCTCGGCCGCATCCGGCTCGCCCTCGACGAGGATCTCGCGCACGGAGACGTCACGACGGCCTGTCTCGACGCCGGCGAGGTGCCGTGCCGCGCGGAGCTCATCGCCCGGGAGTCGATGGTGCTGGCCGGGCTGCGGGTGGCCGAGCTCACCTTTCGCGCCTTCGATCCGGAGCTGAGCTGGGAGCCGGGCGGCAACGTCGACGGCGCGCGTGTCGAGGCCGGTGCGGTCGTGGCGCGCCTGACCGGCACCATCGGCGGCGTCCTGGCGGCCGAACGGACCGCGCTCAACTTCATGCAGCGCATGTGCGGCATCGCCACGGTGACGGCCGGCGCCGTAGCCGAGATCGAGGGGACCGGTGCGGCGGTCGTCGACACCCGCAAGACCGTGCCGGGGCTGCGTCGGCTCGACAAGTACTCGGTGCGGGTCGGAGGGGGGCGCAACCACCGCTTCGGGCTGTACGACGGCGTCCTGCTCAAGGACAACCACCTCGCCCTGTGCGGCGGCGCCGTCGAGGCGGTGCGAGCGGCGCGCGCGAACGCCGTTCACCACCTCGTGCGGGTCGAGGTCGAGGTCGAGACCCCGGAGGATGCCGAGCGCGTCGCCGAGGCGGGAGCCGACGTGGTCCTGCTCGACAACATGAGCGTCGAGCAGGTCGCCGAGGCAGTGCGCCGGATCGACGGCCGAGCCCGGATCGAGGTCTCGGGCGGGCTGCGTCCCGGAGGGCTGCGCCCCTACGCCGAGACCGGGGCCGATTACCTGTCGATCGGCTGGCTGACCCACTCCGTGCAGGCGGCCGACCTGTCGCTCGAGATCGCCGCGGAGGGAGCGTGAGCGCCGCGGCGGACGACCCCGCCTCCGAGCTGCGGGCGGCGGTGCACGGCACGTCGTTCGCCGGGCGGGTCGACTGGCTCGAGAGCGTCGACTCGACCAACGACGAGCTGTGGCGCCGGGCCGAGCGTCTACGGGCGCCGCTGGCGTTGCTGGCCGACCACCAGACCGGCGGACGGGGGCGTCTGGGGCGGAGCTGGAGCTCGCCCGAGGGGGGACTCTACCTGTCGGCGATGCTGGCCGATCCCGGTCGGGACGGCGTCGGGCTGATGCCGTTCGTCGCCGCGCTCGCGGTCGCCGAGGCGGTCGAGGAGGTCGCCGGCCTGCGGGTCGATCTCAAGTGGCCGAACGACCTCCTGGTCGACGGTGCCAAGCTCGGCGGCATCCTCACCGAGAGGCGCGGAGCGGGCTCGGCGAGCGCGGTGGTGGTGGGCATCGGAGTGAACGTCGCCGCGCTCGATCGCGACGGCGACGGACTGGCCGATCGGGCGGTCACCTGGCTCGACGAGCAGGTCGACCGGCCGACCTCGCGGCCCCGGCTCGCGGGGTCGATCCTGCGTCGGATCGTGCCCTGGTATCATAAGCTCGCTCACGGTGACACGGCGTCCGTCGTTCCGTCGTGGTGCGAGCGATCGTCGACCCATGTCGGAGCCTCGGTGCGCGTCCACTCGGCCGGGTCGACCCTCTCGGGCGTGACCGAAGGGGTCGACCTCACGGGGGCGCTCGTGGTACGCACGGCGGCGGGCACGACCGAGCGCGTGCTGGCCGGCAGCCTCGAGATCGTCGACGCCCCGGCAGCGACGGACTGACGGACCGGACTCCCGAGGAATGACACCCATGCTCCTGGTGATCGACGTCGGCAACACGCACATGGTCCTCGGGGTCTACGATGGCGACTCGCTGGTCGCCGACTGGCGGCTGGCCACCATCCCCGGCCGGACCGAGGACGAGCTCGGCGTGCTGCTGCGCAACCTGATGTCTCTCGCCGGCATCGACCACGCCTCGATACGGGCGCTCGCCGTATCGTGCGTCGTGCCGCCGCTCACCTCGGTGCTCGGCTCGATGGCGCGGCAGTACTTCGGCATCGACGACCCGGTATTCGTCGAGCCTGGCGTGCGCACCGGCATGCGGATCCTCTACGACCATCCTCAGGAGGTCGGCGCCGATCGCATCGTCAACGCCGTCGCCGCCTTCGAGCGCTACCGCGGTCCCGTGATCATCGTCGACTTCGGGACCGCGACCACCTTCGACGCGGTGTCCGAGCAGGGCGATTACCTCGGCGGTGCGATCGCTCCTGGAGTGTCGATCAGCGCTCAGGCGCTCTTCGATCACGCCGCCCGCCTCCCGCGCGTCGACATCGTCCCGCCGCCGCGAGCGATCGGCAAGAACACCGTCCACAGCATGCAATCGGGTCTGTTCTGGGGCTACGTCGGCCTGGTCGACGGTCTGCTCGACCGGATGCGCTCCGAGATGGGCGACGGCGTCGCCGCGGTCGCCACCGGCGGCCTGGCGGTGGCCCTCGGCCAGCACCTCGACAAGGTCGATCACATCGACCCCGACCTGACCCTCGAAGGCCTGCACCTCATCTACAAGCGGAACCGGACATGAACGTCCTGTTCGTCTGCTCCGGCAACATCTGTCGCAGCCCGATGGCCGAGGGCTACCTGCGCCTGGTCGGACGGGGAAGGGAGCCGGCGCTCCACGTTCACAGCGCCGGCACGTTGGGGATCGTCGACCGCCCGGCCTCGGAGCTCGCCGCCGAGGTCGCGGCCGACGACGGGGTCGAGCTGTCGGGACACCGGAGCCGCGCGCTCACGCCCGAGCTCGTGCGCGAGGCCGACGTCGTGGTGGTGATGGAGCAGGCCCACGTCGACGCGGTGGAGGCGATGGAGCCGGGGGTCGAGGGCAAGGTGGAGCTGCTCGGTCGCTACGTCGACGACGGCATCCCCGACGCCGAGCCGCTGGAGATCCCCGATCCGATCGGTCGTCCCCGCGCCTACTACGAGCGCTCCTTCGAGCTCATCCGCGAGGGCGTCGAGGGGCTGTACCGGGAGCTGTGCCGTCGGGCGGGGGAGGGGCGGTCGTGAGCGTCTCCCCGGGGAGCGACGAGACGTCGAGCTACCTGCGCCGCATCGAGCTGCGCTTCCGTCAGCTCCGCGGCCAACCCCTGCTGGTCTCGCCCCGGGACTGGGCGCTCATGCTGGAGTGGCTGTCGTTGGAGATCCCGGTCGAGGTCGTGATCGCCGGGCTCGAGAGCTGCTTCGAGCAATCCGAGCCCGATCGCGTGCGCACCATCGCCTACTGCCGTGCGAGCGTCCAGCGAGCCTGGAAGGACCACCGCGAGTCGCGACTCGGCGCCCACGGCGACACCCATCCGCTCGACGACGTGGAGGCGATCCGCGAGCGGGCTCACGAACGGGTCCGGAGCACGGTCGAGATCCTCGCCGAGCTGTCCGACGGTGACGCTCCGCCGGCGCTGCGGGAGATGCTCTCCGACACGGAGACCTGGCTCCGATCACGGGCGCGCTCGGCGCGCGCCATCGACCGTCGCCTCGGCGAGCTCGATCGCGAGCTGATGACCACCCTGCGAGAGCTGCTCGACGAGCGCGATCGCGACGAGCTGACCGCCGACGCCGAGGCGGAGCTCGAGCCCTACCGCGCACGCATGAGCGCCGACGCCTACCGCCGCACCCTGCGCCACGCGTTCGAGCGACGGCTGCGAGAGAGGACCGGCCTGCCCCGCCTCGGGCTGCTGTACTGACGCCGGGGGAGACCCCCGCACGGGCTGCCGCGCACGGGAGCCCTCACGATGGCACCGCTGTGCGCCCCCGCCCTGGCGGTGACGGCGATCGCCCTGCTCGCGCCGCCGCCGAAGATGAATTCGGCCTCGCGGCCCGGCTCGGCAAGCCAGACGATCGGCGCGTCCTCGCCGGCCCGCTCGTGGACCACGGCCATTCCGCAGAAGTCCTGGTAAAAGGCGACGCAAGCCGGCAAGTCGCGGACGTGGAGGGCGAGGTGGGTCATGTTGGGCTGCATGGCGCGTCAGGGCACGATGGCCTCTGCCTCTTTTTCACGGTCATCATCCTGCCTCGCCTGCTGGCGCTGCCACATCTCGGCATAGCGTCCGCCCGCGGCCAGCAGCTCCTGGTGCCGGCCGCGCTCGACCACCTCGCCGGATTCCAGCACCAGGATCTGGTCGGCCTCGACCACGGTCGAGAGGCGGTGCGCGATGATCACGGTGGTGCGGTCCTGGGAGACCTCCTGCAGGCTGGCTTGAATCTCCTGCTCGGTCTGGCTGTCCAGTGACGAGGTCGCCTCGTCGAACAGGAAGATCGACGGGCCCTTGAGGATCGTGCGGGCGATCGCGACCCGCTGCTTCTCGCCGCCGGACAGCTTCAAGCCGCGTTCGCCGACCCGGGTCTCGTAGCCGTCGGGCAGGCCTTGAATGAAATCGTGAATTCGGGCCAACCCGGCCGCCTGCTCGACCGCCCGGCGATCGGCCTCGGGCCGGCCGTAGGCGATGTTGTAGTAGACCGTGTCGTTGAAGAGGACCGTGTCCTGCGGCACGATGCCGATGGCGGCGCGCAGGGAGACCTGCGTGACCTCGCGCAGGTCCTGGCCGTCGATCAGGATCTGGCCGCCGGTGACGTCGTAGAAGCGGAACAGCAGGCGGCTGATAGTCGACTTGCCGGCTCCGCTGGGGCCGACGATCGCCAGAGTCTTGCCTGGCGGTACCTGAAAGGAGACGTTGCGCAGGATCGGGCGCCGAGCGTCGTAGCCGAAGCTGACGTTTTCGAAGGCGATCGCGCCGTGGCTGGCCGCGAGCGCCGGCGCAGCGGGCTTGTCGGTCACCTCGGGCGCCACGTCCAGCAAGCCGAACATGACCTCCATGTCCACCAGGGACTGTTTGATCTCGCGATAGACCGTGCCCAGGAAGCCCAGCGGCATGGCGAGCTGAATCAAGTAGGCGTTGACCATCACGAAGTCGCCTACGGTCGCGGTGCCGAGCGTGACCCCGTGCGCGGTGAGGATCATCATAAGGGTCATGCCGACCGCCACGATCGCGGCCTGGCCGGTATTCAGCAGCGAGAGGCTGGTGCGGCTCTTGACCGCGGCCCCCTCGTAGACCGCCAGGCCCCGGTCATAGCGCTCGGCCTCGTGGGGCTCGTTGCCGAAGTACTTGACCGTCTCGAAGTTGAGCAGCGAGTCCACCGCCTTGGTGTTGGCCTCGCTGTCGGCCTCGTTCATGCGGCGGCGGTGGCCGATGCGCAGCTCGGTGATCGCGAAAGTGAACCACACGAAGCCGAAGATCGTAATCGCGGTGATGGCCGCGTAGCGCCAGTCGAACAGGGCCCAGAGGATGCCGCAGACCAGGGCAACCTCGATGATGGTCGGCAGCACGCTGAAGAGAATGAAGGACAGCAGAAACTCGATACCCTTGATGCCGCGCTCGATGGCCCGGCTCAACCCTCCGGTCTGGCGGTCCAGGTGAAATCGTAAGGACAGCCGGTGCAGGTGGCGAAAGGTCTCCAGCGCGACCCGGCGCATGGCATGCTGGGCGACACGCGCGAAAACTGCGTCGCGCAGCTGGGCGAAACCGACCGCCAGGATCCGCGCCGCACCGTAGGCCAGCAGTAGGGCGAGCGGCACCGCCACGATGTCGGCGGCGACAGCAACGCCGGCCTCCGATCCGGGGCTCAGGCTATCGACCGCGTCGCGCAGGATCAGCGGCACGTAAATCGAGGCGACCTTGGCCGCGATCAGCAGAACTACGGCGAAAAGAACTCGCCCCTTCAGGTCCGGATGCCCCGCGGGCCAGAGATAGGGCAGCAGGCGCCGCAGGGTCTGCAGCTGCCGGCGGCCCAGTTTGACTTCGCTGGTGTCGATCGTGGTCGGCCGCATGGGGCGGGCTCGGGTTTCGTTTCGGGGCTACTGCGTACGTCCGAGGGAGCGGGACAGCAGAAGATAGAGCTTGCCCACGTCGGCGGTCAGGAAGGTGGCGCTCAGCACCTGCTCGGGGTCGCAGTCGCTGGCCTGGGAGAGCAGCGATTCGAACTGGCTCATGTAGCGTGTGACCTGGTTGCGGAAGCGCTCGTCGCTGGCGTAGTGGGTCTCGATCTCCGGAATCGTGAAGTTGGCTTTCTTGCGCAGCAGACGGCGCGCGAAGATACCCTTGTCGCCCTTGCGGTAGGTGCGCCAGACCTCTTCCGGCACGTCGTCCTCGATGATCCGGTTGATGTCGATGGCGACCGAATTCAGATCCTCGATCATGATCGTCGCGGTGCGCAGGAAGAGGTCGCGCCGCGCCAGCACGTCGCTTTCGCGCACCGCGCGCGACTGGATCGCCGCCTCCTCGGAGGCCTTGATCAGCTCCTTGGTCTGGGTGCGGAACAGCTGGGTCGACTCGCTGGCGTCGCGCACGGCGCCGTCGACCGCTGAGATCAGGGCGCTGGCCCGGGTCTCCATCAGGCCGGAGAGGTCGTGGGTCTTCTGCAGGGCCTGATCGGCCTGCTCACGCAGGATCGAGGAGCTTCGCTCCACCTGCTCGCCGATCTGGGCCAGGCGGTCCATGGTCGCCTCGGCGGCCTCCGAAAGGTCGCCCGACTGGGCGCTCAGCTCCTCGCGGATATCCTGCGAGGCTTCCTTGGTGGCGGCCAGCCCCTCGACCAGGGCGGTCGCCTGGTCGGACAGCGACTGCTTGATGTCCCGGGCCAGGCCGCGCAGCTCGCCCGACACCCGGCCCAGGTCCTTGATCTCCTGCTGGATCGCGCGCTTCAGGCCGGCCGCCGCTTCGTTGGCGGTGTTGGCCGAGTTGCTGAGCTCGGCGCCTTGGGTTTTGAAGGCCGAGGCCAGGTCGCCGGCGCTGGCCATGGCCTGGCGCGCGGCCTTGGTCAGCTCCTCCGTGCGGCCGCGCACGATCTCGCCGACCCGGTCGATCTGATCGGTCGCCCGGTCGGAGCTCTCGCCCAGCTCCTTGGCCTGACGGCTGTAGGCCTCGCCGGCCAGGCGGGCCTGCCCGAGCGCCCGGTCGCCGGCCGCCGCGATCGCCTCGAAACGCGCGACCAAGGACCCATCGGTTTCGGCGTTGGGTGCCGCATCACCCTGTGGAACAACGCCAGGTGCGACAGCGGCCGCCAACGCCTCACCCGGGGCGTCGGTCTGCCCATCCGGGCTGGCCTCTGCCGCACCAGGCTCGGCCTGATCAACTCCGGACGCGGCCGCCGTCCCGCCTTCCGCTCGCTGAAGCTGGGCCAATCTGGCGCGTTGCGCCGCCTCGTCCTCGTCGGCCAGAGCCGCTTCCTCGACCGGTTCCTCGGGTACCGCTACCGTCGCTTCCGGCGTCGAGACGAGCTGAGCATCGCGCTGCGCCTGTCTCGAGTCGCTCTGGTCGGTCGGGTCTGCGGACGCGATCCGGGTTTCGAGTTCGGGATCGAGGCCGCGCACCAAGACGATGTCGACCCGGTCCTGAGGCCCGTCGCCAGACTCGATTCCGAGCGGCCGAAGAACCATCCGCTCAGCCCCGACGCCGCTCTTGTGCAGATGGGATCGGACCAGCATCCCACGCTTCAAGGCGAACAGCTTGGCACGACTGGCCTCGTCCTCATCGCCCTTGGCATAGGCGTGGAGCTCGACCCGGATCGCATCGTTCCCGGCCAATTGATCCGCCAGGCGGTCCAATTCGGATGTGACTTTTTCCGGAAGTTCCGCATTGCCTTCCGGGTAGACGATCGTCACCCGGCCGACTTCGGCATCGGCGGGCGCGGTAGCTGAAACTGGCGTGAACTCCGGCGCGCCTTCCTCGTCGGCCGTTTCGGTTTCAGCCGTCTCCGCCGTTTGATCCGGGTCATCGCTGCCGGGCAGGATCGAGCAGGCGGAGAGCAGCAACGGCCCGAACAAAACGGCCAGCAAGAACCCGCGAGTCGAGCCGCCGGCCTTACAGTCCACCGGGAATTGCATGTCGATAAGCTTCGTCATTCCAATTGCGCACGCCCCCCGCGTTTGCATCACGGTCCCACGGGCCCGCGGAATGCGCCCGAACCACCGCTGGCAAACTAGCAAACCTCCGGTCGAGCCGCTAGCCCGCCCTTCGGCACGCCCAGAAATCGACCCTCATGGAAACATTGCAACTATTCGGCGGCACGCACGGTGACCGGCTGAAAGGCGTCGGCCAGACGCTCGGCCTCAGCCACTTGGTCGTCGGTCAGCGCCGCTTTGATCTCCTCGTGACCCTCCGTGGCCGCGCCGTAACCCTGGCGCAGCGCCAGGGTCGCCCACATCAGGGCCATGACCGGGTCCTTGTCCACGCCCTCGCCTTGGAAGTAGCGGTTGGCGAGTCGGCTCTGGGCCTTGGCATGGCCTTGCTGGGCCGCCAGGCGGAACCACTTGGCAGCCTCGATGAGGTTCTTCCCGGTTCCGCGGCCATCGCGGTAAAGCTTACCCAGATTGTATTGGGCCGGGGCGAAGCCCGCTTCACCCGCCTTCATGATCAAGTCGAAGGCTTGGCCCTCATCCACCGCGACTCCGAGCCCGGCCTCGTACATCTTGCCGAGCGTATACTGGGAGCGAGCGAAGTTCTTGGCCGCCGCCTTCTTCAGCCAGGCCAGCGCCTCGCGATAGTCGTCGTCCGAGCCGCCGCGCGCGATATGGGCCAGGGCCAGATTGTGCTGTGCCTTGGTAAAGCCCTGGCGGGCCGCCTTCTTCCACCACTCCCGTGCCTTGGCGGGGTCCAGATCGACGCCATGGCCGTGGTCGTGCATGACACCGAGATTGTACTGCGCCAGCGGATTGCCCGAGTCGGCGAGCGGCATCCAGATCTCCAGCGCCGTTGCGAAATCGCCCCGCTGGTAGGCGGACCAGCCTTGATCGAAGTCGGCGGCCCGCGGCGTGGCGATCGTAAAGCACAGCAGCACGGCCATCGCGAAGCTGCCGCGTAGGATCCTCAACGGTCTCTGGATCATGTCACCCCCTCTTCTGCATCGCCCAGCCGGGACCTGGCCTGGACCCGCGGCCTAGCCCGAGGCCGCCAGGGTCTGTGTGCGCGCCCGCAGGATTTCCAGCAGGCCCGCCACGCCGCGGCTCTTCACCACCGAGGAGAACTCCTGGCGCTGGGTCGCCGCCATGGAGATTCCCTCCACCACGACGTCGATGATCTTGTGCTGACTCTCGATCATGCGAACCCGCCAGCCGGCTTCAAGCGGCGCCCCGCTGGGCCGCTCGATGCGGGTGGTTACCAAAACGTCTCCGTCGCCGATCGGGGCCGTCTTGGTAATCTTGAAGGTGGTGCCGGAAAAGCCGCCGATCCGGGCCGCGTAGGTCTTGATGACGAAGCGGTTGAACAGCCGCTGATAGTCGACCTTCTGCTCGGGCGTCGCCGTACGCCAGTACTTGCCCAGAACGAATCGGCCGATCAACGACAGCGCGAAACCCTGCTCGAGCACTTCGGCGAAGCGCGCCTCGCGTTCGGCCAGGCTGATGTCGGAGCGCTGCAGGGTGGAGATCGCCTGCTCCCCCAGGGTCTGAATGAGACTCTTGGCACCCTCTGACGCTGTCGCCTGGGCCCCCGCCGCCAGGAAGACCGAAACCGCCAGCAGAAGAACCAGCCCGGAGACTTGAATGCGTTTCATCATGGCGTCGATCCACTTCCAAATTGGTCCGCGGCACCAACGAGCGCCAGACCATGACATCACGGCCGGCGGCGCGCCCGGGCGCACATTATGCAAGTTGTCCTGGAGAATGACAGAGGCTTGTTGCGCGATTATCCCGGATCGCGTCAGTGCCCGGGGCATGAGCGGATATCCGCATTTTGGATTCGGTCAGGAGCAAAGCACCGCTATAGCGCGTAAGCTTGCGTTCTGCCCCCGTGATGGCTGCCCTCTCAATGAAAGTGCCGTGACGGGAACAGCGCCTTTTCCAGACCGGGTGGCTGGCGCTGGACGCCGCTCGGCACGCAATCAGCCCTCTCACCGCTTCCCGGTTTGTGCGCAACACAGCTGCGGGGTTCAGCTGCAGACAGTTATTTTTTACCATAATACCCGTGGTCGATATTACAGATTGACATAAGACTTGCAGTGACAGGATTAAGAAGCCCTATATCCGCGGTACCTTACAAGCCAAATGAATCACAGGGGGTATGCTATAGCATCAGTATGTTTTCAGTTAAGTGTATTTTAGCTTAACACGTAGCTCGTCTGTTAGCTTCACGTCCATGACAGCCACGGGTCTTATGAATTGTGGAGACGAAATACAACAGGTCAGTTTCATACTATCACATTTTAAAGGATCATACCACATAAACACTTGAAAACAATGTATAATATGTGTTAGCACGAGGTATTTCTATTCAGAGAAACCGCAGCTCTGTCCTATAACTCAAGAGGCGACATCCCTATGCTCTCATCCAAAACTGTTTAAAGGCACCGTCCCTTTCTGACTATATTAGGAACTAGCATTGGTAATTCTTAATTTTAAGAGGTTACTTTAAATCTGTCGCTTCAACCAATGTTATCTAGCAACCTAGAAATTCCGCTGTCCCGTCGAATAACCAACACGAGTTTAAGAAATTGTGCATCCAGTTTCCCCTTTGGTTTGTGAGCCTTTGGTACCATCTTCTTTCTCATTAATTGGCTTGATGTCCTCTTTAGCACCTTCAGCAGCCTGAAATCAAGGATAAAGAAACTTCGTGACATTATAAGTGACGGGCATATTTTTGTTAAAGTGTACTATCCTACTTGAAATGCTAGCTAAGCTAATGGCGGACGCCCTATCACACCCTTTCTCAAGAAGAACCAAGAAAACATTAACTATGGTTTACGCAACGCGACAATTTGATAACATTGTGCGGGAATGGTTAAGAACTTAAGTCAAATCGGAACAACGTTTAAATCAGTGGATCTTAAATCAGGGGATCTTAAATCAGGGGATCTCGTGGGGCACGATCTCGTAGTGGATAACTAACCGCTTTTTGTGGCTAGCTGACATCGGGCCAAAAGTGTATCACACTTCAAGAATAACTGATGGTGCATGGTTTACTCAATTGCCTTCTCCTTCCCATCTAATTAATAATGTGCTCTTAAATTCTCTTCGAACAAGAACGCAAATATACGTATTGATCTTCTTAAATAAGGGCACTGCACATGTTATCGCTTGGTTTCAATTCTGTAGAAATACATCGCAATTTGATAGCTGTTGGGGAAATGGGCCCAAGATGAGACCAGTTGAGAATCAATTCTTGAATTGTTAAATTGTTTGCGGACGATACTAATACCAGTTATCCTTCTCAAGAGAACAGGAAGCTACTACTGGTTAAAAAACCCCTGCACTTTCTTTTTGTTTATGCACCAGTCCCCACTTCCTATGATAACAACCCCCTTTCCTATAATTTCGCTTCATAAAGTAGCCGGTAGGACAAAAAATTTGCAGACAACAAACGAGATGTCCTTTCTGTGAGTCAAGTATGTACTTAAATGCTCACGCTACATTTATATGAACACACTTTTGTCTCTTTATTCTTCTTTCTTTCTTCTTTCTTTCTTTTTCTCTTCACGTACTTAGTTTATATAACTTGAATTTTCACCAGGCATTCAGCAAAACATTTAGCCAAATCATTTGTAAATCTTAGTGTCTTCTTCAAAATTTAACAACAAGTAAAATTTGAACAAATATGGGTTTGTTAATAAAATCTCCACCAACGTCACATACAGAACTTCCATGATCATATTTTTTATTTTCTTCAGTGACGAGTTTAGAAATTCCGCATTCCATCATAAATTGCTTAAGCAAAATTTAATAATGCAATGTTGTGACGTAACATTATCAAAATGGTGCAATGGCTAAAACAAGGAAAAATATAGAGGGGTCCCATTTTTCCATAATACGCTTTCTGAGCGGATTTTTTTCGACCGTTCGCGATACCCGTGTTATTAGCTACTCCTGGAATGTCTCTCTAACGATTACACAACTCTTGTCTTATCTAATATAATAAACACGAAATATGAGAAACCTCGTCAAAGACGCAGATGTACATATACAGGGAAAAAGAAGAAACGTACGTGCGCCGGGGTTTTACTTGTGTCGAAAGCTGCAGTTGCCTCTGGAGTCCAGCACCGATTTGGAGTAGGAATGGAAAACTCGAGAGGACTTGCAATACCATATTGAGCAGAAGATTCTAGCTGTGGTTTCTCAGTGGGTACACGTTGATGGTATCTAACACAAAGAAAAGACACATTATTAAATACTACATATAGAGAGAAAGACGTTGTCTAGGTTCCTTCATTGCCTCGAATCGAACCTTTATAAAAAGGTCATATCATCTCTTTCTTTCTTACTGATGACTCCATCTGATCATTGGTAGTCATTACGTATACCCACATATATTGTTGTGGTATTATTTAGTCTCCAGATTATCAGGAAAACTTACAATGCTGTAACTATTTTTCAGTCTCACCTATGTCAATTAAAAGAAAAATATACAGAATTATAATCAATCCCTTCCCCATTATGAAGCAGACCCGAAACAATTTTAGTCCTCTCTTCTAAGGAAAAAATGCTGAGCTGTAACTCTTTTCAGTCTCCCTTTTCACAAGCAAAAAAAGTTTTAACAATCCCTTTTATACTCCCCCCCCCCCCTCTTTTTTTACGAAGCAAAAGAAAACCTTAGAAATGGAATTACTTTTCACTCCGCCTTCTTTCAAGCAATACGATATATAACGAAAGTGTTATTTCAAGCAACCCGAAAAGTTGGCGTTAGTTCTAAGACTATACCAGCCAATACTTTTGATTTGTCAATTGTCCATTAGGCATGTTTTATCAAAAACACTTTAACACAAAGGCTCCAAGCGCTTCGAGCTTTTGCCCTCAAATACAATATATGATCCATAAAAAGGATAAATGGCCTTCACGGAGATTTCTTCCGCTTTCACTTACAAACATTGGATAGTCTCAGCCTTGCACCAAAATCGATGTTTTTACAGCTTGTGAAATAAACTCTTACCCCACGGCTGTCATGGAGTCATAGAAATCTTTGTCAATTCAAATGCCTTTGTTGTACGGTCAGCCTAAGTCCAATGTTTCACTTGGTTGCATGTGTGTATTTTTTTTCTTTTAGGTTGCATGTGTGTAATGTCGTCGAAAATCCTGTAACGGCGTAGCTAGCACACTGCCACACTCTCAACAAATTAAAATCTCAATAGTATGTAACTCAGGTAAAACCGGAAAGGGAGTACAGCTTACATGAACTCCGCAAGTATAAAGCAGACTGTGCTCATCTTTTTAATAGCAATTAACGGATACTCTCCTACGTACTTTGACTCAGCACACACCATCAAGATGATTCATGATGGTGATGATGCTGCTGATGCTGCTGATGCTGCTGCTGTTGATGATGATGATGAAAAAGTTTGCTTTGCAGACAACACGAATTTGTTTTATCATTGGGCCTTTTCAGATTACCTACACAGCCCTAGCGGATGCTACAACATAAAAGATCCAGGCAGTCAAAATTCTGATTGGCTCCTTCAAATGTGCAGTCGATTTAAATTTTGTTTATTTAATTTCGATCGTTTCTGAAGAATGCATTCTGAGTGTCTAACCAAGAAACCTTTCAAGTACACAATGGTTATTAGATTTAAAAACTGAAGAAATAACAATACAACAAGAATGAAATCGATAAAAAGTTACCGCAAGCAATCCCTGTAAACCGTGTATTGATACCTACATGAATCCGTTCTCATGATTTGCTTTTTCAAGTTTTTTGCTTATGATGGGACCCAGGCGTCGGAAGAACTGGTGATCTGCCGGTCTTGCTGTCGTCCCTGGTCCTTTTGTTGCAGCATAATCCTTACAACATTGTCCAGCTGTATTATATACTAGGGCAAGAAAATGTTGAGAGTCGATAAATAAACAATAATGTACGAATTACAATTTTAACGGGAACAGTCATAAAGCCTACTTTAAAATAAAAAATAACCTTGAAAAGCGGTTGCAAAGTAAGTAACTTCAAGGCAAAAAGCCAATCCGGGCATACTTGAGAGGGCATTCAATTAGCACATGCAAATCCCAACACAAAATACCCTGACACGGATTCACAAGTCTCTGACTGATATCAAACATGCAAGATTGGAAAGTGTGTTAATTGCATCTCAGCTGATCCAGCGTAGCGCTAATGTGTCATGCGTGAGCAAAATTTGCATTCTGCATTAAATTTTTTGAACGAACCTGTAAAATTCACAATGACTCATGCAATGCGAACGAGCTTGGAAATCATTTGCAAACATTACCAACGGCGACTGTAATGTCTTTCACTTCTCTGGAGATATCATGAGGTTCCTCTTCATCTTTGTAGAATGCCTAACCTACCACTATTTTAATTTGCAGCTACTAGCAAATCCTACATTACAAGCTGTGTGGCCTACTGGCCCAGATACTTACAAATGAGTCGGAGGAGTGGTCAGATGTTCTCGAAAAATAAAATCTACAGTTCTACTTGACGAAAAGGTGGGAAAGGGTTCTTTACTGGCAAATTTTTATCCACCTCATCAATTACGGTTGATGTTTAACTCTAACAGCTACAAATCCGCCATTGTACATCAGTTCATAACGCAAAGTAAAAGAGTATAAAATATTGTATATACAAGGTAAACAGCTTCAAAATCAACCACGATAACTACGGAATAATCAGACAAAGTGGTTGGCTTTGCCATAATTCCTGTCTTCAAAACAATACCAAGAAGGCCTTCAGAGGTTACCGATAATTTTGCTACTAAAATCGAAGCGGTTGCCACCTACTCTAACACCATTTTAACTATACACAGTCTTATATAATCCCCACGCCCTTCCCTTTAAAATTCTACTTTGGCACGCAATATTGATTCCATAATGTTTAATATCAATTACCGTTGTCGTCAAATTTCACTGTATTGTTCTTAAAACATAAATTCACGCCAAACGGAGCAAACAGAGAAATGGCTAACGGAGACCAGAAGAAATATTTCTTTATAGAGAAAAGTCCAAATTTGTTCCTATTCGTTTCCTTTCTTATGGCATGTTCCAAAACACAGTAACGAAGTGAATTGTGCAACCCTACACTGGTATCGAGATGAACTATTTTATGCCCTCTCGCAACACACAAACAGCACCCGAAGATCATAGAGTGATGTCCAGATGGACTGTTTTGTGCCCTCCAGCAATGCATAAACATCACCCGGCAACAGTAGTTTTTAAAAGAAAAAATCTTCACAGCGGCTGTTATCATGTACGTACATTAAAGAGGTCTGAGCCTTCCGCACGCGTTAGGCTATGAAAGCCCTAGTTGCACCCTTAAGGTAAGGTTCATTTTCATATTTAAGTCATTTGATAAGGAGTGGAGGAAGCAGACGAAGCTCGAGGAGAAAAAAAATCGCATTATCTTAATAAAAAACAAAAAAATTGAAAAATCCATACACTTTTGTGCCTCCTGCAGGAAAGCGATGGCTTCTCCGCATTTATCTTCAGCAAGTAAACTTTCACCATGAAAGCTGTAAGCCTGATGGAGTAAGGAATGGAAAATATCATGAAGCTGTTCAAGGTCTCCGAGTAAAGTAATTATTGCCTGGTCTATGGCAACAGAAATGTACTAATGTGAAGTATGGTACTTTCAATATTAAAGAAAAGATCCCCTTTCGAGTGTACGGCTGTTACGGGGTGGAAATTTTGCAGGCGACGCAAATCTTACAAACATTTATGTACACTACAAATACATCAACTCAACAGGAGCCACAACTGCCGCCTTTTGCAACCCACACGTTAGGCACTAAACGTATAAACGACATACTTGTGTTTATCAGCCAATTGGATCAGCTCCCATCCCAGTCACACGAGGCGACTTTACTAGCTACTACCGAAGTAGCTGTTGACCTTTGACGTAGCCGTAACCGTAGCCGCAAAGCGTGACCAGTTACTCCCCAGGAGCAATCCACCTGGAAACTAAAAATACTCGCAGCTACTACAGTTAAACACGTTGATTCCTGATTTTAACGTGGTCAACTAACCTATCAAATGATCGACCATACTACCCAACTAACCAACTAAGCAAGCACGCAAGCAATCGGGCAGGCAGACCGCCAAACAAGAAAGCAACAAATTAACAGTTCTATTGATCGGTGTAACTTACTGTATCAATTAATGTTGCTGATACAGAAACTGTTTATATCAAAGGTATATCATGTTTGAAAGAAAGACAATGTTTATCGTTTGATCACATACGACAGTCCACTTACTGGATCTATACTCAGAGCAACATCTCCTGCACACCCCATTCTTCTAAAGAAATCACAAAATCTTTCACTGATTCGTCGAATGAGGTCCAAGAGTGGTTCTAACCATCTACGAGCAGCAAAATATTGGATAAAATAACAAAACAAATAAGATTGACAACATAGAAGAGAACAAATGTAAAACTCATAGCCATTTTGTGGATCTAAACCATCGCTCAGCCATCGAAAGACAAACAATCAACATAAGTATCGTACCTTGTATGTTGTGCATTTATATCCGAGCAAAATAGTTGAAAAGCGTATTCTGAAATATTTACTTTCAGGATAAGCGGCCATTACTCGAATAAAAGTTGGAAATAAAGCGATATATTCTACTGACATGATAAGGGAAGACATAGGTTTTCTCGAATGTTTAGCCACCTTTTCGAATCAAAATAATTATTTCAGTTCGGAAAAGATAATTTATACCACTGTAACGTATCAGGAGAACAGTGCTAGTCAACCTTAAATCGCTTCGCTAAAACATTATGTGATAGTGGCCGTATGTTGCACGGACTGTGTTGCAACAAGTTCTTGTTCTATGGTTCCTTTTTTGGAAGCATACTTAGCTTGAGGTTCTGAAATTGAGGCTCATAAGCCCTATTGAAAAATTCCAAGGAACAATCGGACGCAATTGTTGCGCTCACAAGTCACGATATGATAATGAAATCATAATTTGACTTAATCTGCAAGGGAATATGAAATACGTGTGTGTCTTGTTGTTATGAAACAGGTTAAAATGAAATATAACTTACTCAGACTTAAGTCTCTCCAGATCTGCTTGATAGTCTTTTAGTTTCTCACTTTGCTCGTCAATCTACGGTTAAAATAATTTGTTTAGAGTTTTAAAACTTTAGCAAAAAGTGAGTATAATAGAAATCGCAAATTTTAAAAATCAATTTCCCCAATTCTATAAATTACTACCTTCCCCCACATGAAATTTTCATAAAATGTCTCCCTACTCCAACAATTGATACCCCCTGAAATGCACATGATGATAATGATAAATAACTCCCTCGCGGGTTTGTTATTTTACTGCAAAATCTACAAATACTACTCTTTGATGGTACTTTGAGGAGAATTAAATAAAGGATTTCGAAACAATCAATACAATAAACCCATGGTATAAACATAAATTACTATATAGTTTAAACTAAAACTTTCGGAAAATGAAATCGGATTTACTTTAAGGTTTGGGGATAAAAGGTTTTGGATCAATCCATGGACTTCTAAACAATAGCATGCTACTATTTATAAGTCCATGGATAAATTTGTGGCAAAAGACTAAGTACGGGCACTTTCTTCGGGCAAAAACGTACGATTTTTTAGCTATTTATGTACAATTGTACAAACCTTGCTTTAAGAAACCACAAAAATGTGCTCCCATACCTGATTTTTCAAACTATTTATTTCTTGTTCATTCTTCTTGTATTCTTTTAGGACCTAGAAAAACAAAAAGGTCGTAATGAAATCTGCATTAACGCAGACAATCAATGCGCATTAGCACGTCATAAATTAACAGGTACACGGCGTGTTGCTTTAGGCTGTCCATCCCCTTATTTTACGAACTCTAAAAAGCAAATATTAGTTTCAAACGGTTTAATGATACGTATCAGAAACAAATATTAGGTAAAAGTCCCAGCTTAAAAAGTGTTACCATATAATTCTTAGTTCTTTTAGCATTTATCTATGATATTTTCCTTTCCATTTATGCCGTTATCTTTTCGAACAACATGTTTAATCAACTTCTCTTGTCATTGTATCCTTGTCTAACATTTCGGAGAAAAACTACTATTGAGATTATGTCACCTTTAATTTCTACTCCTTCCAAGACAATGCACCTTTCAGCAATAGTCGAACCTCTTCTCTATCACAAACATTGAAAGTATCTTCTTCTTTTTCTTCAGCTTTATTTGGGCAAAATATCCTATAAACATCAGATCGCACCGATAGAAAAATGACTTTAACGTTTGATTTTATAAATGACTTTAACATTTGATTTTATAAATTTGTATTTTAAATTTGTAAATTTGTATTATAATAAATGCCCTCTACAGTTGCATCTTTTAAATAATAACAAGTAATCTTTTAAGTAATCTTTTAAGTAATCTTTTAAGTAATAGCTTTTAAGTATCTTTTAAGTAATCTTTTGAGTAACAACAACTGCCAAAGATAAAAAGGAAAAATTTGTAGATAGTCCCGTATTGAGCTCTCTCAATATCAATAGAATGAAACATTTATCTTTAAGATGCGTCAGTTGCTAATTTATACGATGTGACGGTTGCTGATACAACGTTGGCAAACCATGTTCATGTTTTACTGCTTAGTACTTTTTTAATATAGGAACAGGTCAGGGGTTTGGATGGGTCGAAAATTCGGATTGACGATGAAATGCACTCAGTTTTAAACTATGTGGTCATTGGGCGTCCAAACACAAAATAAACGTCAGGTAATCAGCAACGTTCCAAAACTCGCTGTATCGGAAATTGTCTTATCTACATTCTCACATGATCGTAGGAAGTAGTACCGACAAACTGAAAAAAGCTCAGTAAACTAAAACGCTTTCCTATTCTTCATCCTTGGGTATACATACTTGATCAGCAAAATTGTAATGACAATGGAGAAAACATTCATGAAAAAGGGACTGCATCGTCGTCTGCCTACGACCAAATGTGACGTTCAGGTAATCTAGGTTGAGTAATCGAGGTCCGAATAATCGAGGTTCGAGTAATTGAGGTTCGAACAAACGAGGTTCGAATAATTGAGTTTCGAACAATCGAGATTCGAATAATCGAGATTCGAACAATCGAGGTTCGAATAATCGAGGTTCGAAAAAGTAATCAAGATTTGAAAAATCCTAGTTCGAATAATCGAGGTTCTTATTATCAAGGTTCGGATAGCCGACGTTCAAATATTCAACTTTAGGATAATCGAGGATCCATGAACAAGGAATTACAAGTAGTAGTATTTGTTCGTGGGAACTTTACCTCCGGGTTGGTTTCATAATGGCAATCCGCCTTTGCTGTTTCTTCATGTATCATTTGCTCGATGACATCCAGATCATTTGGGAGCTTCCAGAAGGCCTAAACGTATAAATGTACCACGTAAAACAAGGAGAAAATAACACATACCTTTATGTGGTGTGAGTTTATCTTGCACTATTAAAATACTCATTTCGAAATTGACATGATCGTGCAAAGTATACTCTGATACAGAATATTCTTATTGCGTTAATTAAGAACGTAAGACACTAAAACAAACAAAAAACTTCTCAAAACCAAAAATCTCTCCTATAATACTTACATGTGGAGGATTGTCGTAAACTGAGTATATCCTTACAAAACGATCCTTAATTCTTAGGCACGTGCCAACTACAGGGCAAACAACTATATTACTAATACTACTGTGAAAGCTGACTTTGCTTTATTACTAGACAAATGTTTGTGCATGTACCTTCATAATATTACACTGCTTCGATTAGATTATTAGTAGTTCAAAACGTTACTATACTTTGAAGAAGACCGTTGATAATTACAGAGGATCATCAAGAAGCTTCAATAAAACGTTAAGACTCCGTTAATAGTTGATCTTGCCTCTTGAAAGTGTTGATAAATGCCAGGATAACATTATTGACGTACAAATGATATTTTACATTCACGTCAACCGATGAGTCAATGGCGATTACAATGAGTTGAAAGAAGCGGTCAGAGGCGGTAAAAAGGAACACTTAATCCGTCTTCTACAGACAGAACAGCTAACTTCTTTTATCGATAAATATAAGAGTTCTTGTTGCCATATTAACGAATATTCAAAATACTGGATCAAGCTCAAGTAGCCCACTCCATGTATTAACTTGGATAACAGTAATGGTTATTTAAAGTCTCACCCTTGATTAATTTACAATTTAAGAGAAGGGGGTTCTCAAGGGATACCACGATTGCTGGCAGAATATCATGACCAAAGCCATGATGTTTATAAATCAATACCTCTTTCAGTTCCTGGGGTAGTTCCTCTCCCTCTGCTGTTCCTGTTTTTTCCCTTGCTATTTTCAGCAGTCTTCGCGCAAGGCTCTTCTGATTGTCGAACGATTTTTTTACATTTTGATATTCTTCCTGAAAATATAATATCGTTACAACGTAATCCTCCAGCATATACCCGATTCCGGTCTCAAAAAAGGTATAAGAAAGTATTTCAAGACAAGCATAAATAAATCAGTGTTAATTATTTACTGCATAACATTGTAGGTAAAAGCATGTTCGTTGCAGGCAGTGTCATGGAGTGGATAGAGCAGCTGACTTATGATCAAAAAATGGAGTATACTCAGAGATCATACGCCAGGTTATGCTATTATATCCTTGAACATATTATGAACTCTATCATGCTTCACCGTACTTAAGTGTAAACTTCTGGCGAGACGTAAGGGGCCAATAACGTACGCACTTTGTGTGGCTTCAAAGTTCTATACTTCCCAGCGAGTGAATCCCATAATAAACATTAAAAGCAGGCCTGGGCCGTGCGGAAAATGTCATTTGTGAATCCCTTTTGAATGTTTCGTATAAAGAAAGGGCGGTGGTTAAACACAGTGGAATTTTTTGTTTTGAAATCATTTACTCGGACCTTCTGTATTCAAACCTATAAGATTTACAGATTCAATTTAAACTTCCTGTCATCTTTTTAACAGCGACATATTTTCCACCACGCAAATTCTTTAACAGTTACCATATTTCCTCTAATAAACGCCGCGGCGTTTATTACAAACTATAGCTTGTGGATGCGGCGTTCAGTAGAGCGTACAACATAATATTATATGGACGCGGACATGGTACGATCGTTTTTAATTTTTTTGCAGTGGAAAATTTTCTTTTCAAGTAACATCAATATCTGCACATGGGTCTCTAAAATGTGGTAAAGCTTTGACAATATTTTGTTTTGTTCATGATTTTCCCGTTGTACTCATTCGTCCCAGATTTTAGCGGGGAAGTCAAATTTTGTCCTAGGTTGATTTATTTGCATGCTAGAAAACTATTTGGATTGTAATCAAGTTCATACAACGTGCCCAACAAACACCGGAAACAACTAAAATGTCCACTCGGGGATATGTCGGGTTGGGAAATGCTTGTTCCGGGAAATGTCCGGTTGGGGATGTGTCCGTCGGGGATTTGTCGGTCGGGGATATGTCAGGTCGAGGATGTGTCAGGTCGGGGACGTGTCCGTCGGGGATGTGTCCGTCGGAGATTTGTCGGTCGGGGATGTGTCCGGATACGATGCTATTCAACAAACAACTTGAAATTTCTTCTTCCTCGCTCCTTTAACTGCTTGTTTTTACCTCTGACTGAATAAGACTGAATGACAATCTTCAACAACGCACCATACCTTAACATTTACATATACATTTACCTCCAGAAATCCTTGATTAATCGGAGTAAATATTTAGGGTAGTTACCTTGGGTTAGTGAATTATTTTAGTTACTTCATTAGTAAGTTAATGAGGTTAGTTACGTAGGGAATTGTTATCAGGGTTAACTGTAGGTAAACTTAGACTATCTGTTGATGAAAAATACAGAAGAGAATATTCACCGGCAGAAAAAGGTACTGCAAAACGAGGAAACAAATTTTGTCAACGCTCCTATCAATTTATAAAACGAGTCGTCAAGAACCCCAGTTAGGTAACCAAGAAAATGTTTTGGTGACGATCAGGTATAAGACCATAACTGGGCTTACGATAACACGTTACATTTAATTGTTACCTGGATTGCTCGCAAACTGTGTGAAGAATCCTGTATTGACTGCTCTATGCGAGAGGATCAGTCAGGGTCAAACAAAAACAGGTTCCTTGTTTATCAAACCTATTAAAGCCAGAATATTTTAGACCTATGTAGGAGGGAGGGGGAGGGGTGTTTGTGTATAATTTTATTCTTTAGTAACTTGAGTAACTCTAGTAAGTTTCTTTAGTGACTAGAACATGATACAAGAATACTTGGAGGTCAATGAGGAATCCAGTGCATAATCGACATTGAAACCAACAATTCCCTGGAAGTCCCTGAGAGCATATTATGTAATTCTGCCAAGAGAAGAAAAAATCGGAAGAGATGCCAGTGCTGCTTCTCATGTACTTTTTGAAGTGCTTCACAACTATTGCCTTAACATCACAGCTGTCTCGGAAGTTTATTCTGCATACCGTTAATTGTTAATGCAGGCCTCAGCTGAAGTTGAAATGCAAGTGTCCCATTTTAAATCTCAAATTGGTAATGTTTAGGCTGCAAGGAATAATGACCCCATTAAGTCTCAAGTGTTTCATGCTAATACAGCACGAGACTCTTAAACCAGATGACTTATGGTGAAATTATGAATACGTGACTACACCCAGAATGCTCTTTAGGTCATAAAGATATAGGTTACGTAGAGGCAATGACATGTGTAATGAAGGGTTTTCCAAATGCTACTGCAAAATGCCAACACTTTCGGACCTGTCATGCAAGATGTGTACTGGTGATATACTAAATTAGCTCACTAGTATATTTTGTTAAATGAATCCTTTTATAGTTTCATAATTTCTAGCCTGTAGACATGTGTTCGCCATCACCTGGAAAAAACATGCTGAGTATGTTGTTGCTACTGCGTATAGGGACCTCAAGTGACTGTAAAAGACTTCTTGCTCTATACACATAGAATTCATCTTGTATGTTTTGCAGACAAACAAATTCCTGAAACTGGCGATGAAATTGTACTTTCTTCTCTTGTATGCAGTTTTGTTCAAACAAAATTTTTATTGTCACATTGTTTTACATGTTTACTGCGTTACTTTGTCTCTTCTTGTGTTCTGTTTTACTGGCTAGGTCGATAATTACGGTGCCCAACAATGACAGGTTCCCATAACATTAGAATGCCCCGGTCCTATTCGAGCTGAGTGTGGCATATTTTTATTTCCCAAACCAGCGTCTTCAAAACTAACATTTCAAATTCTTCTCCTCGACCATTCGCAGGAAAATCGTGATATATCTATAGATATTTAAAGTAGCATAATCAATGCTTGTTTATTCTGCCTCATAGTATGTTATTGGTAAGTGGTTGTGTGTAATTTGTAGTTGCCTATTCTGCATGACACAGTATACGATTTCACAGTGGAAGTAAATATCAGGTTTGCAACTTGAAAATATCTCATAGCTTTCTTGTATTTTTATTATATTTTTATTATATTTTTATTATATTTTTCGTTGCAGCTTTTTAATTTCCTCAATAAAAAATGTGAGAGGTCTTTTCTAATGAGGAGAAATCCACGAAAAATAACATGGACAGTCCTTTATAGAAAGAAGCACAAGAAGGGCACACAAGAGGAAGTAGCTAAAAAGAGAACCCGACGAACAGTGAAATTCCAAAGGTCAATCCAAGGTGCATCCCTGGAAGCCATCATGGCAAAAAGGAATATGAAACCTGAAGTGCGACAAGCTCAGCGAGAACAGGCAATCAAGTAAGTCTAGGCTGGTATGACCCCATATTGTTAACTTAAAGAAAATAACTGAACTTTGGCTTCGATGGGACTTTCAATAAAGCTTATATTAAAGAAGCAATTTTCCTTCAGAATTGTGACTTGCTCATTGATTAGGTTCCCCAAACTTTGGGAGTGTTTCTGCCATCTTCCTCGTATGTATTTTAATTCTTCTACTCTCGTGTCCGGAATAACGTCCCAGGACGTT
>JAAAKM020006971.1:138697079-138711020 GCA_010016025.2 Alatinidae sp. Z8VKAUB7J3 | reverse complement strand
TTTATACCTTTTCCCTATGTTTGATTCGTTTATACAAGAGCCCTTAAAACAAAAGCCCTAGAAACACTACTGTTACATGAATTTCCACATACTATGTAAAAATTTCGAGATAAATTTTTCTACACACATTGTTTATTTATTTCAAGCAGAATTTTCACCCACCCCGTTTTTTCCATCCATAACGTTTAGTTATTTTGAGCAAAATTTCCAGCCACCCTGTTTATTCCGGACATGAGAGTAGGTTTTACAGTTCGAAAATTTAAACCAGGCGGAAGAAAATGTAGAAGAGGTTTCTGAAATAAAGACAGGTATTAACATGTGAAATCGAGCGATTTTCCCTGATTCTTGATTTAAAATTCTGATCTCCTAACATATGTTACGAACATGTGTCTTGCACCTTGAAACCAAAAGCGTCGACGCAGTGCACGACTTGCTGCTACATTTGTAATAAAGTCTAAAATTTCTTCTTACCCGTTCTTCAAACAGCGTTTTTAGCGAGGCTCCGAAAATAGAATATAAGAAAATTATAAGCAAATATGCAATATCTAGAAGTTAAATTGGCAAATATGAAGGTACATGATAACCAACCCGTTAAATACAGATAGAAAGGTTATAATTTGAGTTAAAATGTTAATGGAGATAGCTCATAACTTGTTTGGGATTTATGTAGACTTTCCCATTACAAGGTGATTGATAGATGAAGTTTTTCGTCGTCCACGTCCTTACACTCTGTAGGTATATATATTGTAGTTGGCATCCGGCCAGTCACTTGAAGGAAACAGAGAACCGCCATTCCCTAAAGGCAAGATACTTATTTATGGATAAATAATTAACTTTCTAGTAGAATATTATACTCAGAAGTACCGAAAAGTTTTACCAAACCCTTGCCTGTTTCCATTCGTTTATAATTGCCACTTCCCCTAGCGTTCTTTCAAATTTATGACGTATTTATGACGTAAGTACGTTCGACGTGAGTAATCATAAAGGCGGTAAAGGCTTTCATACATACATTGTATTTACACGTACCCTTTCAAAAAGATGTTCCAGGACGTTAGGGTCTGTTGTACAGGCTTTTGTCATTCCGCATTTTTCTGAGCATTATTTGTGATGTGGTTTCCTCATGTTCTACGTTAGGGTGGCTAAGGCTCTCAATAATGTAAAAAGTTTCAGTTGAGCATGTGATACCCGATCGAAAGTAGGCCTGCCCCTCTAAGTAGTATTTGCTACACTTTACAAATTGCAGGAATTAAAGGGAAAGTTGTTGAATTTTATCTTACTTGAACTCGAGGCAAGAATAAGCAAGCCGTCCCCTAGCGTTCGGTAAAATTTGCGTGAAAAAAGGATCTGGCTTTTTTGTTGGGAGACGAAAAAGGAGAAATTTGTCACAATTTTGCCCGCTTGCAAACATCTTAGAAGAAGACTTTCAGTGCATTTAGAAGATATAAATACTTGGCAATTCCAAGAACCTACTGTTTGGCGAGACATGTCAGCCTGTGATCGGGCGTATAGTATATGGATTTTAATTCTCGGGTTGGGGAGAAACGCTATTAGTGCTGATGCTGCCCCTGCTTTTATTACCCTCTATTTCTATCGTCATTTGATGTGTTATATGAGAGTTGTGTATTTTATGTCGATTACGTATTACCTCGAGGATAGGTGGATATTTTTTGACATCGACCTAATTTTACTTTTAGAGCCGCCAAGGACAAAGCCAAAGCTAAGAAAGCTGAAAAGAAATCACAGAAGGTAAGAAACGTTCTTAACAATCGATTCGAAGTTGTTGGACAAGTGGGCGATGTTCTTATATTTAGTGAAGCATTTCGTTATAATCAGTGTCCTGGGTTTTGATATTTGTTTTTTACCGAATGTGGCACTTGGGCATATTTCCGCGAGAGAACTAGCTCTTTATGCGAAAAGAGGATACATGTCGCCATGCGTCCTTGTATGCGACGTTCGGCCGATGTAATACAGCTGCGGTTAGTCTGGTACCCTTTTTGTCAATGTTTGGTTGGTGGTGGCGATAGAGTGGGAAGTGGTGGAGAGGTTTAAGTTGCATCAGTAGTGGTTACTGACGCGTTATTTATTTAAAAATTGGTGAAGTAGTCGCAGTGATCGAAGAACTCCTGTATCAATGGCCAACTCTGTATAGCTGACGTGCTTCAGGCATTGCTTTTGAAACCAAACCGTGATCTTTAGGTGATGCATGTTTATATTTTATCGAAAAGGAACTGGGCCTGTTTTTTAGCCAGCCAATGAGAATGAACATATTTTTTGAACAATGAAGATGCCTGCCCTTCTTAATCTTAACCTAAGGCGTCGCCAACGTCTAAATCCCAAAGTACTCTTGGGTCCCTAATAGAAGTGGGAGTTGGAATGAACGGGAGGGTTGGAAAAATCCCCAAAACTTAATAAACGGGGGATTGGAAAATGACTAAAAACGTAATAGACGGGGGGCCCGGACAAAAGGTTTAAAAAATGAAGTCAAGAATCAATGTTTATAATCAACCACAACTTCCTAAACGTAGGGTAATACAACACAAACAAAAAGCAATTATTCGAAGTCATGGTAGTCTCCCACATGCCTTCCAAGATTTTATAATCTTCTCATCCTCCTGCTCAATGACAGTGTTATTGCTAACATCTGTAATGTGCGTCTTCACATTTCTTCAAGCCCCGTAAAAAGCCACCTTCATCTTTTTGATGTGTGGTTTTCATATTTCCAAAAATATATTTTCGACTTGCCCGCCAAAGTACCACCTCAATAAAATTGTCATGGGTGGGAGATTACTTAAAAGCGGGGGTGGGGGTGGGGGTTTGGAATAAGAATGTCTTGGGTGGAATATTTTTGACAAATTAATTAGCGGGGGGACGTCTATTAGACACCCAAGAGTAATTGTTAAGTCTGAGAATTTGCATATGAGATGGGGAAAAGTGTGGTAAGATTAAGTTACTCCGCAATCACAATTAGTTAGCTCCAACAATCGGAAAACGTACATCTGAAACGTTGTTACTCATCATGAGGTCTTCCCATTCATTGTTTTGGTCGACTGGGTGGTAAGAAATGTGTCATGTAGTATCTTCAAGAAGGCTTTATCTCCCCTGGCTTTATCTTCCGTTCGTTTGTAGCGATTTCTAACCACCTTTACGCACTTTTTTTGATTTCCCACCCAATTCGCGTTCAACCAAGTTGTAAGATTTAAGTAATTATTTGGAGAGGGCATTGTTTTATGGCGGAGGTTTATTTTGTTAATCAGGAGGTAGTAGCAATTGTGGAAGCTGGCAACATTTACTGTTCCTCTTAATACTTTGAAGTTACTCTTTTCTTTCGGTCTGTTCTTTTATAGGCTGCCCAGCCCTCGAAGGTTAAACAAAAGGCTACAAAGATCGTCAAAGGAGCAGCACCACGCGTTGGTGGAAAACGATAATATTGTGAAAATAGATCGATTAAGAATCCAAACGCAGATCACGAGTCTTTCTTTCAATTTGTATTCTGCAGTTTGCCTTCTCCATACTTAAATAATAACCACGTTATTAATGTGAGGGAGGAGTAGACACTGATGATAATAAATACAATTTACTATTATCATTACAATTAACTTTATATTGCGCAGATTTCAATAAAACTATCCTATTTTTCTTTAACATAAACGTACATGTATGAATATGTGTAATGAAAACATGAGTAACTACCCCACAGCTTCGAAACAGCTAATAAAATGATTTACTACCAAGGATGCTAAGAGACGTGCATGTAGGAACGTTT
Organism: Alatinidae sp. Z8VKAUB7J3; assembly: GCA_010016025.2. Lineage (NCBI taxonomy): Eukaryota > Metazoa > Cnidaria > Cubozoa > Carybdeida > Alatinidae > Alatinidae sp. Z8VKAUB7J3. The sequence goes on along the minus strand of JAAAKM020006971.1, from coordinate 138,707,257 downwards.
AGAATTATAGCGTTATTATTTGACCGTCAACTTTATCTCCTACTGCTGCCCTGTATGGATATCAAATAAGAAGTATACGATGGAGAGTCTATAGATAGCCTTAAAAGTAATTTTTGATATCTTAAACTCGATACGATATTTAACGGGTAACAAGTGAAGGCTTCTAAGTTATGGTGTGACACGACAAAATTTGTACTCGTAAAAAAAACAAGCTGGGCGTCCGCGTTCTGAATCTGGAGCCGCTGAAGCTGATATGTCAGTAGTCCGTAAAAGTAAGTGTTGCGATAGTCCTCGCGACTGGATATAAAAGCGTGGTTTTCAATTTTTCTAGTAGCCACATTAGCAATCTCTCAATCAAAGAACCCTGATGAGCAGTGGGCCCGACATTGAAACTATCCTAAATAAACAGAAAAAGCACCAAACAGGCTAACTAATAAATAAAGGGCAGCTGGGGTGTCCAAGGGCAACGCCCCTCAATTTTGGCTACCGGACAGAGAAGAAAGTCATGAGGCAGACTCAACCGCCCAGTAGGACCGCCTCTCGCGGATTATGGAGAGCATTTATCATCAATAAGAACAGATACTACATCCATTCCTTGCCAAACGGCCGAGAAGCTCTACCTTCTCTCATCTCCACGAAACAGCAAAGACATTTTAAACTTAAAAGCTGTTTTGTCTGACACTCCTGTGTTTTACTGTACTTTTGAAAGAGCCAATCAGACTATGGACTGCCTGAACGACTTGTGTTTTTGGACCAACCAGCGTCCTCTACAATGAAATTAATTAAATAGGCCCAGTGAGAAAACAAATTCTTTTTGCCTTCATAGTAAAGGTTTTCTTGCTAGTAAAATAGTAAATAGTATAGTAAAATATAGTTGGGTTTATTCTCTCTTAAGTTTTCATTTCGATCATATCTGACGATTGTACTTTCAGGAATGTCAGACGACAAAAATTTTGTGTCCGCTATTTCGTGCAATATTCTTCTTTTGTACCTCAAACAAACTATCTTTCCCTTTTTATGAGATAAAATGTAAGGCTCTGCAGTTGGTATTTAATGTTGTTTTATCAGAATTGCAAGGTATTGAACACAGCTTTCAAGCCGAGCGAGGATCGACTATTGTTCTGGGACCTACAAAATCGCGTCCTTTCTTACTGATAACCTTAAATGATTGGCAGCATTAAAAAAAATATTATAAAATAAGTGATTAAGAATCACGAGATAAGTGGGAAATGTAATTTTCGCATATTAGCTAAAGCTACATCAGCTTTCCATCTGAAAGTTTAAGAAGCGGTTTCATCAAAACCCGGGTACCTTTACTGCCGAGAAAAGGAGTTTGTGTTTTCTCTGAAATTGTTGTAACAATTTTGGCGCCTCCAAATTATTGCTAGGTCTTTACGATTGTCCAATCAGCGGTCGACAAAAGTTTTACTTCGATCCCCTTCTTTGTTTGCGAGTTATCATAAATGATGCTTGAATGTTTTAACAACTCGTTCTTTGCACGAGCCATTTTGATGAGGGTGAAACGAAACCGGTCAATGGCATTTCACTAATGATTCCGTTATCAAATATTATCTACAAATTTTGCAGTATGAGCAATCTTTTCCTGTCTTAAGTAAAAAATAAATGCAAACTATAAACTACTTTAACAGGAGATTATTTCGACTTTAACGGAGGTTGAAATTCTCTGCTGCAACTCACCGCATGTTCCTGGACCTGGACTAGAGGTGCACTCCAGTGTGTGAAGCTCTTCTAGATCGATCAGCCCAGCACCATATGCACCGATGGCCTAGTAAACATATATTTTTTGGTGGAATTTACATCAACATTGTATAATTACCACAACCAAACACAACCGTTACGGACACAAACTTAAATGTCACCTTCATCACATCCATCAGCAGCAACACAAACATCGTTACCTTTACCATCATCATAATCATAATCATTATGGTACAACGTTTCGAGTTCGTTCGAGTAGACTTACGAACTTACTTGCCAAAAGATTGAAATGAAGGCTATAATGAAAGAAAGGATTTGGCGATGGCCCTATCGGAAAAGCGGTGGAGAGGAAGGCCGAAGTTGAGATGGTTAGACTGCATTAAATCCGACATGAAGTCCATAGGAACAAACTAGACATATGTCAATGATACAGCCACATGGAAAAAATTACTGACAGCCACAGCGACCCTAAATGAAAGGCAGGAGCAGCTAGTAGTAGTAGAAGAAGAAGAAGAAGAAGAAGAAGAAGAAGAAGAAGAAGAAGAAGAAGAAGAAGAAGAAGAGGAAGACGAAGGACAAGGACAAGGGCAGGGAGAAGGAGAGGTTGTTGGTGTCAGATGTATATTAAATTAAAAAAACTAGGGCCCGAGAATTCTCTTACATTCCAATTCCCAGACATGCTCTTAAAGGCAGTTACTCGGAATTATCACAGAATAATTTTAAACCTTTTACCTCCATAACTTGTCCTATGTCCAGAGAAGGGTTATCTGCAGAGCATCCTGGGAGAATAGTACCACCGTACAGAGTGAGCCCAACCTAAAATTATAGTAACATGATTAACTAAGACGGTGGTGCAATGGCATTAGAAAAGGAAATGGCTCAAACAGTTATTTCCATTAAACAAAACGATGAAGAAGACGCACAAATAACAATCTACGGGCAATAGTAGTTATTGATACGTTTAAATTTTAAGCAATAGAGAAATTTGTGATGTACTTATCATGTTTCTACTTGTCAGTTCAGAAAAGACACTAGAGAGAGAAAATATGTCACCACCGGCGCTCGAAACCTTGACCCATACTATCGCGGCTTGCGCTCTACCAACCGAACTACAATCGTGGATAAAAGTAATGTCAACTTTTAAGTAAAACCGATGAAAATGGCCACAATCACGAAAGACACTTAGTAAAGGCAAGGATTCCGATTAGTGGTATTAAACGCGATCTGTCCTTAACCTCCTATCAACAGGGAGGTGTGGCACGCATGCAAGTGACCGAAATGAAAATTTTTAAAATCCATCGTCAGTTGAAACCAGGGTTAGGCCAGTTTGCATTAACTTATGTCCGAAATTGTAGCTGTCCTCCGATGTTTTTCTAGTTACCACATTAGTTCCCAGTCATTCGCATTACGTACAAGGCTTCAAGTTGAGGAGTTGATTCAAACCTTGTCACTGACAATCATCAGTTAAACCAATAACATACTCTTCGGTGCCTAATAGACGCCCACCTCCTGCTAACTAATTATTAAAATATTTTCCACCCAGAACATTCTTATTCCAACCCCCTCCCCCTTCTATTAATTATTACGTAATCTCCCAACCATGACAATTTTTGAGAAGGTACTTTGGCGGGCAAGTAGAAAATATCTTAAAATATGAACATTAAAATATGAAAATCACACATTAAAAGATGAAGGTGGCCTTGAAGAAGTGTGAAGACGCACATTTCAGATGTTAGCAATAATACTGTCATTGAGCAGGAGGATGAGGGGAACACTTTTAATATCTTGAAAGACATGTAGGAGACTAGCATGGCTTCGAATAACTGACTATTGTTTATGTTGAATTACCTTATGTATCGCAAGTCGCAGTTGATTCCAAAGATTGATTCTTAACTTCGTTTTTTTACACGTTTTGGTCATTTTCCAACCCCCTGTCTATTCCAACACCCCCCTTTTATTAAGTTTCGGGGATTTTTCTACAAACACCCCCGTTTATTCCAACCTCCCTTCTATTAGGCACCTAAGAGTAGAAATAAAATTGGTTAGCTCACGTCTGTAGATTTCGGGATAAAAGAAATAGTCACTATCATACGTACTTCGTTATGGCGAGCAAGCGGCATAACGACTGCCGGATTCGTTTTATCGCATCCACCAAATGAAATAATAGCATCCTGAAATGAAATAACAAGTCAGTCTCCTCATTAACAAAACAACAACAAATTCTTGACATCAACAAGACCTCGTCTGAGTAAGTCTTTGACATAAAAACACAATTGTCTTTAAGTTTCTGGAATCATAGAAAGTTCTTCATACTTGCTTGACGTACACAATGAAGTTAGGATTCGTTAATTGACTGGCAAATTGAAGCAATTATACGTCGCAGTTCGGATCTTTAAATTATTGATTGACGGCAGCTGTAAAATGGAAAGGACTTGATAATTCAATTATGCCATTTCTTTGAAGGGGAGAAGAAAGAACAAAAATTTTGAGAATTATCAGCAAGTTGGTAGGTAGAGAGTTATATATGCAGACCTAAAATAATAGGTGGGCATGTATATAGGGGTAAATAGGTAAGTACGTAGTTAGGTAGGCAGGCAGGTAGGTAGGTAGGTAGGTAGGTAGGTAGGTAGGTAGGTAGGTAGGTAGGTAGGTAGGCAGGCAGGTAGGTAGGTAGGTAGGTAGGTAGGTAGGTAGGTAGGTAGGTAGGTAGTAAGATTGGTAGTATGATTGGTGGGTAGGTAGGTGGGTAGGTAGGTGGGTAGGAAGATAGGGAGGGAGGAAGATAAGGAGGGAGGGAGGGAGGTAAGTAGGTAGGTAAGTAGGTACGTAGGTAGGTAGGTACGTAGGTAGGTACGTAGGTAGGTATGTAGGTAGGTATGTAGGTAGGTACGTAGGTAGGTACGTAGGTAGGCACGTAGGTAGGTACGTAGGTAGGTAGGTAAGTAGGTAGCTAGGTAGGTAGCTAGGAAGATAAGCAAATAGGTTGGTAGGTAGGTAGGAAGATAGGTAAATAGGTAAATAGGTTGGTAGGTAGCTAGGCAAATAGGTGGGTGAGTTTGTAGACGGATAGGAAGATAGATATGCCAGTGGGTACGAAGATAGGTAGGCGGGCAGGTAGGCTAGTAGAAAGGCAAGGTCATAAAAGCATACACTTTGGGAATGCCGGCTGCAAAGGTAGATAGATTGGTCTGAAGTTAATAAGATTGGGACAAAGAAAGAAAGGCAGGAAAGAAGAAAGGAAGGGAAGAGATCAAGAAGTTGGAAAATTACAAGGGAAGCAAGAGACGATGGAAGGGAGGTAGCAAGAAAGGAGGGAAAGAAGGGTGGAGAGAGAAAGTAGGGGATGAAAGGGAAAAAGGAAGGCAAAGGAAGGAAGAAAAAAAGGAAGGAAGAAAGAAAGAAAGAAAGAAAGAAAGAAAGAAAGAAAGAAAGAAAGAAAGAAAGAAGGAAAAAAGAAAGGAAGGGAGATGAAAGTAAGTCGGGGAAAGGAAGGGAGGGGAAACCGAGAAAAGAAGTAAGAAAAAAGTAAGCAAGGAATGAGAAAGAAAGAAACAAAATAAAGAAAGGAGCAGAGGGGTGGCGAAGGAAGAAAGAAGAAGGGGAAGGGAAAAGGAAGGAAGCAAGTAGTAAGAAAGGAAGAAAAAACGTTACAAGTAGATAAGTATGATAAGTAGTGAAAAAGGAAAAATAAGGAAACGTTTGAGCGTGGATCTAAAGGATGAATTAGGAAAAATATTAGTAGAATGGAAGTGAGAAAGAAGCGAGAAGTGATTTAATAATGAAAGTTCTTTTCTTCTCGGTCACCTTCCTACACTTAATAAAATAAAATATCAAAAAAATAAAAATTTTTACAGCGTACCGCAAAATAGCCCTTGTGCATCAATTCAATACAATCGGCGATCAAATCACGTGATATAAGAGAATATCGCATAGATGTTGATCCCTAAAAGAAAGTGAAAATACAGCTGTTACGAAAATGATATCAAGAATAAAAGAGTCCATGAACAAAATCAAAAACAAAAAAAAAATTAAAAATTTTAAAAAACTTAAAGAACAAATAAGCGAAACGAGTATAAAAACAAATATTTTGTTCTTAACGAATATTTAGAAGCTATGATTTTCAAACTAGCATACAATTGTAAAGTGCAGTAACAAAACTTTGTAACAACATTACTTGCTTCTAGTCTGTTTCTTTTTGCACTGTCCTATTTAGCGATTTTAGCATCTAGGCATACTTCTGCGGAATAAGAATTGCCAAAATTTCAATTTTGCATTTCTTTTCCATAGATTGATTTTCCTACATTCAGCAACCCCAATACCTGTGACGACGCCACGAAAAGTGATTTTTGAGAAGTCCCAATAAAAATTACATAAACGAGAAGCCGCGTTCAGCATCGTGTGTTAATGTTGGGACTCACTGAATATAGGTCAACAAAGATAATAAATGAAAGTTTCAGTAGGACACTTCAGAAATAGAAAATATGTCACAACCAAGGATCAACCTCTTGACTCTCGCTTTCGCGACGTGTGCCCTACCAACTGCGGTAGGTGACCTTGGATGTAAACATACTCCATTTCTCTAGACACCACATTAGCAGACATCTACTGGCGAACATCAACAACCAGCTTCTACGCAATGGGAGACCAGCCTCTCTGCGCCATGTGACTTGACCCACCTCCCATATTTTAATTCACAAGTGTCTCCTAGGAATCCCTCGGTAGGCAGAAAAACCTCACAGCTGGCAAGCAAGACGTAACCAAAGCAGCAACTAAGGAAGTGAAGATGCGAATATGCGTATTAGCTACGTCCTTGCGATTGTAATTTCACGATTCGGTGAGCTGTGTTCAAACACCTACGACAAGCTACGATAGCCTATGATCACCTGCAATATGATCGGGGTCCATCGTAGCCATCCTGACAGTATACGATAATCTATGATACCCTGCGATAGTCTACGATACGACATCATATCATAGACAATTGTAAAGTGTGAGGCCTGCTTAAGTCTGTCGTTCGTGATTTCAGGAGCTCCTTTTTGATACTGGGTGGGTTGTTTTAGTTCGTATGGATTTAAAGTGGATTACCATGTGGCTTTCTGTATGGTCGGTAGCATTGAAATGGAGGCTAGAAAAAGCATTTGGTGACGTAGTTGGGGACGACCAAGTAGATTCCAAGAAAGAAAAAGCCTATGAATCTTTAAAAAAAAACATTTCACCGCAGGTCTTGTAATGACGTTCGATTACTGGGGATCATAATTCTTAAAATGTTCATTTCTTATAATGCATGCCTCTTGTTCAGCATACAATTGTACAAGTAAGTGGGTAAAGAAAAACGTAGCAGAAAGCTCCGTTGAGCAGAAACGTCTTTGTTTTTTAAGTAAGTAGAAGCCTACTAGTAGTACTACTGTACTTGATACTATTTATGGTTAGGCCCGTCTTTTTTGTGTGCCCTTTTCGTAGCATAAGAATACTCATACAACAAATACCGATCCAAAACAATGACAAAACACGTTAAGTGAACGACATTGGAATAAAATCCATAATCATAAATTGTCTAGAGCAAGAATTCACGAATGGCTAAGGTTATCTGTAGCACAGGCAATCACACGAAAATACGTAATTGATTGTTTAAACAATTATCAACCACCAACATAAATTAACCACGATGCTGGCTCACCATGGACAAGGGGTCGTAAAGCAGAATAATTTTACATAGGGTTAGGGGGAGGGGCAACGCCAATTTTCATGACTTAATTTAAAGAATCAAATAATGCAATTGAAAAAGAAGAATGTTAGAAGAGAAAAAAACATAGAAAAGCTAATTGAATCATTACAGCAACAAAAATCATATTCTCTGAGCAGCACTGTTCTAAGCAATCTTGGCCACATGAAAATATCAATATTCAGAAATGAGTCTCTGAATTTAGATAGGTTAACAGGGTCTAGGTACTCTGATGGGATAAATGAGTTTGCTATTTTCTTGTACTATTACAGTCCCAAAGCATATCACTTTGTATGTAAAGCATTGCATTTACCGCACCCTGCAATACTTCGAACGTGGTTCTTTACATTACAACGCGAGTCTGGTTTTCTGAAAAGCTCTTGAGACCACATTAACAAAGTTGTGCCAGAAAATGAACGGGACTGCATCATCATTTTGGATGAAATGTCCATTAAGAAGGAGACTATTTGGGACGGTACATGGGAGACGTTTGTGGGAACAGCAGATTATAGCAAGCTAAAGGCGGAGGAACCAGAGAGTATTGCAAGTTATGCTTAGATAATCATGGCCTCTAGATTAAAGAAGCCATGGTACTTTACAAACGCTTATTTTCAAAGCAACAAAATGGCAGCAGATATAGACGCCCAATTAATAATTGTGACCATCAATCTCTTGACAAATATTGGGGTTGATGATGTACTGTACATGCTGTAACTTTTGATGGCAGTGCCAAAAACATCAGAACAGCTCAAATGTAAGGCTCTCAAATCCAAAATATGAGTGGTGCATTAAACATCCATCTAGACCAAACAATGACATCTTTTTGGTACTGGATATTTGCCATATGCTAAACCTGGCAAGAAATGCATTTGAAGACATTAAAACTTGTAAGGACTCTCTAGGGTCAAAACTTCATGGGGTTTTATTTAATCTCTTCACAAGATACAACGAAAGGATATTCTCCACCTTGGTGACAAACTATGGTTAAAAACATGTTCAATAGAGTACCTATAAAAAGAAGCTTAGTGTGGCTTCTCAAACCCTAAGTCATTCAGTTGCTGCAGCCATTTGTTATTTAAGAAATTTAGTGCTGCTAGAACTACAAGACAGTAAAGCAATAAATGACTTTGTATTGCTAATGAACAACCTCTTTAATATTCTCAATTCAAAGATCAAATAAAAAAAAGCCATGAAAAAGCCAATTGATTTACAGAATCTTACTGACATGGAGGAATTTTTACTGGATGGCAGTTCTTAAAGGAATTGGCGGACGCAAATGGCAAGAAAATAGTTGAAGGACCTCACAAAACATTCATTATTGGATTTGCTATCTCTGCAACATCAACTATTGCGATCTGTAGATGTAAAACATTTGAGTATCTCTAACATACAGGTTATTCCAAGATCCTCTCGAAATGTTCTTTTGCAAAGTAAGAGGCAGACAGGGTTTGAATAATACCCCAAATGCCTTACAGCTCAAATATGCCTTGCGGTCACTCCTTTTGAAGAACAAAATTAAGACATCTCCTGCAGCTAACTGTGTAGTTACTGAGGACACAGAAAAAACAAAAGCCAAAACCATATTGACACAAGGATGTCTCAAATGTTACTTTCATCTTCCATGTGGCGTAGTGATGTACTGTACTATACTGTCATTCCCCTGTTTTTACTTATGCCTACTTAGTTGCTTTGGTGCAGTCCATACCTATATTATATGCTGCTGTTTAGTGATACCAATAAATGTTCCATGTTAATTATATGTCTAGGCTATGGAAGTACAGTACAGCCTACATCTTGTCATTGAATTACATGAGCGTCGTCTTTACCCAGTGACAAAATCCCTCCTAAAAGATTATTTCGAGACCAATTCATTGTAACAGTTCGTGGTGCAGAGCTAGCTGTGATCGATTTTCCTGGTACATGTCGTAAAATTCCTGTTGAAATTGCAATGGTACAAAGTGGTTAATAGGGTTCTCTAAGTAAAACTTAAATAACAACTCCAAATTTTAAAAAAAGCCAAATGGCATCCCACAGTATATTCATACAACATGACAACAAAACAACGTTCACTAAATCTCTTCTACAACTAAATATCACTTTACAATCGTTTATATACACTACTTACAATGCTTCGAAATTAACCAATCAAATGAACATAAAACATGTAACAAAGGATGACGCATGAGAATAATTATAGATATAGAATAATGACCTACAGAAAGCACAGCACACATGACTAGCACATACAAGAGATACGATTGGACGAATATCAAGAACTGAAGTAAACAGTAATAAAACAAGTAAAAATACCGGCAACTAAGTTAGTAAAACTACTGAGGGGAATTACCGTTACAATACTCCCCTTACTGTGGAGAGATGCCCACATTTCTCAAATAAACAACATAAGAAAATATATTGGCTAGTTGTAAAATATCAAACACATTAATACTAAGAGATAGGTGCAGGCAAGTGCACGAGAGCCGATAGGCAATTGGCCATTACTGTTAAGAGAAAAACTATGAAAAATGATACGCTCATTATCTACAACTGACGTAAGAGCCTGAAAACAAGGTAAAGGACGTGACGTAAAAACTTCCTTACCATCGTTGGGCGGTATAAACGCTTATGTACAGGAGCATTAGGCGGGTAGGTATGATAAAAATGAATAATGGTCTCACCAATATCACAAGCACTGCTTATCACCCTAGCAACATATCACACATATGGATCATTCACA
>JAAAKM020006971.1:138673233-138691886 GCA_010016025.2 Alatinidae sp. Z8VKAUB7J3 | reverse complement strand
TCATAGCCCCGCTCCCTCCCCTAACTCTTCATAGCCCCGCTCCCTCCCCTAACTCTTCATAGCCCCGCTCCCTCCCCCTTTCAAGATGAATGTTATACGCAGTAGTAGTGTTTCCAGAAAGTTGTTGCTCATTCACTAAAAACAGCGAATTTTGTTATTCGCAAACTACTGAATAGATGGTACTTTATACATAATTAGAAAGCGAAGATAATTATACCTGAACTAAATCGAAGTTGAAATGAGTATTATCGAAAGCTTCTTTCACAATCCAGATGTAACGAATGCCAAATTCAGCAGATACTCACTGTTTTAAAGCAAATTGTAAGTTAATATAAGCAGTAATAGTAAACTAATGCTAAACATAAGAACATCTAACAAATAATTTAATGAGTATGGTAATATGTTAGTTTTTAAAAATTTATAGAATTTGTCTTTATTATTATGTTATATAACTTTTGTCTACATTTGTTTATTTGAAATTTTATTATTTATTTAAAAATGAAATGGAAGTGGAAATCTAAATCTAAGTATATTGTAAGTGAAATTATAGATTGTGATGGCTATCAATAGTAAGAAGCCTTGCGATGCTTTTTATTATTGTAAGCCTAACAATGAATTTAAACGATGTATGTGACAGACGTTTCGGTAAGTCAAACCTATTTAAAAAGTAATTAAAAAAAAATTTGATGGCTCAAGGTACTGGAAATGAATATAAAAACAGACTAATTTTTGGAACTTTAAAGTTTTGAATTTTATAAGTAGGTTTTCTTATCTCGGGAAATCTGATTTCCAGTATTGCTCTAAGGCAGTACGATTAGATTTATCTAGGTCTTTGTGTTCTAAATATCACCTTGTTTGGTCATTCAACGTGCCTTTGGTCAGCGTCTGCTAATACATCGGTATCCTTAAATCTTATTATCAGCTCCCGTTGCTTTGGTGCACGAAAAATATCTCTCGTCATGTTAACAGGAACCAATATTGAACGAATTTTGTAGTTTTGGAATGGCCTCCATAGCTTGTACGTACTTGATTAAAACTGTCGCCAACTCTACGCTTTCGTGACCAGAAATATTAACAGAGGCATTACAATCCGGCGTCAGGCTGATCGGAGATTACTGCCCGCTTCATATTGATTAGATTTTGCTAGGAAATTAAAACTTATTTATTTTCATGGTCTTAGTTATACAGAGGCATTGTAGGGAAAATATGGGTTATCGCACAGGGCCAACTCATTTCGCAGCATGAAAATATTTCCAGCGTAGTCACATGATGCAACCCGTACGTCGTGATTGGTCAAACAGATCTAAATAATTTATGCAGTCAACTTAATTTATACCGAGTATAGGTTAATGGATGGTTTGTTTCGTTGACGCAATTAAGCGTTTGGATTGAAGTATTAGGATATTGAAGAGTTGGATTTGCATCCACGCAGTGTTTTAATCGGAGAGATCATATATCGCAATGTTTCATAATATCCACTTTTAGTAGGGTTTATGATACTGCTCGTTCTGCTAGAGTTATGAAACAAATCTGGGTGTACATTAATAAGGTCGCAGTCATGTTTAAGATGATATGAAATTCTAGATATGGAAGTTGTTGAGAGGGATTAGTTTCACCACTGAGCCTGATGGGGTTGTTTGGTATCGCACTGAGAGAGCTAGTTCACTTTTGCTAAATCTCTGCCGGGGTTTTGGGAAAAGTAGCGTGGCCTTCATGTTTTTGAACAGTGCTGCGAATCGTAGCTTGCTTGGATTCGCATGTTTACAGATAGGTCCGCGGCTTCTAAGTAACAGCACCCTCAGTTTACAGAGGGTGGATTTATTTATTTCAGAATCTAAATCAATTCATGGTTGTATCACAGTTTCCAACGTACTTCAATTCAATGAAATCGAAAGCCATTCCAGCGTCGTGTTGGGGCAGCTAATAGCAACCGATAATTATTCTTTACGTTGATTTAATAACGGTAATAAAAATGGATGTGCTTTAATTATTCAAGTTTATGAAGAAATTGAGTCTTTGTGACCTATCCTCTGGTAAATGATTTTGTGGTGCATATGCCGTATTGCATGCAATATGCAAATTGTTTTTATATGTTAGATGCATATCAGGTGTAGGTAATATATGCTTCGAGGGGGAGGGGGTGCTAGTATTTAGTACTTCCTCAACCCCTCTGCCGTTATCTTAGGATGGCAGTGAGATAGTGGGGTAGGCGTTGGTTGCTTCTGTTGCTTTTTTCGGTTGCGTTGGTTAATTTTCTCCTTGCTCATTCTTTCGTTGACCCATTTGTTCATTCTTTTGATTGTTAGTCCTATTAATTCCATCATACATTTGCATATTTTATTTTGGTTCTTTCCTTCATTCTTTTCTTCGTTCCTTTATTCCTTCATTCTTTTTTTTTTCTTTCCCCAGTCCTTGTCTTTCCTTCCTTTTTTCTCTTTTTCCTTGTCATTCTTTATCTTCGTCCCTCTTTCCTTGTGATTCTGTTCTTTCTTCTCTCATTCCTTATCTTTCTTCTCTTATTCCTTTTCACTATTTTCTTTCTTCCCTCGTGCTTTTTCATTCGTTTCTTCCTTCCTTTATTCCTTCTTCTTTTGTTTCTTCCCTTATTTATGTTTGATTCTGTTCTTTCTTCTCACATTTCTTCTAATTCTGTTTTCTTTTCTTTCTTTCCTTGTCATTTTCCGTTCTTCTCGCATTCCTTTTCAATCTTTCCTTCCTTCATTCCTTCCTCCATTCTTGTCTTTCTTCATTCCTTTGTATTTTCTTTCCTTCTTCATTCTGTTCTTTCTCCCTTCATTCCATCATTCTTGTCTTTCCATGTTCAGTCCTTAGTTCCTTCCTATATTTTTTTGTTTTTCAATCCAATCATTGACTTGTTTCTTTAATATCCAAGTAAAACATGACGACGATTAACTTGTAAGAGCACTGGTTTTCAAATTGTTGTTTCTATCTCCCTCCTCCCCCAAATAACACTACTTTATGTTCTTTTAATGTTTTTGTTGGTCTGCGTTACTGCTCAACCATTGTGATAGTATGGAAAGTTTCCTGTTGGTTATTGATTTAAAATGATGTCATGTTAGATGACAACATGCAATAACTCGGAAGAATAACTGACTAAATTTCAACCAAATTTGATACTTATACTGGTATTTCATCTTACTAACTGCCCACCCCCAACCTGGTTCCAGCACATTCCCCCGCCATCTGCCTTTCCTCCACCATTTTTTGGGGTCAATATTGGTAGCTTTGTGTCCCGCTTGAACCAAAAATTTTATTTCCCCAACTTCCTGGGGGGAAGGCGCTCTGTAGAGTTAATACTGAATTAATATCGTAATGAAAGTGGACCTCCACGACAACAGTGTCGTATTTGATGTTGTGAATCGACAAGACAATCCAAAGTGGTGAAGTCCGAGAAATGTAAAGTGGATGCCTTGTACCACTTGCAAGCTCCTGTTCTAAGTTTAAATCCCTTTTCTTACTTACAAGATTAAAGTATTTCTCATCTATAGCATCATTTCCCCCAAAGAAGAAAGTTCATGTTGAGATCTTGTTGCACCGGTTTAGTAGACGTTAGTTGATTATTAGTTTCGTGGCAACTGGGGTTGTATCACTACTTTGTATTGGAATATTGCACTATTCAAGCAGAAGGAAGACGTGCTTATTCTTTTTTGATTTCTTGTCGTTTCAGGATCAATGAAAATGCGGATATCAATAAGATGAATTTGAACAATCTGGCAACAGTATTTGGTCCTAATGTGTTGAGGCCCTCACCAGAAAGTACTGAAAAAACAAGGAAAAAGTCAACATCTGGCTTTGACATCGGTGCCCTCGATGTTATGTCGCAAGTTAGCATTTTTCGTTTTTTCCTGACTCTAAAATCGGACAGGGTAAAATTACCAGACGATTTAGATATATGGCGCCGGTTAGATCCAAGGAAGGCGAAAGAACTAGAACGTCATCTTCTTGAAACGGCTGAAGAGTATCTCATCTGATCAGTTTTGTGAGTAGTGAAGTCGCGTATTGACCTACAATAGGGTATCTAACGAATATATAGTAGAAATGGAGAGGGATTTTATGGAATGACAAGAGGAAAGAGAATGCCTTCCGCGAAGCAAAAGTATGAGCTTCAAAGCATAGACATTGTTTTTTGGAACTTCTATTACTATTATTGGACGAGGCCTTGTTGAGCAAGATCAGTCCGTAGAACAAGTGATCAATAAATGTTTTTCCTTTTCCACATGGAAGTACATCATAACATAAAATATAATAAGCAGAAGAGGAGGCTCTAGGTTGAAAACCTACGGGATCACCTTTGTGACGTATTTATGACCTCATCATTTAACCACAGTATGATGGAGTATGATGCAGTAGAAATAAGGAAAAGACACACAGAGAGAAACTATCCGGCGCTTTCTACACGTCCGATGAAATATGCAGCTGACAACAAACTTATAGGTCAAAAGTTGCTGCTCATTGGCTAATTACATACAAGTAGTACATACAAGGTTGGGATTTTGTCGGATTACTATTTTGTGATTTAAGTGCGTACCGTTCATCAGGAAGTGATTTTTTGGGATTTGACGCAATTCATCTCTCCTGGTTAAACCAGTACAGTACTAACGAAACATAATCTTGATTATAACATTAGAATAAATCAACTAGATTCACGAAGCTAATAGAAATCGACGAGGTGTTAGTTTGAGCTTAAAGAGTCTCTTTCATATAAGAAGCTCAGATAAAATAGTCGACTATAGTACAGCATAGTTTTTGGAAATGATAAACGGACGTTATTTTTGTGGGGACAATACTTGGAAATTGACTGTCCATAGAGCAGATAACATACATATATGGGTGTTGGTGCCTGGAAACATTTTAAAAACAGAAGATTGGAGTAGTAGTTGGTGTTTAGTTGGTGACGATGCACTTTCTTGCAACATGCCTGGCAACTCGATTATTTGTTACGGGCAACGGACACGTACGGTTATGATGTAATTGTATGCTATAGATGACGTAATGTTTGGAGGTTTATGAGTTAATTGTTTAGGTAACTGTATTACTGTATTTAGGTACATCATCATGACTGTGTCTTCCACAGTCAAATATGTGTGGCAACGCATAGGAAATTATTTTAGCAAAAGCAATTGGTGAAGATAGCTCACATGATGAGGAAGATTGTATATGACATGATATAACGCGTTTGTTACTGTGTTGCGCATTTATAGACCCACACCAATATCAAACCATAAATGTTTTAGGACCAGTGTACTTTGTCTCCATTTGTTATGAGTTAGTCGAGAGAGGGGGCTAATTGTTCGGTTTAGAGTTGTTCAGCTTTGGGTGTACGTTCGCTTCTTATCTCTGCGATGTTTTAATACAGTACGCTTTTGTGCTTAATTGTAGGGGTGCTGGTATGTGCATTTATAGTATTCCTGCATTCTGGAAGATTTATTAAAGCCCCATACTTTGAAATAGATTTGAAAAAGCGCCGCCTGCCCACATCATAATACCCCCTCCTCGTCTCATCATATCCCTCCCATCTCAATATACTCTCTCCCCATCTTATTTACCCCTTCCCCATCTCATCAGATCCCTCCCCATCTCATCAGATCCCTCCCCATCACATCAGATCCCTTCCCGTCTCATCAGATCCCTCCCCATCTCATCAGATCCCTCCCATCTCATCAGATCCCTCCCCATCTCATCAGATTCCTCCTCATCTCATCAGATCCCTCCTCATCTCATCAGATTCCTCTCTATCTCATTATACACCTCCTATCTTATTATACTACCTCCATATCTCAGTATGCCCCTTCCCATCTCAATACACTCCCTCCCCTTAAAGTTGATTTAAAGAATCATCATGGTACAGTAACCCTCATTGTGTAGTGACGTCGAGGTAAACATTTGTGACAAATCGAAAGCAGTGAAGAGACTGGTGTTCAAACAAGCTGAGAATGGAAAGTTATTCTAATTTTATACCTTAAACAGAGTTAAGAAATTGTTATGGATTAGGAGTGAAAGGAAATGCTGCAGTAGTTCGGAAATTGCATCCAAAACAAAGCAGCCCACAGACGCTCCATGATTATGTCAGTAATACTGATGAAGCTGTAAATTGACAGCCTTATTGAGTTTGTGTGGAATGATTGAAGCATTGCACAATCTATTGACAAAATCAGAATCCCGTTGGTATTTATTGCGCAAGAGAGGTGTTGATAGAATTGGGATTTATTATTTTTCATTATTATTTATTTTTATGTCTGTGGTTTGCAGCACGTGGTTGATATCATGCCCAGTATTTTAGTCTAAACTTTTATTTGCAAAGAGGAATATGACAACTGAACAAGATTTAATTGATTTACTCTTGAAAATATAGATTAAATAGTTAGATTTAAAAACCAAGAAGCAAGAAGGAAGAATTAAAGGAAGAAGTTAGATACCTTGCAAAACCGACCTTTGGAAGGAATTTAAGAGTTTAAAGGTTAGCCCACAACGTGTGCTGGAAATGACAAAGTATACAAACCAAATGTATAGTACTCTGATGGTGTAAACGTTTCTTTGGTCCATTTGATCTGTCTCGTTTGTTATTGCTTCCTTTTCCTTTGTTGCAACATCAAAGGGTTGATAGCTTCTCTGACGAGGAGCACTAGTGAAAGTAGCCAGCATTATCAATCAATAAAAGTGAATCATCATTTGAGGACGTGAAATTCAATTTCATCAATTAAACTTCGTCCATATTACTGTAGATATTATTACTGAGCGTCTTTGGGCCGTTTAAGCAGCAAGTTTTGAAAAGATGAAAAGAGGAAAGCTACTAAAAGCTCTAATAATTGTATTGTCTGCAGGTTTGATTGGAATATACAGTTTAACGCGACACTGCTCTCGGTCTTTGTAACGTTGGAATCTCGTCTTAAAATGTGAAAAGGGAAACTTGGAGTCGAAGTGAAGTACTTCACGTTCGATAAGTGATTTTATACTTTTATCACCTCGGGTATGTCTACGTCTATTTTTTTATTACTTGGGAGTAAAGAAGCGTTGTTTGACTTTGTATTGTTGTATAGGAATTACACTGCGTATGGGAGAAGAGCAACCACTAATGGAATCAATTATCTTGCGACATTTTCGTTGGTTTTTTCGGGCTCGAAAGAACCCTTGAGAACTTACTAGTCCTCCGTTGGACAATGTTAAATACTAAATTAAGATGTATTTATTCCAGATATTTCCTTAATGAGATGTCAGATGTGTAGTTATACCTTAGTAGAGAATGATTATGTATTTGGAAAAGAATTTCTGGACGGATTTCTGAATTTCTCGTTTGCTGTGTAATATCTTACATTACTATCACCCGTTCGATGTCGAATGAAATAAGCAACACTTGTGCCGTCGAAGGAACGTGACCACCTACTCTTTTTACTAGATATCGCTCAAAACATACACAATGTCACGTGTCTGCCTATAATTAGCCTGTATTTGTGTTAAATCGTCTCTCAGATCATTTGATACGGTTTTTACTCTTAGTCTTTGGTTGTTCCGCTGCTCCGTTCGATGATTTTTTCTGAGCCTGATAGCGAACAACGTAATGGACCTTTTCCTAAGGTTAATCAAAACTTATCCTGCTTGTGTTACAAACTTCTATTTTGTTGGGTTAATACAAAAACCCTGTTGCTGTACATGTTGTAGATCGAAGTGGAGTACATCCCGCTAATTATGGAGCTGTTCCTTTCAGTTTGTCAGTTGAAAGAACTTTATTTCTTAAAAGTGTTTTTATTGGGCTTTTTCCCGGGGACGGATTTTAGAGGACTTGGGGTATGCGAATCTGATGGAAAGAATATCTCCAATGATACCTAATTTGACTTGGCTTTCCTTCCGGGTTAAGCAAAGAAAAAGGGTTTAATGCAAGCATACTCTTTTATCAATGACAAGGATATGAACATGCCGTCACTTTTGAACCAAAATTTCTTACTCTATGTCACTCTACTTGGATACTTCGACTTAGTAAAGTCATTCACTTATTCAAGCAACTTAATGAAATTGACGATATACTTTTCCTTACATGCGTGAAAACATAATAGTTGGTGAACATAAAGTAAAATGCTACATTAAAGCATTTTACCATTTGTAGCCAAAGCCGAAAAGTGATTTTCAGCCACTATCCTTAGTGTGTAGTATTTCAAACTTGCTCTCGTACATATTGTACAACTTTCCACTTAGAGATCATTGAAATGTTTTTACGTAAAATATAAACGTCTAGAGCTCAATTTTATCATGTTTTGATCCAACACTTCGGATGTTAACTTTGGTTCAATACTTGCCATGTACTCGATACACCGGATAGGAAGCCATTGTTGTCCAACAAGCTCCTTGGTCACGGGTTCGATGCCCGGTGGAGATAAACTTGAAATTTAAAATCCTCTCTTCTCGACGATCTAAGCTCCAAATCGAGACGAAGCCCATTAGTCTAACATTCGATTGTGTGCTAATAATAAGTTTTGTTATTCGCCAATCTTGATCAGATAATAACTGATAATTAAGCAGTCAACTGATGTCAGTCAAATCACATGCGATCCTGTCATAACAATACGCTCTAGATCCCTAGAGTTTCTCTAGTCGTTCCTCATGTGATGTTGATACCGCTTCTGAAAGGATTTAAAAATCCAATGTATAAATGCCTTTTACGTAAAAATACAAATTAGATGCAGTGTGCTACGCGGAAGGAAGAAGCAATACCAAAGCTGTAGAGAAGTTTAAAGTAAATCGAACTGAATGGACGAACTATTAATTGACAAAAAATAAAAATATTCGGAAGATGCAGGTAACAAGCCTTTGAATGAAACTCGAACGAAATAATTACTGCTTGTCATGCGCGGCTATTGACAAAAAGTATCGCGAGCTTAACCCAAAAATATATGTACGGGAAAAGATGACGGGAGCGATGTTGAGTTTCATATTAGTAACGTTGGGTTAAAAATTGTAAAAAGCACGGACTGTCAGTCAGGAGAAACAATACTCAAACACAAAAGATCCAGGCATCTCTGATAAATTGGTTCATTTTGTGTCAGAAGGCTGCGGAATCAACATAGCTACCTTATTCCTTTCAAATTTCGTCTCCCTTTAATTTTCGCCCCCAGGGGGGCGAAAATTAAAGGGAGCGAATTAAGGAGTCAACAGGAGGGGGGGGCGAAAATTAAAGGGAGTAAAAATCAATTTTTAAAATTCAGGAGGGGGGCAAAATTAAAGGCAATACTTTTTGAATCAAAGTTTTATTAATGACTGTTTTCCGTCCCTGATATTTTCCTTTTTTTTGAGCAGCTCGGATTCCTTTCTTTTGGCGTTCTTTTCGTCGATTATTTTCAAATTCGGCCATAGCTGATAAGGTTGTAGCCATAAGCTTATTAGTAGCTAAATCGACTGAAGTTGGTAAATCTAACGCAACAAAGGTAATATTTTTTTTAAAAAGAATATCTTGTAATTTTAAAAACTCAAGAGTATTTCGACTACATCTATCAATTTTAGTAACCATTAAAAGGTCATTCTCTTTTAATTTTTGATTGATTAATTTTTGAAAAACAGATCGGTTTTTAATTTCATTAGCGCCTGATCCAACTTCGACAAAAATATTTTCTTCTTCAATTCCATTTTGAATCAATTGTTGTTTTTGAGATTCAATTGAGGAATTAGATTCTTGTGATTTTGAACTTATACGAACGTAACCATACTTATTATTTATTTCCATGGAATATTTTTATAGAACTTATGATTTATAAAAATATGATACTCTAAATTAAAATAAAAATCAAGGATTATAATAATTTAATTTATTTATAAAAAATTTACCTAAATTTGAAGTATACTCTATTTTTAGAAGCAGATAGATAGAAATGAATTGAATATTTTATGTAGGGGTTGTAAGATTTAAATGTGTTCTGAGAGGGCAATTATAGGCCCCTAAAGGCGGGTTGACGGGCTGAGCATAGATTTATACCTTCAGGTAAAATTAAGTCGAAAATGGGTAGGTTTTAGTGGTGAAGATGAAAAATAAAAAATTTAGATTAATGAAAGACTTATAAAAAACAAAGTCTTTCATTTGCTTTTAGTATTAATCAATAATTTGACGAGCCGAACCAATTGCCATCGCAACTGCCCAAGGATTACCGCCGCTTGAAACAGCCAGTCCAACTTGGGCAACAAGTATCCCATATTTAACAGGATATTTTATTTGTGGTGGCGCGCAATCGTCTATGATTGATACAGCTGCTACTTTAACTGCTTCGACTGGCGATGTTGAGTTATAAACTTTCATAGCAATTTTTGTAAAACCGTAAGCTTGACCCACTACCGGAACTTGTTTTATAAGTGGATTTAACATTAAATAACACCTCCAGTCAGAAATTCACTAATTATAAATATCAAACGACTTTTAGAGATAGGAAGATAATTTAAACCAACGCCAATTGCAATACTTATTAATGATATCATAACAAATTTTTTCAATAATTTTTAATATGTTAATATTTTTTATTCATTTAAGCAAGTTATTCTAAATTAAAAGAATACTAATTTTTCAATTTAGAAAAACCGCTACGAGAGAGGATGAAAAATTTCTATTTTTCTCTAAATTTCAGTCAAAAGTCATCCCAAAACTTTTTTCAAGAAGTTGATCAAACCCTTGATAATAAAGGCTAAAAACTATTCGAAATGAAGACACATTTCAATAAAAATTAAATAGTTTTTAACTACATCTTTTCCCAAAAGGAAAGAGATTCACTCTTGGAAAGCAATCCTGGAGACAAATCTTCTATCTTTTTAGTTTCGTTCAATGAAACATTTTTAAAGGTTAAGCTAAATTCATTTTCGATTAATCCAGAATCTTTCAATCTAGAAACTGAATCAATTAACTGTTTTTTTATTTTTGTTAGATCTTTGATGGAAACACAAAATTGATTTAAGAATTCTTTCACCAGAAGTTTTTTTTCTAACTCAACTTGACTAAAACTTTCGATTAACTGAAGCTTGATTTCCAAATCATATTTGTTTTTATAAATAAGAAAAGAATTCGGAAAGAAGAATGGATACTGATAAAAATAAAATTCTTCTCCTATCGCCATGATTATAGCCCACCGCCTATTTTTTTTTGTCAGTTTCAAATAGGGGAACATTACTGATCTACGAAACTCATTGTTTGAAAATTTTTGAATCAATGGTTTTATATCTTGTAAACTTGTTAAAAATTCCAATGCTTTGGTTCGCTGATAAGTACTTTTTGCGTTACCACCTGTAAAGCTTATAAAATCCATCACAGCGAATTCCATTACATAATAAACCTGATCATCTATAAATTGTTTTGAATACCCCAAACTTCGGATAAAAGATAACAACTGAATTAATTTAAAAAACTGCTTTTTTTGAACGAAAGAATCTAAACAATCCTTTCTTAAATAGCTGCTTACTAGAAAATTAAAGTTGGTTTCCGATTTTTTGGTTGAAACTATTTTTCTTAAACCAATCTGTAGCCAATCTGTATAGCAAGTATCAAGGACAAAGCTTTTCTTAGAATATTTATAAAAGTGTTCCACTAATCTGCCTTCAAATTCTTCTATATGGTTCTTAAATAAGAATTTTTGAAAGGATTTGATTAATTGATTTTTTAGCTCCAATTCAAACTCTACGCCACGATTCATTTCATCATATACATCGTGATTTATTTTTTTTGTTTTTTCGTAAACACGATAATAATTGGAATTTGACCGATTACCTATTCGCATAATCAGACCTCTTGAAGTTCGCTTCCAAGAAGCCTTTTTTCGTTTTGATTTAGCATTCACCTTCTCACAAGAATTCTCCATAAATAATTCTAAAAGGTCATCTTGGTCAGTGGACTTGGACTTTCGAAAGTAATACAAATCCAATCGACCAATATTTGTACAAGATAGATCAAAGATAGACCAATCAATTTATCACTCTTCATTTAAAGCTTTTTGTAGTTTCAAAAAATTAAATTTCTTTAAATTCTTTTCCATCATGATAGTGTCGAATCAACTTACAAATCAATAGCTTGTAAACTGAATTTGATGCTCTATCCGAAGGTAGAAAATAAATTTTAGATAGTTTATAGCTGGTATCCAGAGATTTATTAACAGATTCCAACCTGGAAAGTACTTGCTCTAAAACTTCTTCTTTTGAGGTTTGTATTTTATAACCGTTTTCAACTGGCCATTGTAGTATTTCTATTTTATTAGAATTAGACTCATCGAAAGATACACCTAAAATGTTATCTTGTGCACCACTTAGCAATATAATTCTATAAATTCCATCTTTTTTAGTAAATCTCATTTTTGTTGAGTTGTAATTTAATAAATATTGTTAAAAATTATTTTCCCATGGAGCACCATCAAAACGGGTTTGAGCACGATTATGTGCTTCAGAATATCCCGAACCCTATTTTAATTCGTGATGTCGCTCAGCATATTCATGTTTGATCCAAGTAATGTCATCTTGAGTGTGAGTTCCAGTTTCGAGACGCTTCCAAGCTAAGGCTTGTTGAATATAAGGATCAAATCTTTTATATTCTGATGCCTCTCCTAAAGAAACGTATTGATCGAGTTCGTGCTTCTGATAAAAAACGTGGTCTTTTACGTTTTTAATGTTATCTGCTTTGAAACCTAGATTTTGGGCAATATCACAGATGTCAGTATCGGACTCTCTAATCGAATCATAGATTTGATCAACTAACTTATAACCTAACTCATAAGCATCTTCACGATAAGGGTTTTTGATAGTATAAATTTGATCATCAACTTGTATAGTAATTATTTTTTTGTTGCTTTGTTTATCTAATTCACGCATAACATCGACATAATCCCAGGAACTAGATGATGGATCTTTTTTGTCGGAACCAGCGTTTTGGGTCATTCCTGTAACCGTAACACTTCGTGGTCCAGCCCCCTTTCCATACCCAAAATGATTTCCAGGTTGCTGATTTCCATATAACCATTGCAAATGAGGTGGAACAGTAACATGTGAATTGGGTTGAAATGCTAAACCCCAATCGTTTGTTGACAAGATTATTATGGCACCAATTATTCCAAGAGCCGCAACTATATCTATAAAAGAACCACCCCTCAAATTACTTATTTTAGTGATTAACTGTTCTTTACTTAAAGAATTATTTCTGCATTCAATTGAAAGGTTGTACAATTGATTAATTTCTTTTTCGGTAAAATCAATTTCAGCAGGCATTTCTTTAATAATCTGAGCAATTATTGCTTTTTTCGATAAACCAATACTTGAATGACTAAATTTCATAATCGCTGGAGTGTTCGTTAAGATCGGTAGACCAATTGCTTGGGTTGGAGCTAGTCCATTCCCAAGAGAAAGAATTAACTGTACATACACGAATACTCGCTTCGTTTTTCTAACGATTTTTTTCCGAATTTTAATCGTGCCCCGACAAACTTTATCTGATAAGTAATCTTCAGTATCATCGAGTTTAGCACAATATGGATATTTGTACACCTCACGAGATATAACGTGTTTTTTTGATTTTGCCATAAAAATTTTTAATTTAATATTTTATCTAAAAGTACTAAAAAGTTTCCATAAGTACTAAAAATCTTTCAACTCCTTATTTTAAAGGCTAAACTCTATTTTTTGCTTTTTTAAAGTTTTAATTTTACGTAGTCTTACCTCATTAGTAAACTAAATCAAACTAAAAGTTTCTCAAAAACTATAAAACCTTGTGAAATGTTATTTGGTAAAAGTTTATCTACATGGTAAACTTTATCGTCAACAAGAACTTGATAAGAAGACTCGATTAATTTATGTTCTTCAAATATTTCCATTAACTGTATGAAATAACGTTTGATGTTAGCTATTTGTTGGTTATTTAAAGTGGACGGATAAGCTTGTAGAAATTCTTTGAAATAAAAGGTTTTTGAATATCAAAAGAACTGAAAGTGCGAATAACATGAAATTGAACTTCAAATTGATGCTTTGTTAGTTTTCGTTGAAATAAATCTGGTAAGACGAATGGATGGGCGTAATAAAAGAGTTCGTCAGCAATCCATACTTCTACAGTCCAAGAATTTTGTTTACCTTTTTGCAGATTAACTTCGGGAATTGTTACCAAACTGCGGTACTTTTGATTGCTAAAAAATTTAGTGATTAAGATTAAATAAAAAAAAATTTAAGAAATCTTATTAAAAGATAATAAGATTTCTTAATTAATAAGAAAGGCAGGAATAGCTAGATTTGGATAAATCGCTTCAGTCCGAATGAAATAACATACTATAAATTGAGCTTATTTCACGATTAATTTAGACTGATTTCATCTTCTTTGCTCCTTTAACTTAGATAAATGCTTTTTTCTTTTGGAAATTAATTTATCCATTAATTTTTTAGAATAATTCCAGTACGCTTTGGCAATACGTGGTAGTACATAATAACTTATGATTATTATTAAAATTCCACCTAGTATTACTACGTTAAGAGCAATCAATTCATCATTTGTATATTTTGAAAGGATTGCTGGGTTTGCAAATACTAAACCTCCCGTACCATTATTCTTACTTTTTTCAATTACCGATTTCATATGTCCTATAAAACCAGCAATAGTGCCGCCAGCGGCTGCATTGGTTGCTGGGTCTGTTAACGTTGCTCGACCAGACATTGCCATAAAAGAAGCCAAGGTCGCAATTCTAGCTCTCTTTTCCATAGCTCCCGGAGCTGCCAGTACATACGGGTAACCTGTTCCTAATCCTTTAACTGGTGCTAAAAGAACACCTGGACCAATATCACCCATATAACCTCCAAACTCTTGCAACTAAACCATATGCTAGACCTGTAAACGCCGCTTTTCCTAAAATCTTTAATGTTTCTATGAGAATTTTTTTAGTTGTAGGATCCATAATTTAATACAAATAAATTTCTATAAAAAGTGATTATAAGTTTAGATTAAAAAAAGAGCAAGTTTTTAATTAAAAAATCTGCTCTGAAATATCCTTAAAATATTTTAGATATTTTTCAAAAAAATCCTTGAAAAGCTATAGATTAAAAGGATATTGCAGAATTAGACTAAATCAGTTTAAATAGTTTGTACTTATAGCACATAACAAAGTAAGATGACTATATATTTATTTACTAACTATTTTTTCATAAAGAATGAAACCATCGGAAATATTAAAAGTGGTTAAATCTTGAATATCTATATAGTTACTATGCAACATAAGTTTAACTTTAGACTGTATTAATCCAAATTGATAGAATTCCTAAGTTAATTCAATAAAGATTCGCTTAATATCACGGATTCGTTTATTCGAAATGTTTGGCAGTAGTTAGGTTCAAATGTCTCTCTTCAGTGTACACTTGGTTTGTATTCATTGATTGTGGCACCTCCCATTCTTTCACCAAAGGCTCTTTTTGTCTAAGTGTTTATACAAAATATTCGCGTTACAGTTCTACACTACTCTGTTAATCCGCTTGCAAAATGTTCTCGTTCAGTCGACAAAATCTTTATTTTGATCTGTGACTTCAGAAGCGATTTTACGAAACAGGAATGTTGAATATATGTTACAAACCAAAACAAACTCTTCGACTTAAAAATGACACAATGTTACTTATGCGATATAGCATTCTCTTAATCCGTAAACATTTTAATATCTAAATCTAGACATTCACGTTAAAACAGCATCAATCAACGCCATCCTACTCAAATAAAAATCTCATGAATCCGACACAATCCGTTCAGAAAGAGGTTTATTTCACTTTGAGTCCGATTAGATTGGATTAAATTACGGATTAATCCTCAAATCTCACTTTAAAAATATGACATTCAACTTTACTTTGAGGGTGGGAGTACATGATTAATACGCAAGTGTATACAGCAATTAAAACGCTTTGGCTTCTTTGAATGACGTCTGACAACCAGGGAAGGAAAAGGTAACGTTGCAACGGCGGGCGTTTACTTCACAGTGAATGTGAGAGTTTGTTATAAGGCATTCAACATCATATTCTAAAAAAGACAAACACTTCGTCAAATATTGAACAAAGGAAATATACAAAATAATTGCTTGAGTACGATATTTTCTAACAAATTAACAAAGCAGCTGGTCATAGCCAAAACGCATACTTGATGATCTCATTCGCCTTCCTACTACGCAATATGTAATGCTTATTTGTGTCTGTTTACCTTTTTTTTGCATATTCAAGAAAATTGTGAAAGCTTCACCGAGCACTAAAACTGTTATATCTCAGTTCCACTACTCTGCTAAAGAAAATTTGATAATAGTAAGTAAGGATTATCGAGCCACGATTATTGAAGTGTCCTTAAAACGCAAAAATAAATTAGAACCTATGAAGTCTTACTCCCCTGAAAAGTTGCCATTATGTATAATCTAATTGTCAAATAATTCGACATTGCAGGGACGAGCACAGAATGCAACCTGGTAAGAACATGGTAAACTGACTTATTTCATTTTCTAAACTAAGTGAATTTTTACTGAATCAAACCTATAAATCGCCCATTGAAATAGTGTTTATTCTTTCCTTTCGATAGTACTACCGTATTTCCAAGCATGTCACACTCGGTTTGATGTAATATTATATTAAAAATACAACTCTCCGATGACAAAAATGCATATAAAACTCAGACGTCAATAATTCTCAAACACGTTAGGGCGAGAAATGCGGTGTGGGATATAAGGGCTTGCAATGTGTTATGTTCATGATGGTCTGTTACACGACACCACACTCCAGGGGATACGGATGGGCATTGCATAAATTTTTTAAGTTTATTTTATAATGTTATCTATAAATATTCATTACTTTGAGTAGAAAGTGAACCAATACAAGAAAACAAAATATCTCTTACACCGGAAGACGATCAACGCAGATAAAACGTTTATAGTAGAAGGAAGGCGGTGCTAAGTTGACTGGAGCCTCCTCTTTATTTATTCCCCTCAATCCAACATACTTTTTGCAAGCCATAGCACTGTGTGTTGCTGTAATTTTTCTGTTACATGCGTAGCTGTCTTAATTACGGCACGCCCCTGCGACATTGACATCATATTTGCAAATAATGTCCAGCTTGGTAGCTAGCTTTCTACCATAAATACCAGGGGTGCGACTAGAACTTTTTGAGGGCAGGGGAGCATTATCAGAATTAGGGCAAGATTTTGTTATATATATATATATTTATGAAGCGACGAAGTCGTAGGAGTTCGTTTTATCAAAAATCAACTTGTTTTCTACACTCTAAGTCTAATATACCTTTTTCCCTACCTACAATGAACAACCTAATTTCTAACAAAAAATACAATAGATTCGTAGCATAAAAATTTAAGAATCGACTTGAAAATTGTTTGAGGCTCGAAGCGCTTATTTGTTAAGAATCACACGGCTCATAAAAAAGAAGACCAACAGTTAACGTCTTGCGTTAAAGGGCAAAGCCCCCCTTCTAGTTGTGCTTAAGACGAGGGCACAATTTTCGGTAGAAAAATTAGGGCAGGGGAGGCCTCCCCTTCCTCCCCCTTTAATTGCACTCCTGAATACACACATGGACATATCTAAGCTACCCCTAAAGACATTGCAAAGTGGGCGAACTGATACCAAAGTATGCTTCTGGAACAAAATTCTTCACGAGGAGATAAATCTATCTTTTCTACTTATTTCATAGACATCGTTACTGTCCTACTAGTTTGAAATTCCAAAGTGTTTATAATATGGCAGTGGATGCACGTTAACATGCCGTAGTAACTTCAGACTTTTTAATTACAGTTTAACTGGAAAATATCTATTGTGGTACTACATGCTTACTAAGAAATCTTCAACTTAAATCTACCTAAAGCTCCCAATTTTCCGCCCTAGTTTCATAAAACTACAATTTTGTCTTTTCAAAACAAACGGTAACGGAAACGCATGACAAGTTGAAGTTGAGTTGTCAGGGATGAAAACACCTCCAGATGTGAATAAAGTTGTTTTGCCTTGTTTTGCAACAATATTCAGTTTTGCAGGTGATCGTTATCTTTTACTTACTAAGACTTTTCCACTTTCATGAATAGCTTCCACTCAGTAAAGACGTGAGTCCATTTGTTTTCTACATCCGCGAGGTTCGACATTTATCACAAGACCATTAAGGAAATTTGTTCAATCAACAGCTGATATATTTTCGATTATTGTCCTCTGCATCCTGCTGTGTTTCAATTTCAAATTAAGAGACAAGTTATCACTTGGTCCTAATTAGAACGACTCCACATGCTGTGATGACCAAGCTAGTTGTAAATGTTTCTTTCAGTGGTTCTAGGGCGAAGCGAAAGTTATGTCATCTGGGCTGTGATAACAAGATCATCATCGACCATGCAAGAGAAATTACACGAAATACATTTATGAATCCTATGTTATATTAATTAACTTGTTATTGTTTAATTAAAACCAACATCTATGCACGAATTAACACTGGAGAAAAATTCCGGCTGTAGATGACTTTCCTTTTATTTGTATGTTTGTGTGCTCAAGGAGGCACACAGAGGGTATATGAAAGGGTTGAACACCCACACTTTGCTTGACTCCCAAACAATTTAAAGAGAAACAAAAGGTACCTTGATAATGTGTCCCAAGATTTAAAATATTTTTAGCCGAGAATAGATAAAAGTACAGAGGTTGTG